>OX578137.1:133184228-133531728 GCA_951213105.1 Amaurobius ferox
TATATATATATATATTGTAGATTTTTCATTCACTATCTTACAACAACGATTATGAATATCACCATTATTTTAAACAAACTGCCGTCTAAGTTAAAGGTCTTTCAGAGATTTGGAAAATGAGTACATTCTATTGTGAGCCCAGAAAGGGCACATAACAATATCTTTCATCGTTGATTTTTCAACGGATTATAAGCTTGTTGTCTATATAAGAAAAATTTGTAAGTTGTACTTTTGTGTGTGTGTTTATCATTTCAGCACTAAGCATAGAAAAACTTGCTTTTTAACACTTCACAACAAAGTTGAAAAGTATTTATGACTTTGTTCATTCGGTCTGTCTGTCTGTCCGTTAGCACGAAAACTGACGTAAAAATGACATAATCAAAATGAACTTTTAGTATGTTGTTCAGACGGTCTGTAGGACCTATGGGAATATAAATGAATAATATCACCCAATTAGTTTTGGATTGAACCCAGGTTGAAAAAATGAAATACATTGAGCCCTATGGGACCTAATTTTTCAAACATTTTTTAAGCGGATTTAAAATTCACAAATTGTTTTGAAAATTTTATGTAATATTCAAATTGTTCCATAAAATATATAAAGAAATTCAGCGAAATATATTCAGTAGTTTTTTAAATAAAAATTAAAATAATAATTACACCTCTTATATGAAGCGATCACGTGTCCATGATATAAAAAGATCACATGACCCACTTCTAAATGATATATGGCATCCATCTTGTCTCAAAATCGTGATGTTTTAAGTTCTTTTTAATTCATATTGAGTGTTGTATCCGTCCTAAAACCACTTTATTTTTGCTTAAATTCTGTGATTCTACATACTGAAACAACGCAATGACAATATATTTGAGTTTAAATGATCATCCAAATTTGATTATTTCTACAACGAAGCCTATTTGTCACTTATGTAAAATGTAATCAGCAAAATATGTAGAATGATTTGTATAAGAATTGCTGTATTTCTTTAACGCAAAATTATTTAGCTCATGGAGTCTGCATAGCTGATATAAATGAAATATTCATTGATTTTGCAGAGAGAAGTACGATTTTTTTCGATGAAGTTTTAAGCATAGCGTTTAATTACTTGTAACACCATGGTCTTAAGTTTTTAAATAAAATAAATTATTATAGTATTGTGATGAATGAAATGAATGAGAAAATGTTTATGAATGAAATACTACTTTTATAGAGACAGCCGGACGTGTTATATTTCGATGGCGTCATTTGAATAAATTTCTGTTGTTTTTGATGAAGTTTTCAAATATAATAAATTATTGTAGTATTATGATAGTTTTAAAAATATTACCGAGGAATGTATCGCATTTTAGAGATGTTTAAACCAGACAATTTATATTTCAATGCCGTTATTTGAATAAAGTTCAAATTTTTCGATGAATGTTTAAGTTTTCAAATATAATAAATTAATGTAGGATTGTGATAAGTTTTAAGATATTACCAAGAAATGTATTGCATTTTAAACTTGTTTAAGTAAAATTGCATTGAAGTTGGAATGTGTTTCATAATCAATGTTTTAAGTATGATTGATCTTTCTTGTTTTATATTCAGCACGAGAAACGATTATGCAGTTTGTATTTTATATGCGTGAACAAGATAAAAAGAACCTCAAATAAGTTCCTTGGAAATTTGCTGGTCCAACAATGTGGCACACAATGAATTTTCTGTGATTAAAATATACAGAAGTTGCAAAAGGTTCCGAAAATGTTCAAGAACTTTCAGTCAGTCCTTGGAAAGGATGCATGGAATTCCGCGTTTGAAAGGAATGTACTTTAACGTTTGTAGTATTCCCTTTCAATTGTAGATTCAAAGTGTAAACAAAAAAGTTTTGACTGCGACAACAGAAAGAGTTTCCAGACATTCAAATTTAACATTAGTTTTCCAGCAACACAAACAATGTTTAACAAAACACTTTTGCAAAAGAAATAAAGCGAGTCTTTGTGAAGTTGGAAATTCTTTCCCTACCGCCCTGATTGTTAATGTGAAACATCTTACAGCACGGTATACAGAGTAAATCATGAATGTAGCAGATCATGATTGCAACAATCATCAAATGCAGCAGTGATTAAACGAAAGAAAATAATGGAAAAATAAAATTTGTTTTACGAATACCAAAAAAGAAACAATCGTTATGTTTTAATGGTCGGGGTCACTGGACCGTAGCTACAAATTTGGTGACTTCTGTGACGAATTTCGCCAAATATCGCCAACTTGGCAACTTTTGGCAAGTTCTGGATATTTCTTAAATTTTGTTGGGAACTTTAAGAGTTATATGCTTCTTGCACAACATTCCACAGAGGTTATATTAGCTCTTCATCATCCAGTTGGGTGTTGGGCGTGATGCAAGTAAAAATATTTGCTAAAATCAAAACAGAACACAATATGGAATTTTTCTCCTAATTAGGCATACCCTGTAAGCAGAGTCATAAAACAAAGCTGGTAGAAAATTGCAAAAAAATAATTACATTGGATGTGTGAGATATCTATGTATCCAGATATACTCTACACGCCAGTATGCTATATTGCTTACTCCAATTGCATGCTCACATAGTAGAGTGATTGAAAAACAAAAACTGATTGTTTTAATATTTGGACCATTATTTTCTTTTGTTGTTTTCCATTGTATATCATTTAAAAACTGAAATATTTTTTTACCCCAATTACTTTTGCAATTGTTATATTCTAAAATTTTAAGATATTCCCACTTCTTGTAACCTATAATTTTGCCTTTCCAAGTTTATGTATATCTATGTATATTGTCTATTTAAGTGTATTGTTATTTCTGTGTTTTTCCCGGCTGTTCCTTGAAACTGCTCTACATCCTTGGGTGAGATAGACAGCCTGGGCAATAAAACAAGAAATATTAATCATGCATAAAACATTGATTATGAAACACTTTTCAACTGGAATGTAATTTTATTTAAACATCTCAAACTGCGATGCATTCAGCTGTGATATTTTTTAATTACCACAATACTGCAATAATTTATGTTACATGGAAACTAAAAACTTCATCAAAAAAGGAAATGCTATACAATCGTTTGCTTCTCTATGTAAAACCAATGGATATTTCATTCATATCACTTATATTCCAGACTCCAGAACTAAATAATTTGGCGAGAAATAAAATCAGCAATTCTGATTCAACTCATCTTTCAATCACCTGATTTGTTTACATTCTCATCCATTAAAAGTAGGCTTCGTTGTAGAACTAATCAAAGTTTGATGAGCATTTAAATTAAAAAATATTATAATTGCGTTGGTACAGAATGTAGATGCACAGAAAATAAGCAAAAATAAAGCCGTTTTAGGACGGATGTAACACTAAATTTAAATAAACGTTAAAAGTCACGGTTTTTGCATTGGGAAAAAAAGATGGATGCCATATTTTATTTTGAAGTGGGTCACATGAACTCGTCCTATAATATGGGAGTAATCATTCTTTTGATTTTTATTTAAAAAACTACGGAACATATTTTACTGAAATGTTTTTTATATAATTTATGGGATAATTTTAATACTTCCTAAATTTTCAAAGCAATTTGTAAATTTTAACTTTACTTAAAGAACGTTTGAAAATTAAGTCCCATAGTGTTCAATGTACTTCACTTTTTCAACCGTTTTAAATGGACTATTCTGAAGATATTTTATGTTTTTTAATTAAATTTATAAAAAATGTTATATAAAATTTAAAAAGTGAAATTTATCATTAAAATTTATTAAAGCCAAAAAGTTCTAAAAACAGTAAAGTATCATCCAGTAGGATACCTTTCCATATGTAATATTATGCAACAAATGTTTATATCATTCTTATAAATCTAGTTCTTCTAATCCCAAGAGTCCTTTTTGTAATAGTTTTATATTTTGACTCTCAAGAATCGACGATAGTCCTTTTTGTTCGCGTGATTATGTTAATTAAATATTAACTACATTTTAATGATGATTTTATAGAATACTATTAATAAACCATTCTGTCTAAATTAATAAGCTGCCAAAAACGATATTTCAATTTTAGTGGTGTTAATTCTGTGTTACAACCATTATGTTGTGCACCTTCCTCATCATAATTTCACTGTGAAATAAGAAAGTTATTACACTATATAGGAAATATAATGTGCTGTATAGATCAGAATGATATTTTTTGTTAAATGTCCATTTTTATGAGTGTGTATATTTTATGAGTTTGTATTTAATCAACATATACATTGTTTGAGTTTGTATACTGCATATATCAGAATGTCCTTTTTTTGTTAGTGTCTGTTATTTATGAGCGTGTATTGTTTATGATTTTGTATTTAATCAAAGTTTACATTTTTTGAATTTATATACTGCATACATAAGAGTGTTTATATTTTCGTTAGTGTCCGTTTTTTATGAGCGTGTACAGTTTATAATTTTGTATTTAATCAACATTTACATTTTTTGAATATGTATATTGCATACACCAGAATGTTTTTTTTTGTTAGTGCCCGTTTTTTATGAGCGTGTATAGTTCATGGTTTTGAATTTTATCAACATTTACATTTTTTGAATTTGTAAACTGCATACATCAGAGTGTTATTTTTATTAATGTCCGTTCTTTATGAGCGTGTATAATTTATGAATTTATATTTAATCAACATATATGTTCTTTGACATTGTATTAACATACAAGTAACATAGTTGAATCGAGCGTCTTCATCACCATATTAACAATTTCAGGGATCTTACGTTAAACGTTATTAAGGGACTTAAGCACTTAAACCATATTCGAAGATTTAATAGATTACGTAGTTGACATTTTGACATCATATATTATAATACTTATTCAACGGCATATAGTTAAATGACGTTATCAATAGTTTACCAATAAATTATATTTTGAAATAATGTTAGAATATTTGAATATCATTCAATGTCTCTGTTTTCTTTAATTTTACTTTTGGAGTTTCTAATAAAAGGTAAAATTAGAGCAAAATAAGAAAATTAGTGCAGCCATGTAGAATATACAGCAAAAATAGTGCAGCCATGTAGAATACACAGCAAATTACACATGCAGTGCAGTGAGGGTGCAGTCAGTAATGGTGTAGAACACAAATTTTCAGTCAAACAAGTGCAAAATAGCGAGTTTTTGTTGTGCGATGCCAAAAGGCTACAATAAAAATGCAACATACAGTTCAGCGTCTAAAGACAATAACAAAGGTATCTGCAAATCAACTATTATGAAAGGTAACAATCTTGTTTGATTATTAGTATGCCTGATCTCACACATACCCAATCCCCTCCGTGAATATATAAGTTATGGTTATTGTAATTGGATTATGTTTATAATGTACTTAATGAATAATGCTTATTTTAAAATTAAAATGGTGATGAAGTTAATTATGTAGTAGTATGTCAATAATTTTATTCCAGGAACTCGCACAAAGAAATGATGTTGGATTTTTAAGTGGCACAATGCAATGTTTACGAATTACGATCATGTTTAATAAGTTTAATTTTAAAAATATGCGCTTATCATAATCTTTTCTACTACCACACAGTGTTTTTACTATATCATCGCCCCGTCACCCCTAATTTGAATTTTCAAAATTTCAGATTTATTTTGGTCGCGAAGCTGAAACGAATCAAATGGCAGTAAAAAGTGCACGATAATTACATTCCTTATATACATAATGTATAAGGAAAGTATTGTGAAGGGGTCGAAAATTCGAATTCAAGTTTTCGACGGGAGAGCACGTTTCAAGCATCCCAGATCACGAATCAAACATTTTTGAAGTGATGTCTGTCTGTGTGTGTGTGTGTGTGTGTGAAAGTATGTGTGTGTGTGTGTGTGTGTGAAAGTATGTGTGTGTGTGTGTGTGTGTGTGTGTGTGTCAGTGAGTCTGTAGAGACGATAACTGACGAACGAATGGACCAATTTGAACCAAATTTGGTACAAAAATAACAATCTGTAAACACTGGAAGCCTATTGTTTTTATAGGCAACCGAATGTTCAGAAAACCCCTAAATTTTCGAATGAAACTTTGAAAAAATCGTCACAACATTTCTTATGTAATTTTTTATTAGAAAACGATTGACATAAATTTTAGAACGCTAACATGAACCGTTCTCGAGATATTGCACATTTTTCAAAAAAATTATCAAAAAGTCATATAAAATAGAAAAAAAAATATTTCCTTCTGTAATACTTTAGTATTTGAACGCCAATAGTTATTTATCTGCTGTAAGAATAACTTATTTCTTCGTCCATAACGCTTGGCGAGATTTTGGCGACGAAATTGGCGGAATGTCGCCAACTTGGCGACTTTTTAAAATGTTGCCAAATTAACGAAAATCTCGCCAATTGGATAAAGATGACGCTAAATCAATGCAAATGACGACTGATTGTCGAAAATTCAATACCTTGAAAAGAATATTAGTATCTACTATAAGAAAAACTTATTTTTTTTTACTGTAAAAGTACATTCATTACATTATATAAGGAAAGTCATGTGTTGCCCACATCAGACTTTTTTCATTTGCCACCCAATCAGTCTGTCAGACATCTCAGTATATATCATTATGATTTGTACATCTCACACACAAATATGAAAAATTGAACAATGTAAAAATTATAATAAAATCTTTGATAAATATTTTTATGCGAAACCATTTTCCATCTATCTATATATATACTAATTGCCAAGTGTCCGTCCGTCTGTCTGTCTGTCACGCGTTTTTAGGCACTTCCCGAATATATAGAGACTTGCAATTTGGTACACGGCTCGGTTGTTCGATAAAACCCCCTGGAAAAATCGAATTTTTCGAAAACGTTCTTTAGAGGGGGGGGTACCCCACACCAAAACGTTCGAAAAATTAAATGATGGGAAATCATGCTTTGCGATGAGATAGAGACTTCAAATTTGGTGTATAGGTAAATCATTCGAAAGGAAGAAAGTGTACAATTTCAGATTTCCGATATTTACTACTTAAGGGGGTGCCGCACACTAAAACGTTCGATAAGTGAAATGATAGGAAATCATGCTTTGCGATGAGATAGAGACTTCAAATTTGGTATATAGGTAAATCGTTCAAAAGGAATAAAGTGTGCAATTTCAGATTTCCAATATTTTCTATTTAAGGGGGTGCCGCACACCAAAATGTTCGATTTACAGAATAAATGAGAAAACGCTCTTTTAAAATTTGATAGAGGCCTGAAATTTGGTATATGGGCTAATCATTTGACAGAAACACGCAAGAAGAATATAGCTTTTCAAAAATGTTCGTTTAAGGGGGTGCTCTAGAGTGAAACGTTCGAAAAGTGAATTGATAAAAAACCATGCTTCGAAATGAGATAGAGATATCAAACTTGGTGTAAGGGTAGATAGTTTGAAAGGAAGAAAGTGTGAATTTTCAGATTTCCAATATTTGCTACTTTAAGGGGTGCGTGCACTAATATGTTCGATTTTCCGAATAAATGAGGCACGCTTCCTTTTAAATGTAATAAAGGCTAGATATTTGGTATATGGGCCAATCATCTGATACAAAAAACAAGACAAACAGAGGAAGAAATGCGCAAATTTAGTTTCGCAATATTTTCTTCTTTAGGGGGTTCTCCATACCAAAATATTCGATTTGTCGAATAAATGTGAAACGCGAATTATTATAAAATTTACATTATTCTTGGATTGCTTATTGCGAGACCGTTGATTTTCAACGGGTATTTGGCTAGTATATACTAATATTATATTTCATGTAACGTATGGTGTCTTTATTCTACAAAAGCTTCCAAAATTTCACAAACAAAATGATTCCATTCCATGTCCCCTAAAATCATTCTCCTTAGAGAGACGACCCTGCATACCTTTGGGAAATCTAGGTAAACAGTTTGGCAGGGTTGTTGACTCTTGTCAAGAGAAAGATGCATAGGGCTATTTCAGTCCTTTCCAAATAGTCTATTACAAATACGTTTGTCTAGAATGCACACATTCCATAAGATGAAGAGTTTGGAAACTACGAACACAAATCTTCATTTTGTTATTTCGATGATAAAACTATATTTTCAAACCAGTATTAGAGTTAGGACGTAAATAATTTGGTACATCATACATTTTATGCTAATTATTGATTGTCATATCGGTTTTTCGATATGAAATCGATGATTTAAGCTTGACACCAAACACCAATTGAGGAAAGAAATATTATAATTATGTATAATAATATAATAATATATAGTATAATAATATAAGTATGGTTGTCATTTCAAACCAGTATTAAAATTACGACGTAAATAAATTGGTAGATCATATATTGGCTGCTTATTTATGGCTGTCATATCGGTTTTCCGATACAAAATCGAAGGTTTAAACTTAAGAAGCACTTAAAGAAAGATATATTATAGTATTAAAAATAATTAATTCGCACGGAGATTGGTTGAGTGTGTTTCATGACCCCACTTTTAGTTGTTAAAACATATAAACATATATCTGTACTTATCACAAATGCACAATTATGAATAAACAAAATAAAATTTCAAGTTTTTTGTTGAAATATGAGAATTTCGGAACCTTTAAAAGTATCTCATAAGTTGAATGTCTGTGTTTGTGACGACTTAAGAAGTTTCTTTACTCGAAAATGTCTGTGTTTCCTAATAGAGGACAAAATTTTCCTTTTTTCTCTGTTGAAAGCAATCTGAAATATTTACGGCTCAGTCATACTCACATATCATCTTAAAAACGTTTGATTTGTTTTTCCAGATATTCTATACAATCAAATCGAATGTTATAATTATAAACACATTTAAAACTCTAATTATAATTAGCAACTCATAATAACAACTTTATATTATTCTATGTAGGGACAGTCACAATGGAAATACAATCTAATATTATGATGCGTATTTTTAAAGAGAAAAGTGCATGTAATAGTATTTTCAACCCTTTCTAACATAGTTGGAAAGTGTTTATAACTTTAGTTTTTCTGTCTGTATGTTCGTTCACCCGATAACTCTCGTAAAAATAGCTCTTAGTATGTTGTTGACATTTTAGTATGTTGTTGAAAGGGTCTGTGGAACTTATTGGAATGAAAATGAATATTATCACCCAATTAGTTTTGGATTTATCCCGGATTGAAAAAAATGAAATAAATTGAATCCTATAGGACCTAATTTTTCAAACATTTTTTAAGCGAAGTTAAAATTCACAAATTACTTCGAAAGTTTTAGAATATATTCAAATTATCACGTAAAATGTGGAAAAATAATTTCAGTAAAATATGTTAGATAGTTTTTTAAAGAAAAATTGAAATAATAATTGCTCCCATGTTATATGAAGAGATCAAGTGACTCATTTCAAATTTAAATATGACATCCAGTTTTTTCCGTGTGTAAAGATCGTGATATTTAACGATATTTTAAATTTATATTTAGGGTTGCATCCATCTAAACCGCTTTATTTTTGCGTATTATCTGTGTATCTAAATTCCGTGCCTAATCAATTACAATAATTTTTATTTTAAATAATTACTAAACTTTGCTTATTTCTACAACAAAAACAACTTTTAACTTATGAAGAATGTAAAAAATCAAGCGATTGTAAGATGAGTTGCATAACAATTGCTGAATTTTTTTCTCGCCAAATTATTTAGCCCTGGAATCTGAAATATAATTGGTGAATAGAATATTCATTGATTCTACATAGAGCAGCAGGCGATTTATATTTCGATGAAGTTAAGTTCTCAAGTATAATAAATTATTGTAGTATTGCGATAATTTAAAAAATATCACCGCTGAATGTATCGCATTTTAGACATGTTTCAAAAAATTGCATTTCAATTGGAAACTGCTTCATAATCAATGCTTATGTATGATTGATCTTTCTTGTTAAAACTCCAGACTTTTTTTGTGACTTTCTTGTTGAAACTTCAACTTAACACTTTTTAGATTATTTTTCATTCAGCACCTTAATTACGTAACTCAGTCCACTTCGGTAATATGAGATCGAAATTTCACCCTAGTAGATCAACCGTAGAGAGTCGACTGGACAGTACGATGATCCAGGGTTTGATTCCCGGTTGTGGCAGCAAGGTTTTTTTAAAATGGCTCCCGAAAAAATCAACCCTATAGGTTAGTCAAAGATGTTAGTCCCAACGATGTTTCATGTCTAAAAGTGCCCCTAGTGTGACTAGCACGGATTCAATGGACTTTGGGATATAGAGCGCCGATTTCAAAGCAAGACGATAATAACGACGCAAAAATCTATCCTGGAGGATAAAAATTCAGCATCAGGAGGCTAATCTGGGGTAAAAATAACATGGTGGGGTCAGTCGTAGTATCAGTTGCACGCCAATCTGACATTATAGCGTAGAAGATGCAGCGTCCACTTCGACAATAAGAGCTTGCAATTTTGTATCCAGTAGCTCAACGGTAGAGCATCGGCTGGTCAGTTTGAAGATCTAAGGTTCGATTCCCGGTTGGGGCAGAAATGTTCTTCACAATGTCAAGTCATAATATACAAAAAAATGCTCTGATCTCCACGAGCAAAAATGCAGAGATAGATTACTAGAAAACACCCTTTTCATATTAAACCACTTGCCAATTAATTTGATGCGCCTTAATGTGCAGACAGTTTTTTCTTATTACCCAGGCGATCCAGCTCACCAAAAGGGTATTAAGCAGTTACAACGAACGACTAGGTAAAACATAAAAATAACACAAATACATATATATATATATATATATATATATATATATATATATACAATATACAAATACAATACACAAACAATACAATATACAAAAATAATAGGCATAAATAGATGATACACAATGACATAATAATAATAAAATTGCCCAAACCCCAAAACTATAAATAAAATGTTGTGTGCAAAAATATTTAATAAACGCCAAAAGAAAAGCAAACAAATTTTGAAAAATAATTTTAAAAAGGAGTAACAGAAAAGAAATAAAAAAAGGTTAAAATGTAAAGGTAAAATAATAAAAGATTCAAAACAGAAAAGGAATAAAACCACAGAGATACATATACTAAAAGTACAGGATATATATTAGCTCTAAGTAACCTTGATCAAATAATATTAAATGCATAACTAACTCATAAACTAATAGTTTAAGTGATACTATAAGAAATACTCTTAGAAAATTAAAATACAATTTTAAATTCTGTCAATTGAATTTTTGTTTTTACAAATATTAGAAAAGCAAATATGTTGATGCTTAGAAGAATGTTTAGTTAAATGCAAATTTTTCGTGCTCGCAGCCCGTTGAGAAAAAAAGCAAAGCGAAATCTATATTATTCTAGAAAGTAGAATATTAAGACAGATAAAATAAATCGAAATTCAGATATCGGTGCCGCGTGAGCGTAAGCCTATATCCCACAGAGAAATCAACAAACAGGGGTGATTTCGCCATTGGCTGACACTCGAAAACATTCGGAGGAGATAAACAAAACTGTCGCGGAACTATTTGGAAATATGTTTTCAAAGATGTACTGTTTAAGTTTCAAATAACTGGAGTGAAAAACCCCCATTGAACTTTCTCATACTACCGTAATTCATACTGCTTAGATCCATTTGAATCCGAATTAGTATCAGAATGGAAAAAAAAATGTCTTTTCATGATCTTCTCTACCAAGGGTGAAACTATCATATCGGGGACCTGCACAATGTGGTGGACGTCTGAGCTTATAAATAGTGCAGGGTCTACTTCAATGATAAGAGCTTGCAAGTATCTCAACGGTAGAGTGTCGGCAGGTCAGTTCGGAAATACAGGGTTCGATTTCCGGTTGGAGCAGCAAGTCCCTTTACAATGGCGCCCGAACCAATCAACCCTGTTGGTTAGTGCAAAGATGTCAGAGGTCCGAAAATGACACTTGTACGACTAGCATCGATTCAGTGGACTCTGGGGTATGGAAGATGATTTCAAATCAAGAAGATATCGGCCCCGCAGGACGCTAACCTGGAGGATAGAAATAGCATCAGGAGGTTAACCTGAGATAAAAATAGCAGGAGGTAGTCAGTCAGATTATCAGTTACACGCTAACCTGGAATTAGAAGATGGAGAATGCAGAGTTCACTTCATAGAGAAGAGCTTTCAATTTTGTCCCAGTAGCTCAACGGCAGAACCTCGGCTGGCCAACTCGGAGATCCAGAGTTCGATTCCCGGTTGGGGCAGCAGGGCTCTTTACAATAGGTCCAAGAATAATTTGTTGATTGAGGATTAAGTATTTTGAAAATTAAAAGTGGTATTCAGACCGGGCAGGGGCACACGAGGTGGGGGCGGATTTGAATTTCCCCAGCTATTTTGTTCGTAATTTAATCTTTTAAGAAATTCCTAGTTATTTAAACATTGCTTTTCTACGTTCCGTACAATAAATGGTAAAGTGTTGGAATAGGGTAAAAAATCGAAACTCGAATTTGCGACGGATCCACACGTTTTGTTTACCCTAGAACATGCATTAACTATTTTAACGTGACATCTCTCTCTCTCTCTCTCTCTCTCTGTGTGTGTGTGTGTGTGTGTGTAGTTGTGTCTGTCTGTGAAATGTATATACCCGCTATAGATCAAAAACAATTATCGTTCTATTTTTTAAATGCCCTGAAAAAATTGTCAAAATTCGAAATAAATGACTAAACATACTTAAATGTATTGCTAAAATACTTGTTTTATATGAATGTTTGGAAAACAACTTGAATAAAAATAATTCCACTAGCCTAGGATAAACTGTTCTTGAGATATAGTTTGAGTTGTTTACGTCTCAGCGCCAATTTAAAATACGCTAATTCACCAAATGAAATGGATAATTATTTTATAATGAAAGTTTGATATAATTTAAAAGAGTTATATATTTTAAGCGAAAAAACGAATTCATCACGGAATATGTGGATAAAATAATGTCTGCAGTGAAAGTCATGTGCTGCCGACATCATTTTTACTTTCCCTGCAATACATGGTAATGTATAGGGAAAGTATTGGAATCATGTCGAAAATCACAACTCGAGTTTTCGACGAATCTACACGTTTCAAAACCTCTAGCATACGAAAAAACCATTTTTAGCGTGACGTCTGTGGGTGTGTCTGTCTGTCTGCCTGTCTGTGAAGATTTTGTATCCACTCTAACTAAAAAACTAATGTACCGAATTTCACAAAATTTGGTAGGTAAGTCACTTGTGAGCGAGTATGGTGCTTATTAGTTTTGGGCACGATTTGGGATAAAAGAACACGCCTTTTTTTGCGAAATGGCCCGCAAAAGTTTGTATCCACTCTAACTAAAATATTAATGGACCGAATTTCACAAAATTCGGTAGATGAGTCACTTGTGGATTACCCTAGTGCTGATTAGATTTTAGTACGATTCGGAAAAAAATAATCTGCCTTCTTTTTTTTAAATGGTCCGCAAAAATCACCAAAATCTAAACTAAAGAACTAGGTATACTCAAATATATCCATTAAATGGTCGTTTAATACGTACTTTTTAACGGCGAAATGAATAAGACCAACCCTATTCCACTAGGTCCAGCCGTTCTCGAGATATTTTAGTTTTATAGTATTTTCTTTACGCTACCTTTAAAAGTAAGTCCACTTAATAAATGAGAACGAAAAGTGAATTAAAAGTGAATTAAATTTAATTAAAATAAAGAGAACGTGGATATAAGTCTGCAGAGAAAGTCATGTGCTGCCCACATCAGATTTTTACTTTCCCTGCAATACAAGGTAATGTATAGGGAAAGTATTGGAATCATGCCGAAAATCGCAACTCAAGTTTTCGACGGATCTACACGTTTCGTGAACTCTAGAATACGAAAAAACAATTTTTAGCGTGACGTCTGTGTCTGTGTCTGTGTGTCTGTCTGTGTGTCTGCCTGGGTGTGCCTGTCTGTCTGTCTGTGTGTCTGTCTGTCTGTCTGTGCAGATTTTGTATCCACTCTAACTAAAAAAGTAATTGACCAAATTTCATAAAATTTGGTAGGTAAGTCACTTGTGAGCGAGTCTGGTGCTGTTTAGTTTTGGGTACGATTTGGGATAAAAGAACCCGAATTTTTTTTGCGAAATGACCCGCAAAAGCTTGTATCCACGTTAACTGAAAAACTAATGGACCACATTTCACAATATTCGGTAGATGAGTCACTTGTGGGTTACCCTGGTGCTGATTAGATTTTGGTACGATTCGGAAAACATAACCTGCCTTTTTTTTTAAATGGTCCGCAAAAATCACCAAAATCTAAACTAAAGAACTAAGTATACTCAAATATATCCATTAAATGCTCGTTTAATACGTAATTTTTAACGACAAAAAGAATAAGACCAACCCTATTACACTAGGACTAGCCGTTCTCGAGATATTTTAGTTTTTCGTATTTTCTCTACGCCACCTTTGAAAATAAGTCCGGTTACCGACTGAGAACGAAAATTGAATTAAAAGTGCTGTAGTGAAAGTCATGTGCTGCCCACATCAGATTTTTACTTTCCTTTCAATACATGGTAATGTATAGGGAAAGTATTGGAATCAATTCTAAAATCGCAATGCGAGTTTTCGAGTTATCTAAACGTTTCGAGACCTCTAGAATACGAAAAAACCATTTTTAGCGTGACGGCTGTGTGTCTGTCTGTCTGTCTGTGCAGATTTTGTATCCACTCTAACTCAAAAACTAATGGACCGAATTTCACAAAATTTCGTGGGTAAGTCTCTTGTGGGCGAATCTAATGCTGATTAGTTTTTGGGTATGATACGTGATAAAAGTACCCGCCTTTTTTGCGAAATGACTTGCAAAAGATTGTATCCACTCTAGCTGGAAAACTAATGAACCGAATTTCACAAAAATCGGTTGATAAGTCACTTATGGGATACCCTGGTGCTGATTAGATTTTGGTACGATTCGGAAAAAAATACCCTGTTTTTTTTTTTTGCGAAATGGCCCTCAAAAGTCGCCAAAATCTAAAATAAATGCATACGTGTACTCAAATATATCCATTAAAGGCTTGTTTTATACGTAATTTTTAACGATGAAAATAATAAGACCAACCCTATTACACTAGGTCTAGCCGTTCTCGAGATATTTTAGTTTTTTCGTATTTTCTCTACGTCAACTTTGAAAATAAATCCACTTAATAAATGAGAACGGAAAGTGAATTAAAAGTGAATTATATTTAATTAAAATAAAGAGAACGTGGATATAAGTCTGCAGGGAAATTCATGTGCTGCCCACATCAGATTTTTTCTTTCCCTGCAAAACATGGTAATGTATAGGGAAAGTACTGGAATCATGCCGAAAATCGCAACTCGAGTTTTCGATGGATCAACACGTTTCCAGACCTCTAGAATACGAAAAAACAATTTTTAGCGTGACGTCTGTGTGTGTGTCTGTGTGTCTGCCTGTGTGTCTTCCCGTGTGTCTGTCTGTCTGTCTGTCTGTGTGTCTGTCTGTCTGTCTGTGCAGATTTTGTATCCACTCTAACTAAAAATGTAATTGACCAAATTTCATAAAATTTGGTAGGTAAGTCACTTGTGGCCGAATCTGGTGCTGATTAGTTTTGGGTACGATTCGGGATTAAAGAACCCGCCTTTTTTTGCGAAATGGCCCCGCAAAAGTTTTATCCACTCTGGATGAAAAACTAATGGACCGAATTAAAGTACCGTTGGTATGTCACTTGTGGGTCTCCCTGGTGTTGATTAGATTTTGGTATGATTAAAAAAAAATAACCTGCCTTTTTTTGCAAAATGGCCCACAAAATCGCCAAAATCTAAGATAAAATCTACGTATGCTCAAATATATCCATAAAATGCTTGTTTAATACGTAATTTTTTACGAAGGAAAGAATAAGACCAACCCCATTACACTAGGGCTAGCCGTTCTCGAGATATTATAGTTTTTTTATTTTCTCTACGCCACCTTTGAAAAGAAGTCCAGTTATCAAATGAGAACGAAAATTGAATTAAAGTGAATTAAATGTAATTTAAATAAAGAGAACGTGAATATAAATAAGTCTGCAGGGAAAGTCATGTGCTGTCCACATCAAATTTTTTCCATTCGGGCAACACTTTTCCATTCTTTGAATTTGATTCATTCTGTTGATTTGTAGTAATGCATATTTTTTAATGTACTGTATATGTCAATGTACAGTACATTATTGTTTTAATGTACTGTATTAGTATTATTTTAATGTAATGTATATGTATTCACGTAGAGTAATTGAAAATGTCAATTTTGCCATCTAGACTATATTGCCACTGGTATCGATATTAGTTTTGTCTCTATGTCCGAAATCATATTTGAAAATTTTGAATTTAGAATACTTTGAGAATATTAATGTGCATTACCAAACATTAAATCTAGGTCAATCCTTTTTTATATATTGTATATAAACATTGATAATTTTATTCAAAACTAGCAGTATACCCGTTCTTAGTACGGAGTATATAATGTAAAGAAACTTATAATTCGCAATCATGTGCAAATTCTGTTAAAATATTACATTTATTGCTCCTAAAGGGAAGTTTAAGAATATATGTTCTCACTATGCAAAATTATCTTCAAAGCAGATCTGAAGAATAAAACATCCTGGCCCCTTTTTTACGCAAATTTACAAAAAAGGGAATTGAACCAATATATGCAACCCCGTGCTACTTATATTGTCGCAGATTAGAAAATATGCTTCTATATGTGTGTTAGTAGAAGATTACCCGTATTACAATATGAGTCTCAAAAATATTTGCTACAATAAAAGAGAAAACGTAATAAATTAAAAATATCAATAATTCGCGTACTCTCTATACCGGAAGGTCGTATTTGATTCCAATATATATCAAAACATATGCCAATATATCTGTATTACTTATAATCTCGTAGATTAGAAGGTATACCCGAATATTTGTAGAAGATAACTCGTACAGCGTTCAATATATGAGTTTAAACAATTTTTGTCATAATAAAACAATTGCATAATAACTTGCAAATATCAATAATCCCTGAATCAATAATCCCAGAAGATATCGATAATAATAACGTTTAAACCTGAACACCGTAATTGATAGTATCCAGTCAAAAATGCTATAAGAAAAACCAAATCGTTCTTTTTTAACACTTTACAACAAAGTTGAAAAGTGTTTATGACTTTGTTAACACTTTACAACAAAGTTGAAAAGTGTTTATGACTTTGTTCATTCTGTCTGTCTGTCTGTCTGTCTGTCTGTCTGTCTGTCTGTCCGTTAGCACGATAACTGCCGTAAAAATGGCTTAATCAAAATGAAATTTTAGTATGTTGTTCAGACGGTCTATAGGACCTATGGGAATATAAATGAATAATATCACCCAATTAGTTTTGGATTGAACCCGGGTTGAAAAAATGGAATACATTGAACCCTATGGGACCTAATTTTTCAAGTATTTTTTAAGCGGATTTAAAATTCACAAATTGCTTCGAAAATTTTAGGCAGTATTCAAATTGTTCCATAAAATATATAAAAAAAAATTCAGCGAAATATATTCAGTAGTTTTTTAAATAAAAATTAAAATAATAATAACACCTTTTTTATGAAGCGATCACGTGTCCATGATATGAAACGATCACATGACCCACTTCAAAATGATATATGGCATCCATCTTGTGTCAAAATCGTGATTTTTAAAGTTCTTTTTAATTCATATTGAGTGTTGTATCCATCCTAAAACTACGTTATTTCTGCCTAAATTCTGTGCATCTACATACTGAAACAACGCAATGACAATTTATTTCACTTTAAATGCTCATCCAAATATGATTATTTCTACTATTAAGCCTATTTTTCACCTATGTAAAATGTAAACAGCAAAATATGTAGAATGAGTTGTATTAGAATCGCTGTAATTCTTTAACACAAAATCATTTAGTCCATGGAGTCTGCTTAGTTGATATGAATGAAGTATTCATTGATTGTAGAAAGAAAAGGACGATATTTTTCGATGAAGTTTTAAGCATAGAGTTAACTTATTTGTAGCTCCATGGTTTTAATTTTTAAATAAAATAAATTATTATAGTATTCTGATGAATGACATGAATGGGGGAATTATTTATGAATGAAATATGGCTTTTATAGAGAGAGCCAGGCGTCGAAAACCCAGACCACCCGACTCGTCCGAGGACTTAGAGTAGCCGTTAGGGTGGCCGGGAGAGAGCCAGGCGTGTTATTTTTTTATGACGTCATTTGAAAAAAAAAATAACACGCCTGGCTCTCTCCCGGCCACCGTTAGGGTGGCCGGGAGAGAGCCAGGCGTGTTATTTTTTTATGACGTCATTTGAATCAATTTCAGTTGTTTTCGATGAAGTTTTCAAATATAATAAATTATCGTAGTATTATGATAATTCTAAAATTATTACCGAGGAATGTATCAAGTTTTAGAGATGTTTAAACCAGGCAATTTATACTTTAATGCCGTCATTTGAATGAAGTTAATTTTTTTCGATGAGGGTTTAAGGTTTCAAATATAATAAATTAATGTAGTATTGTGATAAGTTTTAAAATATTACCGAGGAATGTATTATTGCATTTTAGACATGTTTAAATAAAATTGCATTGAAGTTGGAAAGTGTTTCATAATCAATACTTTAAGCATGATTGATCTTTCTTGTTAAAAGATATATTTATATATCCATTTATTTATTATTCAAATCGAAAAAATAATAATTAAAATTAACAGACAGATTTAAATTAATTGCGTTTCTGAGCAGCATGATATAAAATAGTCTTTCTCATTAACTGCGACATCAGATAACCATTTTGATTTCTTCATACTTTTCATTGTCCAGTAAAAGCTTGTGAAAAAAAAACATGGAGATACATTTCCCATTTAAATCATGTTTCAAACAATTCCTGTTTTAAGAAAGTGACTAATTAGCGCAAAAAATCTCTCATCAAACTCAGAGATAAAGTTTTAATTCATTTTCAAACGATTTTCAAGCTTTTCGTTTGGATAAACCACGAAGTTAGAGAATAGAACTCCTAGGGAAAAGTTTCGTTTTTATTAACACTTTACAACAAAGTTGAAAAGTGTTTATGACTTTGTTCATTCTGTCTGTCTGTCTGTCTGTCTGTCTGTCTGTCTGTCTGTCCGTTAGCACGATAACTGCCGTAAAAATGACTTAATCAAAATGAAATTTTAGTATGTTGTTCAGACGGTCTGTAGGACCTATGGGAATATAAATGAATAATATCACACAATTAGTTTTGGATTGAACCCGGGTTGAAAAAATAAAATACATTGAGCCCTATGGGACCTAATTTTTCTAACATTTTTTAAGTGGATTTAAAATTCACAAATTGCTTCGAAAATTTTAGGTAATAGTCAAATTGTTCCATAAAATATATAAAAAAAAATTCAGCTAAATATATTCAGTAGTTTTTTAAATAAAAATTAAAATAATAATTACACATCTTATATGAAACGATCACGTGGCCATGATATGAAACGATCACATGACCCACTTCAAAATGATATATGGCATCCATCTTGTTTCAAATTCGTGATTTTTTAAAGTTCTTTTTAATTCATATTGAGTGTTGTATCCATCCTAAAACTACTTTATTTCTGCTTAAATTCTGTGCATCTACATACTAAAACAACACAATGACAATATATTTGAGTTTAAATTCTCATTCAAATTTGATTATGTCTACAACTAAGCCTATTTTTCACCTATGTAAAATGTAAACAGCAAAATATGTAGAATGAGTTGTATTAGAATTACTGTATTTCTTTAACACAAAATAATTCAGTCCATGGAGTCTGCATGGCTGATATGAATGAAATATTAATTGATTTTATAAACAGAAGGACGATTTTTTTCGATGAAGTTTTAAGCATAAAGTTTATGAATTGTAGCTCCATGGTCTTAATTTTTAAATAAAAGAAATTATTATAGTATTGTGATGAATGAAATGGAGAAAGTTATGAATGAAATCCTGCTTTTATAGAGAGATCCAGGCGTGTTATTTTTTCTATGACGTCATTTGAATTAATTTCAGTTGTTTTCGATGAAGTTTTCAAATATAATAAATTATCGTAGTATTATGATAATTCTAAAACTATTACCGAGGAATGTTTAACATTTTAGAGATGTTTAAACCAGGCAATTTATATTTCAATGCCGTCATTTGAATGAAGTTCATTTTTTTCGATGAAGGTTTAAGTTTTCAAATATAATGAATTAATGCAGTGTTGTGATAATTTTCAAAATATTACCGAGGAATGTATTGAATTTTAGACTTGTTTAAATAAAATTGCATTGAAGTTGGAAAGTGTTTCATAATCAATGCTTTAGGCATGATTGATCTTTCTTGTTCAATAATATCTTGACAACCCATTCTTAGATACTCGGAACTTGGGGGGCTATTTCAATGCAATCCACAAAATTTCATCAAATTCGGTTCAGTCGTTCTCCCGTGATGACAGGACAAGCAGACAGACAGATTTTCAATTTTATTTGTATAGATGTATCCAATCAAATGGTTTTTATGCTACCGTATATCCACATCTATCACACATACATGTGACATATTTCTATACATATTTCCGAAAGAATTGTATATATAATATGTTCAGTAGGTTTTAAGACGTGTTTTTCTGTTAAAATCTGTAATTTTACAAATTTTGAGATTGTTTATTTTTCTAATATTTTACCAATGACAAATCTGGAAATTGAATGACAGTCTCTGGTTAATAATATATTCAAAAGCTCTTACAGTATTTAAGTAATTGTCTTGTCAAGTTCAAGAAGATTGAAAATTTTTCATTTTCAAGATTGTAATGCTTAAAACTCAAAACCTAAAAGTACTAGACATGAACAATAACTAAAAATTTGTATTTCAAATTGGATGGAATTTAAGAATGTTTTAAATGTAGCTTTAGTTGGTTCATAGACACTATTGAGTTATACTAACCCGATACATTTTTATACTCTCTACAATGAGTTTACTATGACATTTTTTCTATAAGTATAGGGAAAATCTGTTGATGGCCACTATTGACTTAAAACTACCTCATTACATTGGCATGTATAATAAGTAGTATCCTAGTGCATGCTTTTAAAATGTGTGGCAAAAGTTACTTCATGGTTACTATCAACTTACACTACCCAGGGATACTGATATACACTACACAAACTGTCAATATCACATTTTTTCTGTAGTATAGATAAGATCAGTTGAAGGCATCTAATGAGTTTACTACTCGGTTAAATTACTATACATTCCATTAGTAGAATCCTAAACTATTTTTTATCGTAAAATATATAGCAAAAGACGGTTTGGGGCAGACATCAACTAATACAACTCGAGAACTGTTTCATACAGCATTTCACAACTGGTTCATTATTCCCGTATTTACTTTCCCTACAATGCATGGTAATGTATAGGGAAAGTATTGGAATCATGTCGAAAATCACAACTCGAGTTTTCGACGGATCTACACGTTTCGAGACCTCTAGAATACGAAAAAACTATTTTTAGCGTGCGTCTCTGTGTGTGTGTTTGTCTGTGTGTCTGTGCAATGTATGTATTCACTCTAACTCAAAAACTAACGGACCGAATGCCATAAAATTTGGTAGATAAGTCACTTGGATGTGACCCTGGTGCTCATTAATTTTTGGTAAGATTGGTAAGAACAGAACCCGCCTATTTTTGCGAAATGGCCCCTTAAAAATTTCATTTATCCGCTCTAGCTAAAATACTAATTGACCAAATTTCACAAAATTTGGTAGATAAGTTACTTGTGGGATATTCTGATGCTGATCAGATTTTGGTACTATTCGGGAAAGAACAACCTGCCTTTTATTGCGAAATAACCTTCTAAAATCGCCAAAAGCTGAAAAAAAAATGACTAAGTAGTGTATGCTCAAATGTATCAATTAAATTCTTGTATTATACGCAATTTTTGAAGAGGAAAATAATATAACGCACTCCATTATACTTTAGGACTAAACGTTCTCAAGATATTTGAGATTTCTTGCATTTTTGTTACGCCGATTTCGGAAAAATGTCCAATTACCAAATAAAAAAAAATTGAATTGAAAATGCAAATTTAGTGTTATTTGGATCAATTAAACTAATAACAACCAATTACAATCTAATGGATTATTAAATAAATAAAGAGAATATAAATTTCAGTCTGCAGAGAAAGTCATGTGCTGCTCACATCAGATTTTTTCAAATACCGTTTGAAAGGTCAGTTGATAGCTACTACTGATGTATGTACATCGGACACAATATTTTCTAGACTTTATGGAAATCCGACCACTCCGTTCCTAAAATCTTCAGACTCATTATAAGAGTTGTACATCATGGTAGTAAATAAAGTAAAGAAAACCGTATTGTACATTCAAAGAGTTAAAATCTTGGCGATGTAGACCACAATATTTTGAATTGGTTGTATGAATAATTTTATAGCAATGAGATTTCTACATGATTAAAACTTACAGTACATAGGAAGCTGTCCTTGAGAGAAATTTTTTGGTCTGATTTTCATAAGCTTTATGTAAATAATTGGAAGTCTTGAATTTAATTTTTAGCTAGAAGGATATCCCGTCATACAACGAGGTAAAGTTGCAAAAGATCCCATCTACCACCATTCCTATTGACACATAATTAATGTACTGCCCTTTTCCTTAAATAGTTTGAATTCTAATCCGTTCCTGAAATTTAAAATAAAAATTATACTTATGTTTTAATTTTAAGTTTTATTAATTTGGCGTCACAATTTTAATTGAGTGTCTTTTTCATCAATTTAGCTACAATTTTGTCAGTTTGGCGACATTTAAAAAAGTCTTCAAATGTGTCGCCAAATTCCTCAAATTTGTTGCCAAGCGTTCCAGACAGATGGATGTGTAGATAGATAAACTCACAGACCTGGTTCATTAGGGTATCAAATTTTACATATTGAGTTTGTATATTAAACTGTATATTACATTGTTATGTCTGTATAGTATATACTTCGCCTTCGATCCACACCGTCCGACCTAGCCGTTGGTGTAAGGTAACTGTTTGGACGACCGGGAAGTGCCAAACAATTTAGACCAGAACCAAGTGTGGGAGGCGTACCCCTACCATCAACCTCTCGGAAGGACTTACTTACCCGTATGTGATCGTACTCTGAGTAAACCTGGTGGCAGTTTGTGAAGAGGCGGGAATCGAACTCTGGTGGTCCCAGTTCTATCCTCGCGAGCTAACCATTGGGCTATCGCCCCCCTGTATATTATATAATATGTATATTTGTTAATTTTGTATATTAAAATGTCTTTCACAGAAAAAATCTATCTTAATAAATACCGACAACGACTTTTAGGAGCCCGAATCAGCTGAGGTAAACAATTGACATTGATACATTAAGAGTCATGCTTATTTTAAATTTGTAAATATTTCTTCTATCTGCTAAATTCATCTTCATCCAATCAGGGCTGGTTAAATCTAGGTTTATCCACGCAGTGTTTGACAAACCTAGGTTTACTCAGTCCTTTGGGATAATGTGGGCTTTACGCGGATAAACCCAGATTTATCCAATTTTGGGATTTACCCATAACATATATATATATATATGAATTAAAAATAAATATATATTCAAAAATGTGTCACCGAGAACGCTTAAGAGGATATTCCATAGAGAAATCAACAACTAGTACTGATTTCGTGAAGAGGCAATACAAGAAAAAAATTCTGAAAAAGACTCAAACTCTCATGGGAAATGTCAAAGCTTTCAGAATCTGTTTTAAAAAGTACAGTATTAAAATAAAAATAATGTTGATGTATGAAGTGGTTGGTATGTATGAAGTTCCCGATGTAAGTGTTTAAAGCATTAGTTAAACTCTGCGCCCATGTGTTCGAAAATAGTAAAACGTATATTCACTAGAGCATTTTTTGACGTTTAAATACTTGTACCACAAGTTCTTTGCGTTACAAAATCTAAATTTTGTAAATGCGTATATAGTAAATTATGCATATATATTGTAAATTTTGGAATATGCATATATAGTAAATATATAAATTTTATAATACTCTAAATATTGATACGACGCATTCTCTGGAATCGTGGGTATGCGTTCAGGATACAAGAATGAATCCAATTTTCTGGATTACTAACACGTTTATTTACGCAGCGTAAACAGAAACAATACACAGTATAACATCATTTCAATACTCCCCTAATTTCACAAAACAGCGGCTACTTTTCTCAAAAATAGTAACAACTATAACAGTTCAATATAACACGTATCACGTCAAATGTCCTCCAACTGAGTGATGACTCCTTTTTAGACTCTCTGTAGAAACTTTTAAAAGTACCTTATATATCGTAGAATATTCGTTAATTTGAGGTGCTTCTCGAACCTTCGGAAAGTGGTAAAAATAAATCGACAAATCTGGTAAGATAGATAATCTGGTAAGACCGATAAATCGACAAATCTGGTAAGATCTCTTCAAACTTCTGCATTTAACAACCTTATATTCACGTCAAGGGAAAGGATGCCTGTACGGGTATTTTATCCGTCTGGTTTAAAAAAAAGGCATATATAAAGTCTGACTTTAAAAAACTTCGCAAATAGGATATTTTTGTTCCTAGTACAATAAACACATGGGGGATGTAATGAATGAAAAGTATTGAAATAGGTGAAAAATTGAAGCACGAGCTATTGGGGGATTTGCACGTTTAGAGCACTCCTAAAGACGAATTCAGAATGTTTGATGTGACACCTGTAGTTGAATGTGTGTGGAGGCGACGTGGAAACAGATCCAATCTTGCTCCGACTATTGGAAGCCATACTGTTCGACAATGCAACATCATGGTTTGGGGTGCCTTGGGCTTCGACAGCCGGGCTGTCACCTCTGCTTCGTAACAGAGGTACAATGACAGCAAGAATATATGTGGTCGTGGATGATATGATGCGGTCAGTTGCACAGTTCTACCTGCAAAATGCTGCTTTTCAGCAAGATAACGAGCGACCTCACATGGAAACCATCAGCAGGCAAGTCTTGTAAGGTATCCAGGTACTTCCTTGGCCTCTGCTGTCTCTATATTCTTACCCATTGAGTATGTAGGGGACGTGATTGGCCGTATTTTGACTATCCTGCCCAGTCTGAAGGAGATTACGACCTGTGGAGGATGGTTGAAGGCATGTGGTTATCTATCCCTCAGGAAACTATTAGCATGCTTATTGCATCTGTTCCGCGAAGGGTAGCTGCTTGTATCGCCGCAAGAGGTGGTCTTACTGCCTACTGATTACCATGCCTATTCCATTACTGTATTACATTTTCCTTCTGGAATTATCATTACGTATTTAAATATGCCATCTCTGTCTGTGTGTCCTTTATCATCGCACTCTATTCGCACTTTCATGGTGTTGCATTTTCTATGACGGGTAGTGCATTTTCTATGACGGGTAGTGCATTTTCTATGACGGGTAGTGCTTTAAAGTTTTTATTACCAAATGAAATATATACCATATTTTGAAAGAAAAAATATTATTGAGCAACACTGTAACTCGTTATTGATTGATGTGAAACATAACATGTTCGCATATGTAGAAGGAAAGAAGGTTCATGTGTTTTGTGTAACGATGGTACAAACTACTAAGTTAAAAGTTTCACTATTTTGTTATCTAAAATTTATTTTTGACACTGTTCTAAAAGATTTGTTTTATATTGCAGCTTAAAGAGTATATGAAACCAGAAGATTCAAGATAAATTGGGTTCTATATTAATTTTGGTAGACACTGCTGCTGGTATCACGTCAACAACCCAACAGAAGGATGGCAAGCTTATAATCTCTCTGTGGAAACTTGTGAAAAAAGCACGTAATACGTAAAGTTCTTAGCAAATGTAAAAAATTCTTGAACATTACAGATTGACCAAATGTCGCTAAGTTGACAATATTTTGCCATATTAGTCATCAAGGTAACCGGAATGGTTGCCAAGGTCAAGTGACCCAGACCTCTAATTATGACAATGGCTTTCTGCTGGGTATTCCTAACAATATGATCTGACTGCCATTGCATACTTCCAGTTTCGTTTCATTTAAGTAACATTTCTTTCAAGATTTTTTCCACCCCACGCTCTAAGATATTTCACATACAAAATATTTAACACTTTAAAAATTATTATTTATATATATATATATATATATACATATATATATATATATATATATATATATATATATATATATATATATATATATATATATATATATATATATATATATATATATATATATATATACATATATTTATATATTTATATATATATATATATATATATATATATATATATATATATATATATATTATATATATATATATATATATGTATACATATATTATATATATATATATATATATATAAATATATAAATATATGTATATATATATATATATATATGTATATATATATATGTATATATATATATATCAGTTTTTTAATAAATATGCAACACAGCACGATTGTATCCACGTCAATAGTAAATTCGTTAAACTACATTTATCTTTTATGTAGAACACGTTTTTTTTTTCGTGCTGTCGCTCGAACATCTGGTGGAAATGAAAAAGCAAAATAAAGTTTAAAAATATTGGCTCAAACTAACGAAGGAAGATGAAAATTGGTTTTCAATACAAGACATCAGCCTGATTCGTAAACTAATACATGCCTTAAAATTCTTATTGAAAACGGAACTTCCTACGCAAGTTGATAAGCTTGCCGTGCGGGAGGGAAGTTAAAGAATCAAAATAATATTTAAATTCTTATATTTGAAATGCAGTTATTTTGCTTGGAGAAGAAAAATTACATATTTTCTATATTAAAGCGAATATTTTATCCTCCATTTCTGTCATTTTACTTATATTTTGATACTTTTACTTACTGAAACTGTTATAAAGAATGTTCTGAATATTTTTGAATTCAATTTTTTAACGGCAAAGCACATTTTCAAACAACCTGAATCCATTTCAAACATTTGTAAAAATGTCCGTGTGTGTAGGTGTTTATGTGTGAGATGTGGACATGATAACTAAAGAACAAATGTATGTAGTGCTATGAAATTATGTAATAAATTAGTGAATGTATTATGCAAAAGACAAGAACTAGGTAGATTTTTTAGTAATTTGCTTGATTAAAATTTTGTACTATTTTAGAGCGTTATGTTCTATTGTAAACAATGATAATTCCTAAACCAATAGTAGTAGTACAAACTACGGAATAATATATTAGTTTGAGCTAAGGTAAATAATTGAGGATCATTGAAATATGAGCGGAGCTTTTCCGCCATTAAGTCAAATACGTTTCTATTTTTAACGTTGTTCCTTGGCGATTTTACAATCGATTCGCGTGAAATTTATCCCGAAATTTAAATCCCGAAATTTGGAATAATTGAGGCGCAAAGTTACCATGTTAAGTCTATAGGAAAAATTATCTTTAAAACGTTGGCGATAAATACGATACTTTTAACGATAACATTTTTTGACCGATTACCAAACCTTTAGCGGATAAAAATTTAGCGACATTTTGATAATGCCACCAAATTGACAAAAATGTCGGCAAGTGTACAAAAAGCTATATACTTGAACATTAAGATTATTTAATTATTTCTTATAATCCAAATCGCTTTGTGGAAAAATACCTTGTTGTCTATTACGAAAGAAGTTTTTGGAGTAATGGCAATTTACGTTTAAATATTGACTAGTCAAATGAATGTTATTCAATAAAGAAACATTTTATATTTAATTGAGTTACCTAGGCAGCTGCAATTCAGTTTAGGAGACAGTTAACTTAGCCTAAGTTTTTATTTCTACAATTCAGCCAAACGTATATAATTCATTGGCTCTTAAAGAAAAAAAAAGAAAGTTCATGAGATTTTATTGAAAAACTGAAAAAATAATTTGTGAATCAAAACGCATAAGCAAAACATACTTTTCTACATTCCGATAATCGTTATGATGACATATAGATGTATGAACATAAGAAAAAACAAGCATGAATAAATCATTGATTATGAAACACTTTCCAACTTCAATGCAATTTTATTTAAACATCTAAACATCTTTAAAATGCGATACCTGCCTCGATAATATTTCTAAAATTATCATTGTTCTACAATAATTTATTATATTTGAAAACTTCATCGAAAACCAATGAAATTTATTCAAATGACGTCATCGAAATATAAATCGCCTGGCTCTCTATATAAAAGCAGCATTTCATCCATAATTTTTTCCATTTCTTTCATTCATCACAATACTACAATAATTTATTTTATTTAAAAACTTGGAGGTACAAGTAATTTAATTCTATGCTTAAAACTTCATCTAAAAACTCGTCTGCTTCTCTATGTAAAACCAATGAATGTTTCATTCATATCCGCTATATTGCACACTCCATAAGCTAGATAAATTTGCGTTAAAGAAATGCAACAATTCTTATACAACTCATACTACATCTTTGTGTTTACATGCTCCATAAGTGAAAACTAGGCTTCGTTGTTGAAATAATCGAAGTTTGATGATCATTTAACGTCAAATACAGTAGGTGCCGCTTAATGTGATCGCGGATAATGTTATCATTCGTTTAATGTTATCAGAATCGCGAAGTCCCGAACGCTTGTATATTAACACATGTTAAAAAAATCGGTTTTTGTAATCAGCGCCTTCGTTTATTGTTATCACTTTATCACTTCACTTTCGTCGTTCTTGTACCATTTTCGAATTTTTTTTTTCATTCTCTCAACAAAAAATCCAAACTCCTTATATGTAAAAGTAAAGGGAGAATCCCCAAACAGGGGCCCTTTGTGCAGAAATCGCACGTGCAGGAATCCCGGCGCTTGGCGCCAGCTCTGCAGGTGGTGATTTCTCTCCCCCTTTCCCCCCTTTGAGAATGGTGTGGGCGTAGGAAAAGCGTTGAGTTCTTTTCTTATCAGTAAGCAAACTTCTTGGACTGTTGTAAGCTGTAGAATTTTTTCTCTCTGTAAAGTTGCATTTCAAACTTATTGCAGATGGTCAAGCATTTTAGCAATGGAAAAAAAACGCAATGATTTAGCTGTTAAGGACAAAATTGACATTTTGAAACGTTTTGATAATTTACCCAAGATGAGTCAAAGAAATGCTGCTGCTGCACTTAAAATCTGTCAGCCATTACTCTGTAAAATGTTAAAGAATCGCGACGAGATTGAAAATAAAGCGCAGTTGAACGCAAATTTGAACTGTAAGCGAAGACGTACTGGGAAATGTGGAGAAGTTGAATCGGCTTTGACACTGTGGTCTGCCAATGTTAGGGAAAAGGATGCACGCATAAACGGTCCTTTAATGCGGCAGAAAGCTGAAGATCTTGCTTCTAAAATGGGCAAAAAAAATTTCGTCGCAACAGACGGATGGTTTAATCGCTGGAGGAAAAGGGAGAACATTGTGATCAAACGTACCCATGGGGAAGAAAAGGATGCCGCTTTTCCAGTTGCAAAGGCATGGATTTCCGAAGAATGGCCGAAAATAATCGCTGATTATTCACCCGAAAACATCTACAATGCTGACGAAACTGGACTTTATTTTCGTGCCTTGCCAGAGCATACGTACCTGTTCAAAAACGAGAGCTCTAAGGGATGCAAAATTTCAAAAGAACGTATAACTGTTCTCTGTTGTGCGAGCATGACTGGAAAGAAGAAGAAACTCTTTGTTATCGGAAAAACCAAAAAGCCGAGATGCTTTAAGGGTGTTAAAAAATTGCCTGTTGATTATGCTGCCAATAAAACAGCGTGGATGACAGTTGCTCTATTCAGCGAATGGCTTCTAAAGTGGGACAAAGAATTAGATCACAATATCGT
The DNA here is from genome assembly GCA_951213105.1 of Amaurobius ferox. Taxonomy (NCBI): domain Eukaryota; kingdom Metazoa; phylum Arthropoda; class Arachnida; order Araneae; family Amaurobiidae; genus Amaurobius; species Amaurobius ferox. The sequence continues at coordinate 133,214,059 of OX578137.1, forward strand.
CGTACTCATCGATAACTGCAGAGCCCACGATGTAAATGTCACATTAAAGCATATCAAAATCATTCTCCTACCTGCCAACACTACATCACTTATCCAACCATGTGACCAAGGAATAATTCGTGCAATGAAAGCGTATTACCGTGGAGAAATGCGCACTAGGGTTTTGGAAAATATGGAAGGTACGGAACAACTGAGTGCAAACGCGTTAGCAAAGAAGACGAATGTCCTTCAGGCTCTCCATCTTTTGACAATGTCGTGGGATCGAGTGTCCGAGAATACAATTAAGAACTGTTTCTCGCACGGTGGATTCGTTAAAGTGGACGAAGGTATGGATGTACCGGAATTCGATGAAACAGTACTTGTACCATCCGACATGACTGAAAATGACTTTGCAGAATGGATGTCTATAGATGAGAATGCCCAAGTGGCTACAACAATGACTGATGAAGATGTATGCCGAGCTGTATCGTGTTCTATCGAAGAAAACGATGAAAAAGCATCGGATGAAGATGAGGACGAAGCTGAAAACCTTGTTGCGAATCCTCCAACTGCTAGTGAAATGAGAGAGGCTCTCCGTGTTTTGGGACTCGGGGTGCAACACAGAGGAATCTTTTAAATCTTAGTGAATCTTTTAAATTTGTAGTAGCTGCAAAAATACAGTAAATATTAATTTTTAAAATCAAAATTTTATGTTTCTGATACTTTTTGTTTATTGTTATCAATCGGTTATTGTTATCAAATAGCATCTGTCCCAAAGCGATCACATTAAGCGGCACCTACTGTATATTGTAATTGAGTTCTTTCATAATGTAGATGCACATAATTTAATCAAAAATAAAGCGGTTTTAGGACGTATAAAACACTAAATATATTCTAAAAGCAATTATAAACATCAGGATTTTGACACAAGATGGATGCTATATTTTATATTGAAGTGGAGCATATGATCTCTGCATATAAATATTGTAATTATTATTTTAATTTTTATTTAAAAACTAGTGAATATATTTTGCTGAAAAGTTTTTTATATATTTTATGGGATAATTTGAATAATTCCTAAAACTTTCGAAGCAATATATGAATTTTAAATTCGCCTAAAACATGTTTGAAAAATAAGGTCCCATAGGGTGCAATGTATTTCACTTTCATCGTGCTAATGGACAGACAGACAGAATGGACAAAGTCATAAACACTTTTCAACTATGTTGTAAAGTGTTAAAAATCAAGTAAAGACTCAATGCTCGAAATATTTATTAATTATTTTACATTGAATGTATATACTACGCAGTTTTGAATGTTATGATACTCATGTTTAACACTTTACAAAGTTGAAAAGTGTTTATGACTTTGTTCATTGATTCTGTCTGTCTGTCTGTCTGTCCGTTCATACAATAACTGCCGTAAAAATTACTTTATCAAAATGAAAGTTTAGTACGTTGTTCAGACGGTCTGTGGAACCTATGGGAATATAAAATGAATAATATCACCCAATTAGTTTTGGATTGAACCCGGGTTGAAAAAATTAAATACATTGAACCCTATGGGACCTAATTTTTTAAACATTTTTTAAGCGAATTTGAAATTCACAAATTGCTTCGAAAGATGTAGAAAATATTCAAATTATCCCATAAAAATATGAAAAAAAAGTCAACAAAATATATACCGTAGTTTTTTAAATAAAAATAAAAATAATAATTACACCCATATTATATGAAGGGATCAGGTGACCCACTTCAAAATAAAATGTGGCATCCATCTTGTATCTAAATCGTGATTTTTAAAGTTCATTTTAACTTATATTTAGTGTTGTATCCGTTCTAAAACAGCTTTATTTTTGCTTAATTTCTGTGCTTAAGTTCTATATTTTTAAACAACTCAATTACAATACATTTGAGTTTAAATCAGTTCTTCAATGCAATTCTTTTTAATTTATATTTAGTATTGCAACCGTCCAAAACCGATTTATTTTTGTTTAATTACTATGCATCTACATTCTGAAAGAACTCAATTACAATATATTGAGTTTAAATGATCATCAAACTTTGATTATTTCTACCACGAAGCCAAATTTTCACTTATGGAGAAAGTAAACACATAAAAATGTAGGATGTGTTGTATAAGAATTGCTGAATTTCTTTAACACAATACTATTTAGCTCTGGAGTATGCAATATAGCTGATATGAAAGAAACATCCATTGATTTTATATAGAGAATAGACGATTTTATAGCAGACTTTTTCGATGTAGTTTTAAGAATAGAGATAAATTACTTTTACCTCCATGGTGTTAAGTTTTTAAGTAAAATAAGTTATTGCAGTATTGTGATGAATGAAAGGAATGGTATAAAAATGTACGAATGGAATATGTACAGCTTTTACATAGAGAGCCAGGCGAATTATATTTCAATGACTTCATTTGAATAAAGTTCATTTTTTTCGATGAAGTTTTAAGTGTCCAAATGCAATAAATTATTGTTTTATTGTGATAAATTTAAAACTATTACGACTGAATGTATAGTCTTTTAAAGATGTTTAAACAAGGCGATATATATTTCAATGACATCATTTGACTAAAATTCACATTTTTCGATGAAGTTTTAAGTTTTCAAATACAATAAATTAATGTAGTATTGTGATAATTTTAAAAATATTACCGCTGAATGTTTCGCATTTTAGAGGAGTTTAAACAAAATTACATTGCAGTTGGAAAGTGTTTCATAATCAATGCTTTATGCATGATTGATCTTTCTTGTTAATACTTTACAACATAGTTGAAAAGTGTTTATGACTTTGTTCATTTTGACTGTCTGTCTGTCCATTCATACGATAAGAACTATAACTATAAAAAATAATATGCGTATTTTGGTGTATTATAACAAATTAATAAATATAAAGGAGTTTCCCTGCGAATTTGCTTTAAAGATTCTTGGAAACAGCGTTCTTCGATCTTTCCGGTGGCATGCAGAAGAAAACTCTGTCATAATATTTTCGAACAAGGGACCGATTTGTGGAGAAATAACGCAAAATCGTGCTTCAACAGATAATAACAAGAAATTAATTATAATTTTAAAAAAATCTCACCGACGTGCATCGTCCAGGGGCCTGTTTAACCAATATACTACCTCATTTCAACGCTGTCCAACACTTCGATTTCCCGTTGCAGACAATTACAAAGAGCATTGCTACCCAAACAGGGAATCGAAATCTGGATCTCCAAAATGGGACGAAATTGCAAACTCTTATAGTCGACTCTGCATTCTCCATCCTCTAATGTCAGATTGGCGGGAAACAGGAAATCAGACTGTCCACCTCCTGCTATTTTGACCCCAGGTTAGCCTCCTGCTTTTACTATTTTTATTCAGATTAGTATCCAGCGTGGTCGTTATACTCTCGCTTTGAAATCGGAGCTCCATATCCGTGCAGCTAGCTACTTTAAACCCACTATGTGAGTCGCACGGTCTAAGGTCTTGAGACCTCCGACATCTATGTACTAACGTACAGGGTTAGTTCGCGTGGGCGCCATTGCAAAAAGCCTTGCTGCCCCAACTAGAAATCGAAACCTGGATCTCCGAACTGGGTTGGAAATTGCAAGATCTTATTGTCTGCTGCACAAACAGGCACCGCATACAATCATCTTTTATTTTGTATATAAAAATTTTGTTTTCGTATTTGGGCAAATTTTATGTATATAATAGATTGACGTTCAAAAATATTTCTACATACATAAACATAATGATATTTCATTAACAAACAATATGATTTTATTTTTCAAGGAAACGACCAAACCCAAGTATGATAAAATTAAATTATATTATTAAACTATTTCTGATATACACATAATGGCGTTACGTCATCCAAAGGCGGCTTAAAGCGCTGTATACAAAGTGTGTTTGCCTGCGAATTTTTGTGATTCTGGATTTGATTTCGGTGTTTATCGACTCAAAACAAATTTTATGGCCCAGAAATATCTTTTGGAAGAATCTTTGAGATAGAGAGCTATCCGTTAGAGGCTGGGCGGACATTGGTGGAAGTGGCCAGATGGCTGAATATTTCACGACAGACAACTTGTCTTCTGGAAGCAATTTCAAGATTCTGGAATTGTTGCTAGGAAGACTGGGAAAGGCCGTAGAAGAATAACAACTGCTTTTCAAGATTGGCAGCCGCCACTGGATATTTATTGTCATGAAAAACTATATGCAGAAGGCTTAATGAGAAAATGTTTCATATTAGAAAGTTAATGGTATGTGTTTCACTAACCTCATAATATCACAGGACCCGCCTGAATTGGTGAAGCTAGAGACAACAATAATGGGTTTATGTTCTCTTTAGTGACAAGCTGAGGTTCAGTTTAACCTCTAAGCGCGTACATACGCATTTACACATGGCGGGAACAACAATATGTTTTATTTCTTTCATATTTATTTTTTATGATACATATTCAATAGTATCAACATGGTATCCACATGATTAACCGCATGGCGATGGCATCCACATGATTATCCAATCCTTTAAACTACATTTATCTTTTATGTTGAGTATGAGTTCATTTTTATGCTGTCGCTAAAACATCTAGTGGAAATGAGAAATAGTAATAAAGTTTCAAAATATCGGCTCAAACTTACGAAATAAAATTTAAATTGGTTTTTAATAAAATACATCAGTCTGGTTCGCAAACTAATACATACCTTAAAATTCTTATTAAAGACGAAACCTCGTACATGTGCTGTAAGGGCAGTTGAGGGAATTAAAACAATAATAAAATTCGTTTACTTGAAATGCTGCTCTAACATTGCTCTGTCTAACAGGACATTTACATATTGTACGGTATATTTAAAATATAGGATAGATAGTCATTTCGACAGCTCAATGAGTTAGATGTATCTGAGATAGATGGTTATGTTCTCCGATGAAGATCGTAGATCGTATTTTGAGATAGATGGTTATGTTCTCCGATGAAACATGAAACTCCGTATCCTGAGGAAATTAGACTTATAGATAAAATGATGTAGATGACTCAATTCTAAATAATACGAGGTTGAAATTTTTCTAAGACCTAAGATTCATAGCAGATGTTTTAATTCATGGAAATCACGCGGACAGAATATGATACTCTTTCGCAAAAAAATGGAGGAATTAGAAGACCAAACAAAGTATAAATTGTACTATAGATAGATAATGACAGTCATCGAGCCAGCTGGAAGAAACCCAGTTTGATTGAGACAATAAAATATGTGTACCTCGATTCCCAACATAAATGCTTTACTTATTGTTATATTTTCATTGATTTAATTTTAAAAGTAAATATGTTTTTATTAAATATTTTTTAATTTGTATTTCTTATAAATACAGAATATAAATTATTTTTGTTTTGTCGCTCAAAATACACATTAAGTTTTAACCATTTCTATCACATTTATAATAGTGTGTTGTGACACGTCACAACACGTTATACTTTTTTAGTATTCAAAATTAACATTTTGTATAATTCATTAAATATTTTTATTTCATTTAATTTTAATTTATTATTCAAAATTATCTTATTCAAAATTGCTTTTATTTTTATATATTCATTAATAGGCCAATTGTCTCTTTTCCTAAATTAAATTATAACGTGCTGCTATTCTTCCATGTTTTCATTCGTTCTGTGAGCGCCCTCTTTACTTGAAGCTGTATAGGAGCACACGTTTTCGACATTGGCAGAGGTTTTTTTTTTTATGGAGGAAACTGGAATCTTGGACCATCTGGGTTGTGTCTGACCTCTTCTGTTACTTGTTTTAGCGATCTTGTGAAGGCTTGAGTTTCGAGGGAGATTTTATGCTGATTCGTCTCTAGTCTTCTCTCGAATATTCAGGACAGTAGTTTGGTGTATGTAGAAAAGTTGTTGCTGGATTCGTCTTTGTCTTAAAAAGGCATGGCAAACCCTAGCCATTTTTTTATTACTCTAGATATGTGATAGTGAGTTATTAGTAATGTTAGTTGATTGATTAAAAGATAATAAGTAAATGAATGATTTAGGGGGAGATAGATGATGATGCAATTGTAAAACCAGATTGTCTGTGAATATGTGAGTAAAATTTAGGAAAGTCTGTGGGTGTTACATTGATAGACATTCAAATCTGATGTTATTCATTGTTTTATGATAAATTAATTGTTCAAGAAGTAATATTTGTCTTCAAAAAATTGGTTCTACATTATGCTTACATCTATATTAATGAGTATTAAGACTTCAGAGATTACACTACTGAGGAGATGCAGTGATTCTAATTAATATTCGTGCTTCACATCTTGGCATTAGTATAAAAAAAAATCAAGTTTTAAAAAAAGTGTATGTGAATACATTTTGATGAAGTGTTAAAGCATGCATATTGACGGAATGTCTATATTTCATTGTATTATAATTGTTTACTCCTGAAGTGAATATTCAATATCTGTGTTTTACGATAAACATAGTATCGTTTTTGCACTGCTAGAACATTTTGAGGAAATGAAAGTGTGAAATAAAGTCTCAAAACATCGGTTTGATCTCTCAAAGAAAGATCCAAAGTGGTTTCCGATAGAAGACATCGGCTTGATCCATAAACCATTGTATGTCGTAAATATTTTTTTATTAAACAGAACATCGTACATATGTTAATAAGAATTTTGTTGCAATCGTGAAATTTATTAAAAATAATCGGACTTTGCTGTTTAAAATATAGTTATTTTGTTATGGATTGAATAAAATAAAACTGCATTCAATAAAAGTTTCTCTTTTCCCACTTTTGTTATTTGTCAATAGTTTTCTGTTTACAGATTTTTACATTATATATAATTTAATTACAGTTTGAATTGTATTAACAAGTATTATTATTATTTGTATTTGTTAAGTAAAAATTCTAACACATGTACAATTAGAATGTGTTGAAAATTACAGAGAAAGCTTGCCCCAATACCAAAGAAATTTGAAAGCAATTTTTAATATGTTTGTGCCGATAAAAGAGAAGCTTTTAAGACATGTGTATGTTATTGTAATATGTAATTATAATTGTAGTCAGTATAGGTCAAACAGAAGTATGTTAATATTTACAAAAGATGTCTTGAAATATATTTTTCATAGTGAAAATTCTTTATAAAAAAGCATTTTCTTAGATTGTTTGTCTGCCAAATTTGATGATAATTTAGTAACATTGACGAATTATTTAGCAATTGTTATCAAAGGCTGCTAAGTGAACTAAATATCGCCAAAATGGCGAAACTATGGCCAACTTTAATAAACGATGACAACTTAACGGAAATGCAATATCTTGAAAAATAAATTTTATTTTGCTAGATTTTTCATTTAGTGGGGATTTTAATTAAATTTCTTTAAAAATTTTCACAAAATATAGTGAGTTTAAAATATAGTGACATGATGTGAATGTTAATCGAGATAGGTGTGTGCGATATCCATTAGTCCAGCGATTCGGAGTGTTACAAAAAATGTAAGCATTTTAGATGCTTATATCTCCGAACTCTATTAATATTTTGTCGTAAATAGGGTGCCGCTTATTAATATAGAGAAACAATTTCAATTATTTAATATATTGGAGACAAATACAAAAAACTCTTTGAAGGAATTTTTGCATTATCTTAATTACATTCACTCAAAATATTTTATAAACTATGAAAGATGAGTATAAAAAATCAACAAAAATAATCAGTAGGAAATCCACTTTGTAGATCAATAATTTAATCTTAAAACAAACTTTTATAGTTTTCAAACAATTGTCTTATTGAATTGAAGATGAAAATGTTGCGATTTTAAAGTTTGTAGTGCTTTTATCTCAAATGAAAGTGATATATATATATATATAAGCTGTATGGAAGTAATTTGTAGTTCTTAAAAAGAGCCCTTTAATTTGTAATAATTAAAAATAATTAGATTTCAGATGCGGTTCTTATTTTTGAAAAAAATGTTGTTATGGTTTCGATATTTTAATATTTCGAACAGGTTAATTTTGATACTTTAGCTAGTTTTGAAGGATAAGTAAGTATTATAGCTCCTTGACAAGTTTATAAGGATATGCATTGAGTTTTGGATCAGGTTCTTAGTTTTCCAAATATAAAGATTACAATACGTCTTCAGAGAACTTTCGTAATACTTGATATAAATATGCCCATCCTATCATTTGGAGATTTTAAGGCAGATACAAAAAAATCATTGTAGAGTTTGTAGACTTTATACAGACGATTTTCGGCTCAAAACGTGTATCATATATTGTAAAATCTACTTTGGTTTTTTACAAACTTTATATCCGGCTTAGTTATCTGAAAATCTAGAACAAGATACACTTTATTTTTAATTTGAGCGAAAACTTTGATATTTATTCAAAATTTTACATTTTTTCAACATGGCAGCATAGAAAAAAATGTGACATAAGCATGCATAAAAACGATTATTTATGGCTCAATGATCAATAGACTTAATACTTTATATCACTGATTTTGAAAAATAGCCCGGATTCAATTTTTTATTTCAGTACATTATCAAGTACGACATTCATTGGAAGATTTCGTCAAGCCCTTTAAAGTGAAGGATGAAAAGCTAAAATTGTAATCATTTGTATCAACAATACTGATTTATCAAATTTTATGTGTAAAATTAAAAAAAAACCCAAAAGTTGCTTAAAAATGTATTATGGTACGAGAAATTCGAGTTGAGCCACACTAAGTCAATTTATTTTTCATTACCACCATTTATCACATATATCTTAATAAAATCTTTCTGAAATATGCTTCAGATGTCTATTAAAATATCAAATATTTATGAGAAAAAAAACAGGTTGAGAAGTAAAAGTACAAACAATTCAATATCTTTGCAATATCAACAAGATCTACCACGATATATTTTCGTCATGTTTATGACCTCGATGCTGAGAAAATGACCTGGTGAGTCAATATTGACGGAATATCTTCGATTTAAGAATAATTTCATCGCATATTTTCTATCAAAACATAATATGGATTTCCAAATTACTTATATATGTATAAAAATATCATAATCCCAACACTCGGAATCCATACAATAAGCACACTGCATTCTGTAAACAGAATTTTGACTCTGAAAATTATAAACTCTGGAATTCCAAGTTTAGTATTTATGTTAATTATTTAATCAAGTAATTCAACCCGGGTATCGATTTTTTTTTACTTTTTCTAAATACATAGTACAGGGTGATTAAAAATTAACGCAGATCAAATTTTAAAATCATGTCACGCACCGCAATGTAGAGAGAAATTAAAATAGTAGAATTTATTTTCAGTTACGTGGCATTAATATAGCTTCAAAAATAAAGCCGTAATATCATTCTTTTGTTTCTAAAACGTTAGACGATCATTACAGGACTATTTTTTGTCCATCGAAGAACATGGAGTTTTTCAGCATTTTCGTTATTTTTATAGCAATAATTGTCTCTCCATTCTTAAGAGAGTGTCATTAAAGACTTTCATAAGAAAGTCCATGTGCTCTATAACATTTCAGCAATTGCAAGATTGGTAAAACGTTTTTGAGTAACTGGTTATGTTAATGTTACTCTGTTTGGGACTTGGTGCGAAGTAATTGGACTGCCACTCTTTCCTACAAAGCCGTATGAACGGAGGGGCAGCGGCGCCTCCATATCGATACTACGCCTAGTGCGAAGGCATCGATTGCAGTGTTCTTGTTCCTGTACTGGTCGTAAATTCGTCTTATTATTCGAACGGTGGTGCTAGATGTCGATGCGGGTAAGCAGAGGGGATTAGTATGGTTGTCGAATCTATATCATACAGCTAAGTCAGGATGAGGGACTAATAGAGAATTACGCATTCCAAATTGATAAAAGCAGAAACTTGAAATTTTGCATACACGTGGGACTTGACCTATAAGTAGTGACAAAAATCTAAAATCTTTGAATTCCGTTTCAAATAATAACAAATCTTGGATTTTTTGTTCCTATAGTCTTCTAGCAAAAATTCAACAGCAGCTAGAGACACACTAAATTCGTCCATACACAAAAATAGCCTAAATTATCTTAATTACTGTATTACGTACAAATAATCCTTTTGAGATATTTTAATTTAGGGCAAATATTTTTATACTTTATAATTCAATTTTTATACAGTTTTTTATTCTATTTGTAACCATAGTTGCAGTGTTAAATAAATTAAAATTACTTATCCGTAAAAACGACAAACTTCAGCCATTTGAAAGATAATAACTATGGAATATAATGCTTTTGGAACAGGAGAGTATTAAAAACTTAAATTCATGGAAAATAAATAACTAAGATTAAGAAAAGAAAACAATAATATGTAAATAAGCATCCTGAACCCGTTTAGACTACCAAATAGAATTCCCAAAATTACGAAATATAAGCAGAAACCTACCACACACACGCACATCTTGATGATGTTCATCTTTGTGCTTCACAGATTTGAAATGCACATAAAAGCTGCTTTTAGTTTTTCTGCTATATGCCATTTTACTTTTTATTGAGTTTTGTGAAAAAGATTATCCTATCAATCGAAAACTTACCTAAAATTAATTGTTAAACATTGTGATCAAATGTTGGCATTCACGTATTTATCATTAAATCAAAAAAAGTATTTTATTAATAAGTGCATTTATCGAAATTCGATAATGCTGTACAGACTAAAAAGATATTGTTCAGATGCTGTACAGACTAAAAAGATTCCATGTTCTTTATATTCGCAAGTTATTTTTACAACAATTTGCGTGTTATTTTTACATCTAATCGAGCAAAATTATTGGAAAAATTTACGTCTTTTATTCGCGACACAAGACAGGTATATAGAAAATGGGTGTTATGTCTCTGTTAATCCTCATCGAATATGTTTATAAGATAGAATAAGGAATTGACTAACAAGGATGTATTTCAACTTGGATGTTCTAGTGAAAATTGAAGCAGGTGTCATTAGAATTTTTAATAGCCAAATGTATAAATATGCACATATACACATTGTTTTCCAAAGGAATGTCAGTATATCATTAAAAGGTTACTTTAAACTTATTATTTAGTAAAATCGTATAGAAAACATGTCAAACCATTAAAACTTTAAAAATAAAGACAACCAAAATTGGTCATTATTAAAATGTCTTTAATAAAATATCCATTCATGACGTACATAAAAATTACATACCCAGATCGTTTTCAGATATTATTAAGTCCTTCATCAGTGGTAAAGTAAAAAAAAAATATGTGGCGAACATGAGCTTTAATTTACTGGACACAACTGCGAGACAAAATTTGCATATTAATCACTTTTATAAATTCGATATATTTAAAAAACATAATTTAATTACAAAATACATGAATGGTAAAAAATAAAAAATTACAGGGTAACCAATAGTTATGTCGTCAGACGCAAAGAATAACCATACTAAATATCCAGAAAATCATACAATGGTTTAACACGCAGTGAGTCGAGAACGAGACGCCAAGCATAACTGAGGGTCTGAACGGGATCAAAATTGTAAATAGAATCACGGTAAACATAAATGAAAAGGGATTCATAAAATCAAATGTTACTGGGGTTATTGCAGATAATTAAGAGAAAAGTCTTATTCATTAATATTTTGCAAATTTTGTCATTAACGATAATTAACGATTTTCACACTATGTTCCATAAGATTATTTAGTTTTGCATGAGTATTTTATTACATACTTTTCAATATCGAAATATAAAATACATTGCATGAGTAAGACTACATTATTGGAGTGATTTTGTTTTAGGGCATTATAGCATGCATTATGATTTTAGAGATATATGCGTCCATATGTGTCTTATATGATTAGTATTAGCTATGTATTTATTAGAGCAAATTTGCATCAAAATATAAAGCAGATTGCACATGTAAGAAATGAAAATGTAATCTGAAAGAGATGCTGCTTTAATGTTTATTAATTATTGGCATAAATCTAATCAAGGTTCATGAGAGTGTTATATGGTAGATCAAAAAATATCCAATAAATATTGTCTTATGTCTAATTTAGAAATGATTTTGGTGAATAATGTTTTGAATTTCAGAACAAAGAAAAAACAACTTTAACCAATAATATCTTATAAGCAAAATAACCTTTGTTTCATTTGAAAGAACATGGGCTTTCTTTAATAACAGAAATTGTAAGATAAAAAGTCAAGATTTAAACCTAAACTGATATGGACATGTTTGTTTTTTTACCGAATATAATGAAAAGAACATTAATTTAAATATTTCAAAGCGTTTCCGGGAAATGTATTAATACATGTAAATTTAATAGTACAAAATTAGACCATTTTAAACTTTTTAAAACTAAATTTCTGGATATCAAAAATCGTTTCAAATTTAACAATAAAAATGACACACAGTTGATTGTTCTCTTAACTTGAAAATCGCGGTATGTAAAGCAATATTTGGTCACTGATGCTGGCTTATTGTATGTTGGTTTATTTCACCGTTGTATGTTGGCTTCATTTTAGTGTTTTTAGACACATCAATCTAAAATTCAATTAATTATAACAACATTTTCAATACCCGGTTCTTCGTACGAAGTATATAATATAAAAAAAATTATAATTCGCAATCATTTGCAAATTCTGTTAAAATATTAAATGTATTGCTCCTAAAGAGGAGTTTAAGAATATATGTTCTCACTGTGAAACATTGTCTTCACGGGCAGATCTGGAGAATAAAATATCCTGGCCTTTTTTGTAAGCAAATTTACAAAAAAAAGGAATTGAATCAATATATGCAAAATGAAATCATTAAAATTGTATAGGACCCGTACTACATATATACGCGAATATTAGAAGATATAATCTGTATTAGTACATTAGAAGCGTACCCGTATTATAATATGGGTCTCAAAAATAACTGCCAAAATAAAAGGGATGACGTAATAAATTGAAAATATCAATAATCCCCGTAATCTTCATACCAGAAGATCGTAATTGATTCCAATATATGCCAATATATCAAAACATATGCCAATATGTTGTACTACTTATATTCTCGTAGATTAGAAGATATACCGTGTATTTGTAGAAGATTACTCGTGCAACGTATAATATATGAGTTTAAACAATTTTTGTCATAATAAAGCAATGGCATAATAACTTGAAAATATCAATAATCCCTGAATCAATAACCCCCGAAAATATCAATAATAATAATATTTAAACCTGAAGACCGTAATTGATATTATCCAGCAAAAATGCTATAAGAAAAATCGAATCGTTCTTTCCTAAAATATATTTTTATATCCATTTATTTATTATTCAAATCGAATGAATAATAATTAAAATTAACAGACAGATTTAATTTCATTGCGTTTCTGAGCAACATGATACAAGATAGAATCATCCTCATAAACTGCGAAATTAAATAACCATTTTGATTTCTTTATACTTTCGTTCAGTAAAAGCTTGTGAGAAATAAACCTTGGAGATAAATTTCCCATTTAAATCATTTTTTCAAGCAATTCATGTTTTCAGAAGGTGACTAATTAGCGAAAAAAATCTCCCACCAAACTCAAAGATAAAGTTTTGACTCACATTCAAACGATTTTCAAGCTTTTCGTTTGGATAAACCACGGAGTTAGAGAGTAGAACCCCTAGGATAAAGTTTCGTTTTTCATTAATATCTCGACAGCCCCTAGTTTTAGATACTCAAAACTTTGGAAAAATTTATGGGGGGCTATTTCAAGGCTATCCACAAAATTTCATCAAATTCGGTTCAGCCGTTCTCCCGTGATGATGAGACAAACGAAAATTTAGTTTTCTACTAATATCTCGAGAACCACTGATTGTAGAAACTCCACGCATGGACTAAATTTTAAGTCGGACTATTTTCAGGCTAGCCCCAAAATTTCATGAAATTCGGTTCAGCCGTTCTCCCGTGATGACGGGACAAACCGACAGACAGACAGACAGACAGATTTTCAATTTTGTTTATATAGATTTAATACATTTCTTGTAAAATAACACATTTTATATTTCCCATTAAGAACCGAAGAGATTCCTCTCTAACATGTTTAGAAACATTACAAATAGAAATGCCAAAAACACTTGAGATTTGATGTATTAATATAGGAGGATTAATGTCCTTGGTGTGAAAATGATTAAGCCGTGATTCATTTATCGTCTGAAATTACTTTCACAGGATTGTCACGTCTGCTATAAATCGACGACTAAATGGAGTTTAAATTGGATAAATATGTGGTAAACACTGGACCATGAAGTTATTTGAATGCAGTTGAAAACACTGGACATTATGAAACTTCTTAAATGTAGAAACTGAAAAATGACTGGAACAAAATGTAGACTTAAAAATATTCGAAATCGTACAAATATATTATGATTTCAGTGCAACATGAGTCAAACTCGCAGATGAAAATGTTGTTTTAAAAAAGAATATTTTTTAAATTTCTGAAGATTATTTGTTTTACGTCATATTTATTAATATTTAGGTGAAACTAGATGATATGATTTATTCAATTTGTAAACAATAATTTCATATAATCAGAGAATGGATCGATAGGGGCGTTCCCTTTAAATTGACAGGGAGGAGCTTGGTTATTACCACACTCCCAGGTTGATCATTTCTTTATACCATATTTTGCACCATCCTTCCTTTGACCCATTAGCTCTCGAATGGACTTTTGAATAAACATATTTAACGTGCCCATGCTCCGTGGAAACCCCAGACCGTCCGACTCATCCAGAGGACTTGAGTAACAATTTGGACGACCGGGAAGGTGCACATGCTCCGTGTAAATACAGGGATAATTTTGGGCAATGGGGAAGGTAATCTTTAAAAATGCTTCTATTTGGAAAATTTTATGACTATGAACTCAGTTACTACTGATTTGTGCAGTTTGAGCTCCATCTTAAAAATTAAAGCTGACTCCATTGTAAATGACTTAATGAATTATCATAGAGGTTAGGAAAATTACAGAATAAAAAATATTTGTTATTTCCAATTTGCTATTCAGTGCTGAATTTTGCTAGCAAAAGTAAAAATTGCCCACTGAATATAGTCGTTGGACTAAAAGTATATTTCCAAACATTTTTATTTAACATTGTCAAAGTTAAATCATATTTCGTTAAATCAAAGTTAAATCATATTTCGTTAAATCAAAGTTAAATCATAGTTTAATCAAAGTTATATCATATAACTTCAAGTAGGTGTTTCTCACACTATCCTTCTTTTAAGATTTAAAATTACGATAATTTCATAAAGTTTCTATACTTTTAAAATCTGGATATTTATCAAAGCAAAAGAAAATTTTACTCGTCCAAAAAGTTTTTGATGAAAGTTTAAGAATGAAAAAAAAAGAAACAATAATTTTTCAATAATATAATTTTCATATTGCAGTAATTATTTATAAGTTAATTCCTTGCTGACAAATTTCATCAGATGCATTTAATATTCAGTAAGACCCATAAAAGTTTTGACAATATGAAAAGTTACAGTTAGATTTCATATTAAAGCAAATCTTGCTGTACCACGACTAGAAGTATAACATGGTGTCTAATTATCATCTCCAAATTATAATAAAGACGCATGATTTTGTACTCAAAATCTTAGTTCACAGTTCTATACCAATTTGCAATAACTTTTATAGCTCCGGCAGACAAAAAATGTACATTAGTATTCTTGATTGATGTTCTGTTTCACTGTTCTGCATTGGACTTATAATGTATTTAAAAATGTCGGAAAATCTCAAAAGTTTAGCCTTGTTTGTAAAACAAAAATATTTAATTAAAACTAGAATATAATAATTTCTCTGTTTAAAATACAATTTTCTTCTCTATAAGGGGAATATTTTATTCTTTTATTTTGTGAATACCGGCGGAAATAATTCATTTTGTTGTTTAATTTAATAAAAATTCATGGGGATAAAATTATTTTTTTATAATTTATATTTCTGTAAGTTGTAATTAATATCAAGTTTCTACGATCGCGCTCTCTTTGCAGATAGCTGCATATATAGATCCGATCTTCCGATGCAGATACCTGCAATGGAAGTGCGATCTTAGCACATACATTTTAAGCGGATACATTTTAAGCACATACATTTTAAGCGGATACATTTTAAGCACATACATTTTAAGCGGATAAGCATGGCCATTACGGATTTGTGTGTTCTCAACTTCATATATTTTAATGCCATCTACGCGGTGAGACTAAATTTGTATGTCTAGATAGAGGTTCATAAAATTGTGGCGTATAGCAAGTTTTTATAGCAGATATCGGCTAAATAGTGCTAGAAAGGGTGAAACCGGTCCGTGGTTGTTGATATCTGCATACGTACCGATATATTTGTTTTACGAACACCCCTTTGAGTTGTGTTCTGTGAGTATGAAATACCGAATTGTCGGATATTGATAAAAAAAATAGTATTTTCGAAAATATATATTACCTAAATCTTACCCGTATAATAAAAACCACTTTAAGCCATTTTCAATATCATCTAAACCAGCGGTTCTTAACCTATGGGTCGCGACCCAAAATTGGGTCGCGAAGCATATTTCTTGGGTCGCGCTGAGTCGAACCAAAAAAGTAAGTAATACACCAAATAATAAGTAATACCAACACCTCCTAGAAGAGTTATTCCCTAATACAAGTTATTCCCTAATACAATGTTTCGGTTTTACCGCTCTTCGCGAATGGCCTTCCGGAAGTGACGTCCAATTCCTGTCCTGAGGCTTTCTCTTCTAGGAGGTGTTGGTAATACGCACGCCATTGCTTGGCGTGCGCGCAGACTCAGTAAGCTCTCTGTCAAAAACTCGTTTCTGCGTATTGTGTTGTGAATAACAGTGAAACGTGAAACGTGTAATAACAGTGAAACGTGAATACAAGCATTTTAGAAACAAATTTTGTCTTATTATTAATAGTGGAGTGATCAAGCTGCAGTGCGTATTGTAAAATTGTAATCACCCTAATAATGGCAAAACGTGAATACAAGGAAGCATTTTTAGAATTAGGTTTTACTTGCATTTATGATCGAGGAGTGAACAAGCCGCAATGCGTGTTGTGCAGTGAAATATTAAGTAATGAATCGATGAAACCGAACAAACTTAAAAGACATTTTGATGCAAAACATAAAAATTTTTCCTTTGAGGGAAAAGATCGTACTTTTTTCGAAAGAAAAGAAGCCCATTTAAAAAGACAGCGTTTGGATGCACCAAGTAGTAGTGGTTTTATAAATTCTTCCAAACAAGCTACACTTGCTTCTTTTCATGTGGCTTGGCATATTGCAAGACAAAAGAAACCCCATAATATTGCTGAAAAACTTATAAAACCTGCTGCCATTGACATGGCACGTATCATGTGCGGAGATGAAAGTTCAAAGAAATTACAAAAGATACCATTATCAAATGATACAATTCGTTTACGA
The DNA here is from genome assembly GCA_951213105.1 of Amaurobius ferox. Lineage (NCBI taxonomy): Eukaryota > Metazoa > Arthropoda > Arachnida > Araneae > Amaurobiidae > Amaurobius > Amaurobius ferox. The sequence continues at coordinate 133,231,457 of OX578137.1, forward strand.
ATTAATGATATGTCATTTGATATTAAGAATCAACTTATTTCTGCTATAAAAATTGCTGGTTTATTTAGTATTCAACTGGATGAAACGACAGATGTAAGTAAAGATGCTCAACTCATGGTTTACGTGCGGTATCTAGGTTTAACAGATATACAGGAGGACATTTTATTTTGCAAACCAATGTCAACAACAACTAGAGGTGAAGATATTTTTCTTATGGTCGATTCGTTTTTTAAAGAAGAAGGATTAAATTGGAATCAGTGTTTCAGTATTTGCACCGACGGTGCAGCTGCCATGACAGCATCTCAAAAGGGATTTTCGACAAGAGCAAAACAAATGAATCCACAAATTATATCGATTCATTGTTTGTTACATAGACAAAATCTTGCTTCAAAAAAATTATCACCCGAATTATGTATCGTTTTGGATGAAATTGTGGTGGTAGTGAATTTTATCAAATCAAGAGCTATTAACTGTAGAATTTTCCGCGAACTGTGTTTCGAATTTGGTGCAGAATACGAACATTTATTATATTATTCTGAAGTTAGATGGTTGTCCCGGGGCAAAGTTGTTCAAAGAGTATTATCATTACGGACAGAAGTCGAATTATTTTTGAGAGAAAAGAAACACCCATTAGCATCTAAATTCTCCGCGTTGAAGTGGATTACTCAAGTTGCTTATTTGTCAGATATTTTATTTGAAACAAATAATCTAAATACGTCTATGCAAACACGTAATCATACTATTATTGAATTAACTGAAAAAATTACATGTTTTAAAAATAAACTCAAATTATGGAGAAATAAGGTTGAAGTAAAGAAACTTGCTTCATTCCCGACTCTTAATTTACTTGTTGAAGACAATAATATTGATATCACAGATTTTGAAATACAGAAAATTATTATTAATCATTTAGAAAAACTAATAGCAGACTTTGATCGATATTTCCCTGCAGACGATGTTTTCAAATATAATTGGGTTCGAATGCCATTTAATTTTGATGTAAGTGATTTGCATGAGGAATTTGTTAATATTAATCAATTTCAAGAACAATTAATAGAAATACAAAGTGACCAAGCACTTCGATACAATTTCTACAAAAACACTGAATCTTTATGTGCTTTCTGGTTAAAATTAAAAACCGAAAAGCCAATAATTGTTAAAGAAGCCCTAAAAGTATTATTGCCCTTTTCAACAACATATATGTGTGAGGCTGGTTTTTCGGCTCTGTGTGTAATCAAAAACAATTACCGGAACAAGTTAAATCCTGAAATAGATATAAGGTGCTCCTTGACAAGCATTCAACCGAGGTTTGAAGATCTTTCAAAATGTATTCAAGCACAAGGTTCTCATTAAAACTGTATGACTTGCATTTAAAATTTAAAAGACTTAACATATGTATTGATATTTCTTTTTTTTAGGAATAAGTTAAAATGTCAATTATTTTCAAAAAGTTATAAATATATTTTAATTTGGTCAATAAAAATTATTAAAAACACTTGATTATTAATTAAATTTTCCTTGTTTCGAAAAGTACTTTTGTTTATCTTTATTATTAAAAAAAATAAATAAAAAATTTGTAAGTTAAAAAAAATCATCATCGTAGGATTGAAGATTTTTTAAAAATACGATCAAAAATTTTGACTTTTTTTTGGGTCGCGACATGAACATATTTCTCAAATTTGGGTCGCGGCTTAAAAAGGTTAAGAACCACTCATCTAAACGTTAAACTGAGCTGTAAATAATGAGCAGCATTATGTATAAATTGTAAATATATCTCTGTGAACAATAAAGAATCTATCAGAATCATGTGTCTGATGAGAACTTAACCGATGAAAGATCAATAAACAGATAAAGGGGGTATATAAACGATTTTTCTGTAAAGTTTACCGGCATGTCGTTAAATAAATTTTCAGGAGTAAACAAATGTATTGTTTCTATGTTTGCATTTTAAATTTATAATGAATTGAGGTTTTATATTTATCAGAAATCGGGGTAAAAACAATGAAATATCCTGAAAAACTAAATTCTATTTTTATATTGAATTGTAAATGCTCTTATAAGAGATTTTTTCCTTCACAACGAGAAATACTGTTGATTCAATTGTGTGATATGATCCTGTCACGGGAAAAAATATGGGAATGTAATTACGACAAAGAGTCCTATTGCAACTGAAACAGGAAATACTTTCCAGAGCGTTTATTATGTTTGTAGGCATAGAACAAGGGATTTATAATTCATTAGCATTAAACTTTTTCAGAGCAATTTTTCTTTGGTTTTATAATTATACTCCTTTATACAAACTGAGAGATAAATTATTTATAAAAAAGGATTTAAGTTTCAAAAAGTATTTCCACTCTTATTGACATAACTGCTGAATCTCTGTACACTTATAGTATTGTCAACACGACAGGATCTAACAGAGAGGCTTGTGATTTATTCCCTAGGGGTAGCGAAAAGCTTTAAGTCTTCCCAGGCCCTTCAAAATCCACAGAATGACTTAGAATGCTGGATTTTCGCATATTTATAACATCGACTGCGATAGAACCTAACTGAGATGGATTTTTTTTCTTCCTCGAACGGTGTCTTAAAAAGTATTTTCATGCCCTCCAGAAGCCCCCTGGGTGAAACTTAACACAATTACACTATCAACTTTAACACCCAAACACACTAAGCAAATTTTTTATTAAGACGATTATTTTCGACGCTACATTGTTAAGAAAAATGAAACGCATTAAAAGTAAGTTTTCCTGTCTTTAGAATGCTTAAATATTAGTTCTCCAATAAACATTATAAGACTAAGTTTAAACTAACAGGTTTTAACAGGTTTAAACTACCCGGTTTGAGCTACAAAAGTAAATGCGCTCACAGCGATACAACACATAACCTTAATATATATATATATATATATATTAGAAAAATGTAATAATAAAAAATTCAAGTAATACTATTAACATCACAATAGAAGCAAAACCAAGGCCATAATTCCGATAAGAGAAAAGAACAGCACCGGCCCAAATTCGAGGATTAATTAGAATTAAATTCATCTTCAGGTCTAAGCATTTAATTCTAATTAACCCAAATAAATGTGTGTTTCAGATTGAGCAATAGTACATTATTATAAATACTTAAACTCAGACTACAGGCATCAAAAATGAAAAAATGAATATAAGAAAATGTGTATTACCATATGACATGAACCCTTCTTTCACCACGTGTATACGCGATATACACGTGGAACACACACACACACACACACACACACACATATATATATATATATATATATATATATATATATATATATATATATATATATATTTATATATATTTATATATATATATATATATTTATTTATATACAGTAGGTGCCGCTTAATGTGATCGCTTTGGGAAATACATAAAATTTTTATTTTAAAAGTTAATATTTACTGTATTTTTGCAGATACTACAAATTTAAAAGACAGCGATTCCCTCAAACCCTATTTTAAACAAATCGTTAAAATAGGTCAATTAAAAAAGTCTTCCAAAGTTGTCTGTCTTGTATTTTGTCTTAGCAAATTATTTATAAAACTTTCATACCTGTACTGTCCGCGAAAGTCCCCAGCAGTGCCTCTGTGTTGCACCCCGAGTCTCAAAACACGGAGAGCCTCTCTCATTTCAGTAGCAGTTGGAGGATACTCAGCAAAGTTTTCATCTTCGTCCTCATCTTCATCCGATGTTTTTTCATCGTTTTCTTCGATAGAACAAAATACAGCTCGGCATGCATCTTCATCAGTCATTGTTGTAGCCACTTGGGCGTTCTCATCTATAGACATCCATTCTGCAAAGTCATTTTCAGTCATGTTGGCTGGTACGAGTACTGTTTCCTCGAATTCCGGTACAGCCATACCTTCATCCGCTTTAGCGAACCCACCGTGAGAGAAACAGTTCTTAATTGTATTCTTGGACACTCGATCCCACGACATTGTCAAAAGATGGAGAGCCTAAAGGACATTCCTCTTCTTTGCTAACGCGTTTGCACTCAGTTGTTCCGTACCTTCTATATTTTCCAAAACCCTAGTGCGCATTTCTCCCCGGTAATACGCTTTCATTGCACGAATTATTCCTTGGTCACATGGTTGGATAAGTGATGTAGTGTTGGCAGGTAGGAGAATGATTTTGATATGCTTTAATGTGACATTTGCATCGTGGACTCTGCAGTTATCGATGAGTACGGCGATATTGTGATCTAATTCTTTGTCCCACTTTAGAAGCCATTCGCTGAATAGAGCAACTGTCATCCACGGTGCTTTATTGGCAGCATAATCAAGAGGCAATTTCTTAACATCTTTAAAGCATCTCGGCTTTTTGGTTTTTCCGATAACAAAGAGTTTCTTCTTCTCTCCAGTCATGCTCGCACAACAGAGTACAGTTATACGTTCTTTTGAAACATTGCATCTCTTAGAGCTCTCGTTTTTGAACAGGTATGTATGTTCTGGCAAGGCAAGAAAATAAAGTCCGGTTTCGTCAGCATTGTAGATGTTTTCGGGTGAATAATCAGCGATTATTTTCCGCCATTTTTTGGAAATCCATGCCTTTGCAGCTGGAAAAGCGGCATCCTTTTCTTCCCCATGGGTACGTTTGAACACAATATTCTCCCTTTTTCTCCAGCGATTAAACCACCCTCCGTTGTGACGAAATTTTTTTGCTCATTTTTGAAGCAAAGATCTTCAGCTTTCTGCCGAATTAAAGGACTGTTAAAGGACCATCCTTTTCCCTAACATTGGCAAACCACAGTGTCAAAGCCGATTCGACTTCTCCATATGTCCCAGTAAGACTTCGCTTACAGTTCAAATTTGCGTTCAACTTCACTTTATTTTTAATCTCGTCGCTATTCTTTAACATTTTACAAAGTAATGGCTGAGAGATTTTTAGTGCAGCAGCAGCATTTCTTTGACTCATCTTGGGTAAATTATCAAAACGTTTCAAAATGTCAATTTTGTCCTTAACAGTTAAATTATTGCGTTTTTTTCCCATTGCTAAAATGCTTGGCCGTCTGCAATAAAGTCTGAAATGCAACTTGAGAGAGAGAAAAAAATCTACAGCTTACAACAGTCCAAGCACTTTCCTTACTGATAAGAAAAGAACTCAACGCTTTTCCTACGCCCCCCACCATTCTCAAAGGGCGGAAAAGGAGAGAGAAATCATCACCTGCAGAACCGGCGCCAAGCACAGGTCGCCGCGCCTGAGGGACGGCCTTGCGGCAAATTCCTGCACGTGCCAACAAAAAGGGCCCTCTTTGGAGTTTGGGGGATCCTCCCTTTGCTTTTACGTATATGTAGTTTGGATTTTTTGTTGAGAGAATGAAAAAAAATCGAAAATGGTACACGAACGACGAAAGTGAAGTGATAAAGTGATAACAATAAACGAAGGCGCTGATTACAAAAACCGATTTTTTTAACATGTGTTAATATACAAGCGTTCGGGACTTCGCAATTCTGATAACATTAAACGAATGATAACATTATCCGCGATCACATTAAGCGGCACCTACTGTATATATGTATACTGGGTGATTATAATTAAAGTTGCGATTTTAAAACGCTGTAAAGTAAGAACCACTGGTGAGAATGACCTGGAATTTGACATGAGTATACGTGAAGCAATGGAATTTTGCTTGGCGAAGGAAAAAAATACTTAAAAAATGTACTGATTGACGGCGCTGTATTTTCCAAACACGGGGTCTTGTTAGCCGAAAGAAACCAATTGTCAACTAAAGAAAACGACAATTTAATCTATATCACTTAATTTAATATTAATAATTGATTGAAACATCATGAAAACATGAAACAAACACCTAATACGCAAGAAATGTTCACTATGCTGTCCACCGTACTCGGCTGCGAGTTGGAAGCGCAAAACAGCATGTTCCAAAACAGATCGGAGTGTATCAGAGATGATGCTGTAGATGTGGTGCGTAATGCGTACTTTTAAGTCAGCTAAGTTCGTCGAACCTCCTGAGAGCAGTTAACGCACAGTCACAGTTCTGGTAGAAAAGTTTTACGAGCAAAGCACGATCCTGCAGTGACAGAGTCATAACAAGGCACTCAATGAAAATTGCATGTGCTCCTCGTTTTTATCACAACTGTAATGTGCGGTGCACATGAATAGTCTTAATTAGTATACCTCCAGATTAGATGTGTGCTTCCACGCGCGACCTAGCGGCTAATTTTTTCGTTCTTCGTCAAGCAAATTCAATGTTGGATTCATACATTGCCATTTTTTGGTACATTTTTGAAGTAATTTTTTTTATCGTCAAACAAAATTTCATTGCTTCACGTATACTCAGGTCAAATTTCAGGTCATTCTGACCAGTAGTTCTTACTTTACAGCGTTTTAAAATCGCAACTTTATTTATAATCACCTTGTATATATATATATATATATATATATATATATATATGTATATATATATATATATATTATATATATATATATATATATATATATATATTATATATATATATATATATATATATATATATATATATATATATATATATATATATATATATATATATATATATATATATATATATATATATATATATATATATATATATATATATATATATATATATATATATACCTATTATGTGTAACGCAGTGCATCAGATTCAGAGTGTTGTAAATAACTTCCTCATTATATCACAGCTAACTAAAATCCTGAAATCCGTTTTGTTTATCAAGAGACAATCCATTTAAAACTATCAGCCGCAGTTGATAAATGAAAATTGGAATGGTCAGCACCGCTTCTGCAAAGGGCACGTCTATTAAAGAATGATAAATTAGTAGCAACCCCACACAATTAAGTATCATTTAAATAAATGTGACTTAAAAGGTTTCTTGAGTATGTCAAATGGGAAGGTTATTTATTCATTAAAGAACGTTTGTCTTTGAAAAGTATGCATTACTAAAAAAAAACTATTTTCCTTAAACCATTGAATAGAGCTATAATAATATTAATTTTAATAATATATGAAGGCGTTTCTTTCAACGAGATAATGAGGACTACCGTGTGAATATATTTATTCATATCTCAATGTAAAAATAATATGGGCACACCTTAATTTTCCACATAAACGCCATGATTGTCTAAGCATTTGTCCCATGGGTACATCAAGGCATAGATTTCAGACCTGACTACATCAGTGTCAAAATTTTGGAGCCCAAAACATTACACCCTGCTGAATTTGGTTGTCGCTTGCATATCTCTCTCCAGACAGGTGCTTCTTCAAAAAACCGAAGAGAAGAAAATGGGTGGATGCTAGGTCAGGGATGTAAGATGAATGTTCAAGCAAATTTCAATAGAAGCGCTGTAACAGTCTGATTGCACGGCTGGCGGCAGTATAGGGCATTATCATGAAATAAAATAAAGCATCGTCACAGCATTCCTTTCCGTAGAAACCTTATCATACTAAGGATATCAAAGTTTAACCACAATTCCACAAGTGCGACCATTTTAAATATTTGTTAAACAATTTGCAGAATAAGACAGAGATCAGAGTAATCCATACTATTGAAACGATAGTATGGACTACTGTGATCCATACTATGATAAACATAACTTGTGAGTAAATAAATAAATAATTTGGCATCACGTCTGATGTTAAAATAGTAAAATTAAACACACATCCATAACAGAAGGTCTTTATTTCACATCCTTAAGACGTACAAAATTTAAAAAAGGCCATAGCGCTTTCGAGCATAAGTATAATCTTTATCAGTGGCTACACGGAAATAAAGTTTGAATGGTTCATATATAGACCAGATATAGCGACAAAATTGTGTCGCTATATCTGGTCTATATATGAACGATTCAACCTTTATTTCCGTGTAACCACTGATGAAAATCATACTTATGCTCGAAAGCGCTATGGCCTTTTTTAAACTTTTGTACGTCATAATTTTGAGATGTAATATGTTATACATCAGATTTTAAATATTTATGGGGTCTCAGCAGTTACTAAGTGCCATAAATAGAATGAATTCCCTTGATTCACATTTTATTTTGTACCTCTTCTCCTACACATCAATGATACATAAAAGTTTTATGGTTAATAAGTGACTGTAGCATGTGTGATAGTTTTTTCAATAAGGTGAGTCTGAAAGTAATAGTTTTAAAAATTGTATAATTTTCATGAATTTATGTAAATGTTATTTTGATATATGTTGCTTGCGAGCATGATTTCAACAAAACTATAGCTTCCAGAAGCAGAAATATTGCTGATTATGATGAAAAATATCCATGCAAAGAAATTATTTTTCTAAATAAAAACCATGGTTTAATTAAAGATTTTAAAAACTAAACTTAAAATTTCAATTTGAAAATAACACATAATTTTATCCAAAATAAAATTGTAACAAAAAAGAAAATACTCATTGTTCAATTTGACTAGAATAACAAACCGAACAATTCTAGAAAGTTTCATGTTTGCTGTTAAATTACTAGTACTGCGCGCAAGTGCAAAATAGGAGAAAGTGAATTCATTATATTTAAAGTAAGCATTGACTATAAAAAGTCAAGTCGAATAAAGAAATTCTCTCCCAGTATATACTATTACAAAATGTGCACCTTACCATTATAAACAGATTTCATGAAAAATATTAAAAAAGCATACAGAAGAAGCCCAGGAGCCCTCATGGTAGCTATTAATCTTCCAAAGTTTTAACGTTATTTAAACCGGACTACAAAATAAAAATCTGATGTGGGCAGCACATGACTTTCCTTATATAATGCAATGAATTTACTACTTTTACAGTAAAAAAAAATAGATTATTTGTATATTAGTTATTTATATTCTTTCCAAGATATTGAATTTTCGTCAATGAGTCGTCATTTTCCATGTCGTCATCATCAATGAGTCGTCATTGATTTAGCGGCATTTTTATCCATTTGGCGAGTTTTTCGTTAATTTAGCAACATTTAAAAAAGTCGCCAAGTTGGCGACATTCCACTAAATTCGTCTCCAAAATCTCGCCAAACGTTATGGACGAAGAAATAAGTTATTCTTACAGAAGAAAAATGACTATTGGCGTTCAAATACTAAAGTATTACTCAAAGTATCTTTTTTCATGAATGGAACGAGCTAGATCCACGAGAATGATGTCACCAAATATATGGCATGGTATTACATATGAAAAGTGAACATGTTTCTCAATAGGAAATATATATATTTTTATTTTATATGACTTTTTGATAATTTTTTGAAAACTGTGCAATATCTCGGGAATGGTTCATGTTAGCGTTCTAAAATTTATGTCAATCGTTTTTTAATGAAAAATTACATAAGAAATGTCTATTCGCGTAACTTTATTAGCGTTTTTGATTTTTTGACGATTTTTTTCAAAATTTCTCTCGAAAATTTAGGGGGGGGGGGGGTTCTGAACATTCGATTGCGTATAAAAACAATAGGTTTCCAGAGTTTACGGATTGTGATTTATTGTGATTTTTGTACCAAATTTCGTTCGAATCGGTCCATTCGTTCGTGCGTTATCGTCTCGACAGACTCACTGACACACACACACATACACACGCGTACTTTCACACACACACATACACACACACACAGACATCACTTCAAAAATGTTTGATTCGTGATCAGGAATACTTGAAACGTGCTCTCCCGTCCAAAACTCGAATACGAATTTTCGATCCCGTCACAATACTTTCCTTATACATTATGTAAATAAGGAAAGTAATATTCAGAACTTTCCAAAAATGCAAACAAAATTGCTTAATTTGAGATACAATTTCTTTAAAACAGCAAACCGAACAACTCAGAAAGGCTTCACGTTTGAAGTGGAAATGATTTCTGAGAAATTTTGCGCGCCAGTGCAAGATGAGTAAAACTGAGAAAATTACATATAAGTCCAAAATGTCCTTAAAACTCAAATGAAAAAATCATCTTCCATTATACTATTACAAAATGTAAAACTTACTGTTATAAAGATATTTCATAAAAAATAGTAGAAAAGCATATGGAAGAGGCCCAGGAGTGGTCACGGAAGCAACACAGTTTTTTTTTAAGCCGTACTACAATATAAATTTTCAGAACTTTTTCTAATGAAAACAGGAACTTAAATAAGAACTAGTTATGCCGAGTTTTAAACAAAACTATGTATACACACCAATGCATATATATCTAACGAATAAGTTATAGAACAATCATAAATATACTCACGAGTAACCAATAAGAAAATAACTTTTAACTAGAGTTGGTATAATCAGATAAAGCCTCTTGTAATAAGTAATTTTCTCTATTTACACAAGTTATGTATATAAAACGAAGGATGTTTGATACTGTGTAAGAATATACTTTAATGTGGTAACAAAGATTAATGCGTATATATGAGAGAAATCCCAAATAATAATTTATTATTGAAAGGCTTACCAATATTGATCTATGACTAAAGGCTGTAATCTTCTCTGAAATCAAATAAGAGGGAATAAAGAAAATGGTATTGTCGTTCGCAATAATTTCTTAATAGCAATGCCATTTGTACTGGAAACTTGTTTTGTTTGCTATAGTTTCGATGTGGCATACAAATTCACTTTGGCGATTTTGAACACCATGTGAATAGAAATAGTTATTTTTCTGTTCATTTAACATAGATAACTACATAAAAGCTATTTATTATAATAGTTTTTATGAACGACAGTTATAAGAGCATTGCTTCTGAGATAAACATTCTCTGCAGAAAATTTAAAAGTTTTACTATAAATTAAAAGTTGTCAAAATGCCAATACCTATTGTCATCATAGTAAATGACCGGTAATTGAGATTTGTAGTAAAAGGATAGAAACTCAATGTCAGGAAAACCAAAGTGGTCTTCATGTAGAAGTTGAAATGTATTTAGCCAACCTGTAAAACCTTTATATAAAAACATTTTTTAAATGTTAAGGTGAATAAACACAAGATAATATGAATAAATAAATAAATTTAGTGTAAAGTAAATATGTTTTGGGCGCGTCTTTAAAGCCACATGCCTAAACAAATATACTAAATGTTCCATTGTTTCTGTTATTGCATAACAAACGGTTAAGAAATTCATTCAATAAGTGCCCTACACTGGATGAACCAATCTAAAAATTAGACATAATGAACTAGAATAGTTTCCAAATATTACTGATTTGTTACATCCTAGCAGAAAATAAGATATACGAATTATAATATGTATAATTTTCTATATTGTAACCCCATACAAGATCAGACAAATCACGCTTCAATGTCGCAAACAATACAGCAGAGAAGCCATTAAACATACACTTCGGTTTACAGATTTTAAGTACCCCTATTTATTGGTTGAATTCAAAAATGTATAAAAATGTATTTATTGAAAAGTATGTAACTGAATGTATGAAAGACATCAGCATTCCAAATTTAAAATTTCTAGCTGCTCAGACTCTCGAGTTATTCCCCAAAAACTAATACATTCTATGGTGAACGAATTCAGGCTGCACGGATATTTCTTAATTATACCACAGTCCAATACTTATTAATTATACCACAAAAGACGACGACATACCAAATGTGGAAATTCTATCTACTCCGATTTTCGAACTCTTCCCAAACAACGATTTCTATGGAGGATCCAGGACGGGCAATAAGGTTTTAAATCAAAAGAACTGAAACATATCACATAAAACAACGACATAACACATTTTTGGAACCTGATTAGTTAGTGCCGCGGTAATTTTAATCACATTGATAAAGATCAGATCTAGTTACACTGGCGAATTTTGCTCGCAAGTGATAACTAAATATAGCAACCAGTTTTTATACAAATTACATTTTACGCTGTAAAACATTTGAAAGCATATTGCTGAAATGCAAGCTGTTGGGGAATATGCTGTCCGTAATGAAGACTAAGGTTCTTGATAGTTACGATAATATATATATATATATATATATATATATATATATATATATACAATACAATTTGGTAGACGATAATTAGCTGAATACTTCAGAAAGGAAACTGGAATTTTCATACGGGCCTGCAATTGTGGCATTTTTTATACGTTTTCTGATATTATCAATACCGTAGCTGAAAAAATAATCAAAGGTTGCAAAATGTTTTACAGTGTAGTTAATTTCATATTTCGGGCGCGGTAGCCCGGTGGTTTGCGCGCTGGATTTGCACGCTGCCACCTTGCCGCCGTGTTCATGCGGAGTACGATCGCGTTAAATATGTGGGTCCGTAAGTCCTTCCGAGAGGTTGGTGGTAGGGGAAGGAGGGAACGGTCCCTGTGGATGCCTCCCCCACGGGGTCCCGGTCTAAATTGGGTGCCACTTCCCGGCCGTCCAAACAGTTATACCTTATACCTTTCTGGTAGGTCGGACGGTCTGGGTCTCAACAACAACAACAGTGTAGTTAATTCTGCTCCAAAATCGGAGCAAGAATCGATAAAATAGATAAGAACGAACATTTTTAAAAGGGGTCCCTGCTGCCAGAACCTCCTTTTTGGCACGGACGCAAAAGTCGCAAAATAACAAAATAGCTTAGCTTGAGCAGATCGTATGGGTTCACTGGATACAAATTAGATCGCAACTTCAACAATCTTAGTAGAATCGGACCAATTACACTATCATTAAGACTCCGTACTTAACAAGTTGTAACATTTATTTTTTAACAGTTATCTGGGGTATATTTCCGCGGAGCAGGCATGATGTTCCTAAAGACTAATAAAAAATTCATGCATTCTGTATACACCTGCATAGCGGGTGTGATGTTCCCCGTGAAAGTTTCATGTTAATAGGAACTACAGGGGCTGAGGTAGATCAAAATGATAAGTGAAATATTTGGATTATGATCGAAATTTTGCCTTTTCGACGGATACAAATGAAATCACAATTTCAACAATCATAGCACTATTAGACCATCTTCATATTTACACCATAGTTTTCATATTTCTAACTGTGGCGCACAAACAAAAGAAAATACAAAGCATATATTAAATTTAATTATCTAAACATAGCCGTTGATCGTAAATTTTGAAACCTTAAAACACATTGCGTTGTGTGTCGCTTACACCCACCATAATTATCTCCAGTGCGAGTTTCTAGAAAGGAATATTTATTAACATAATGCTACTCAATTAATTGCATCATTTTTAACTTTAAAAATAACATTATTTATTGACAATATTTGTTTAATTATTAAATTGATTGCAATACGTATCATATTATTACAGAGGAAATAGGACATGTGAGATTGGACATGCGGGACCAGTAAGTTATTATTACCAAGATGTTCTACGACCTGCACCTTAATGGGCACATACCTTCAATTTAGTCATTGGCCATTAACCACAACTCTTGCATCAGTGTATATCGCACTGGCACTAACGTAAAAGTATTGTGCTCTTACTCGTACTGCATCTGCTGAATTCGTTGACGTCTATACCAGGGCATTTTATGTGGACTATTTGAAGAATCTCTGTGGAACACACTCTTACGGAATCATAATGTCATTCTGATCTCTTGTCTCCGAATCTCTGCGGCTAAATGAATTTGTCCTCAAATTGCTCGTAATCTATGTAGCTATCAGTAGCGGAATACTTCTCTATCGCATCTCTGCGGATATTAATCTGTGGTCCAAATCATGTATATCCTTTTTAGCTCCTTTCTGCTGCCGCCCCCTTTACCTGAGGTCTGAAACGCGCATTTGGCTACCATTGACCGACCTTAGGGCACCGCGATCAGACATCATCTATATTGGTCAACGTTTTTAGCTTCGTGGCTACAATCTAGCCTCTTAAGTTTATGGCCTAATTGACCTCTCGGGACAAAGTGTTGTAAAAACTGGCGTCCTTAAGTCTGATTCCATTATACAACATTACAAGCGTAAAATATAAAGAACATAAAACTGTCTCCCTGGTCTTAATCTGGTCTCACATATCTACCCGAGGACAAATGAACAAAAAATTCACCAATAAAGTTCGATCAAAATTCGTGTCTTTGACAATTCTGTAATTGGCATTTTTCCATGAAGAAAGTTCCTCATAGTCATGCTGTAAGTCTTGTTGTGCACACAAAAGTCTATACATATATTTATACACTAGATATAAGTCATGTACACGTCAACATCATATCAGATCGAGCTTTAAAATCAAGCAAAATTTCATATTTATACACTAAATATATATATATATATAAGTTATGTACTCGACAACATCATATCAGGTCGAGCTTTAAATTCAATCAAAATTCAAGCAGACTCACTGACACACACACAGACATCATCTAAAAAATGTTCGATTCGTGATCGTGGATGGTTGAAACGAGCTCTCCTGTCAAAAACTCGAATTTGAATTTTCGATCCCGTCACACAGTATTTTCTTTATACATTATACTATGTATATATGGAAAGTAAAAATGGAGAACCTATCACGAAAATTGAATGAGAAAATACATTTTCTGAGTACCTATTCACATCTCTATAAAACATTTTTTCATCGTTCTGGAATTTAAAATTCTGTAACTCTAAGAAATCATTGATTTTTTATTTCGACATTGGAGCAACAGACCCGGAAATTTTAGCTTCAGTTTAAAAAAATAGAGATATTAGCGTTAAAATTGAAGTGCCAATTGCATTTTTAACATCACCCACCCATCCGCTCACTTTTAGTGATTTTTCGAATATATTTAAAACTTTTCGAATTGAATTAGAGGCAAAATCGTGAGGTGTTTGGCCAATCATTAGCTTTGAAATAAGTTGAACCTACATACATTCATACATACATACATACATACATGGTTTTCACAAGTTAATAGTAAGACTAGAGGGCTTTGCCTATCAGCGGTTACAATTTATATAGCAACCGGTATTTACAGAAATTATATTTTTAATACGTTCTACGTATTAAATTTCTTGAATTTTCGAAAATATGCAACTTCTCTGATCAAATGCTATATTCCAGAAAAATCGCGATGTGTTAGGTTAATTATTGGCTTGAGAATTAGAGAAGCATACCGTCATACAAACAAAGATGGGTTTTCATATTTTAACAGTAAGATAAAATATATTAAAAATGGCTACGAACTTGCCTGACATCACGTATTCAAATTAAATTTTTAGTATGAACAATATTCTAATAAAATAAAAGTTTTATGAGAAAAATTCTGTTATTAAGCCTCCACAAATAACATTTTGCTTTTCAGCAATTTTAGAAACAGTTGTTGTAAATATCTCTAATATTAACAGATGGGTTACTGTGTTGTTTGTCCTTAATCACAACACATATAAAGTTAGGAATTAAAAATATGAAATTTAATGTACTTAATTAAAAAGGAAATTATCACATCTTTAATGTTCCAATCCACTAATTATTAATTACAACATTCTTATCACTACAGAAACACCTATTGATGTTCATTAATAATGATTTATGTATTGTGATTTGTGTTGGTTTTTCACAATATTTGAATGTGTTAATATAAGTCATCTATTGCACACATCAGAATGTTTTTAATGTTTTATGTTTCATGTTTTTAACGTTTTATGAAATGACCGAAATACGATTAGACAAAAAATGCCCTGGATAAGCCTTTCCAGTCCTTCTCTGGATAATATATCGAAATTTCGATCATTAGAACAACTTCACTTTCTCTAACATCGTTATTTCCATTAAATTATCTGCTTACTCTTTATTGATTGTAGTATACAGCCCGCGTCCAAAATGAAAACATTTAATATCGGATTTTGAGAAGAATGAAACTTAATTCCATTGCTTTAACTAAAACATTCGCAATCAAATGTTCATTAAAGTTTAAATCAAATGTTCGTTATCTTAATAAGTGTGTATTGAGTTTGGGAAAGAATTCTGTTGATTTGAAGTAAATTAACTTGAAATTAGGAAATATATTTTGTGAATAATTTCCATTATAAACTGATTTAGATACTTAATTTTGAACAAATCTTATTATATATCTTTATTTCAAACCAAACTTGATATCAATCTTCAACCAAATTTCACGATTTCGAAACATCTGAAGTATTCTTTATATTTGCAAATTTCTTTTTGTAGTAACTAAATAAGGGTGTTTAAATTAACTTATGACTAGCTCATAAAAAAAAGAGCAGATATACAAATATTACCAACGTAAAGATTTCACCATGCCAGCATGAAATTATAAAAGAATCGTGTGGTATTTAAGTTATGCTCTAAGAAAATCCGTTATCCAAAATTGAACCAGCTCCAGGAATTTGGACCAATTAAATTAAATTTAATTTTCCCACAATTTATGCATTGAAATTGAAGATAACATAACTTCTTAGATTGTGTTCCCAACATAGAAAGCTAGCATTCATTGACCAGTTTCTAGATTACTCTGCACTTGTCTTCATGGAATATCTGATACTAATATTGGCAACAAGGAAACTCGCTATGCGCTACAATACGTTTGAAAAATCTGTAGTAAGTGGCAGGTTTTATTCTACCATTGCAGGAATAGACAATTCTATTAAAGTTCGCTTCAAAATGATATGAACACCCAGTTATTCAAGAAAAAACAATACAAAAAAATGACAAACCACATACAAAGCCCCTTTCTTTAATCTGTAACTCACTTGTCGATCATATTCATTAACAAAATAAAAATAACTACTGAAAAACTGGAAAAAATCAGAAAAAAATCCAGGAATTTGGAACAATTAAATTAGTTTTAATTTTTCCACAATTTATACATTGAAATTGAAGATAACATAACTTCTTAGATTGTGTTCCCAACACAGAAAGCTAGCATTCATCGACCAATTTCTGGCTTACACTTGTCATCTGCACTTGTCTTCTGCAATTGTCTTCTGCACTTGTCTTCGTGGAATATCTTATATTTAAATTGGCAACAAGAACACTCGCTATGCGCTGCAATAGGTTTGAAAAATCTGTAGTAAGTAGCAAGTTTTATTCTACCATTGCAGACATAGACTATTGCATTATAACGGCCACGTAAGCACTAAACTGGTCCTTGAATGTAGTTCTTTGCAATGGGAGAACAATCCAACTTTGAAAACACCCTCAAAGGGCGAGTTCTCAGTATATATATTATTTTTACTTTCATTGAAATATGCGGTAATGTATAGGAAAAGTATCGGAATCATGCCGAAAATCGCAACTCCAGTTTTCGACGGATCTACACGTTTTGGGACCTCTGGAATACGAAAAAAATATTTTTAGCATGACGCATGTGTATGTGTCTGTCTGTCTGTGTGTGCAATGTATGTATCCACATTAACTCAAAAGCTACTAAACCGAATTTCATAAAATTTGGTAGATAAGTCACTTGGGTGTGACCTTGGTGCTGATTAGATTTGGTTCGATTTGGAAAAACGGAACTCACCTTTTTTAGTAAATTTGTCAGCAAAAATCTCATGTATATACTCTAGCTAAAACCAAACTTATCTACCAAATTTCACAAAATTGTGTAGATAAGTTACTTGTGGAATACTCTGGTGCTGATTAGATGTTAGTACGATTCGAAAAAAAAAACTGCCCCTTCTTACGAAATAGCCAGCAAAAATCGCCAAAATCTAATAAAATATCTTTGTTATGTTTCATAGCACTGACTATAAAGAGCAAACCGTTTTAATACCAGTCTCGGTTGACGGAGGGCAGGCTGAAAACTAAATTTTTGTATTTTTCGTCTTTAAACTCTTAGGAAGAGGCAGTAAATGCGTAAAACCGGAATGAAATATCAATTGCTTCTTCCACTTTAGAATTAAGTAAGGATTGGTTCAATTACATTATTTCACGATATTAATTTAATTTAAAACAAATTAAGAACACCTATTTGAAAACTATAAAAAATCTTAAAGTGACCTTAGGATTTGCATTAATGGAAATTGAGTTTTATATTACTTACTCTCACATTAATAACTTTTAAGCACTCTTTATCGAATATGATTTGGAAACATTAATGATACTTGAATAGGAATTGGTACTATTAAAAATATAAGAACATTAACAATGCGAATAATGTTTATTTACTCGTTGCATTCCCTTCTAATAGTATGAAATACTCATATAAAAAATCATGAAATGTATAGAGCATTATATCAAATGAAAATGTATTCATTTTTCATTTTTCATAACCGGGTATCAAATCCCAGACTGTTGATTTTTTTCAAACATGCTATCTATTTACACCTTTCTGTAAAAAATTACTAGAATTACCGTACTTATTCGCACCTCAAATTAAGGGAATGTTCTCAATCCCTTCTGGCCGATTCCGTCGAGAATTCCGTCGATTCGGTTCCTAAAATATGACTGAAATGCATGGAAAGTGTAAGGGGCAATTAATGGGGAAAATGCCATTATATTTTGAGATAGTAATTCAGATGGCGCTGCGATAGTATAAGCGCTCATACATTGTATATATTTCTATGGTGAAAGGCTAGAAGTACTTATTTAAACTCTCAATTTTACAGAAATAAATTAGCAACGCAATGCACAATATAACTGAAATAATAAGGAATATCCCTACGTATTTTACCTTGCAATTATTATTAAAAAATTATTTTACCTTTCAATTTATTTTATCGCCTTATATTCTGAATTCTATCTTACAACTGTGAAAAAATACTGACCAGTTAAACTGATAATTAAGTTTTGTTTTAATTTAAATTATCTTAAGTTAGGTTAAATTATTTTAATTTAGGCTATCTTAATTTAAAAATAAAAAAAATCATATACTCAATACTAATAAAGGGTGCTTTACAAACACTAGTGACAACTAGATATGATTCTCAAAGCGATATAGCATTTTCCAAGTGTTTCATATATAGGAGTTTTATCTCCTTCACTCTAATTCCTTGATTGCGTCCTATTAAATGAGATGTAAAAACGCGGAATATGTAGGCGTGAGGAGGATCACTCTGAATTTTTAGATAAAATAGTAAATTTTTATCAATAAATTTGTTCTATTCAGAAATGATTTTTTTTTTCTGAATTTTTCCCAATGTTTAGTTACGGGGTGGGCTGTTACACAAAATTTTCAGAATTTCAAACTGCGACAAAGGAGAGCGAGTCGCTTTCACGTAGAGGTCGTAATTCTACAGTATATTTGATTTTGAGCACCAACTCGGAAAGTAATTTTAAGTACACAAGAAAGATCAATCATGCATAAAGAATTGATTATGAAACACTTTCCAACAGAAATGCAATTTTATTTAAACATCTCTAAAATGTCATATATTCAATAATATGCGATATATTCGCCTTTCTGTTGCCTCCCCCTTTGTCTGAGGTCTGTAACGCCCATTTGGCTACCATTGGCCGAACTTAGGAAACCGCGATCAGGATTTGCATTAATGGAGATTGAGTTTTATATTACTTACTCTCACATTAATAACTTTTGATCACTCTTTATCGAATATGATTTGGAAACATTAATGCTACTTGAATAGGATTTGGTACTATTAAAAATATAAGAACATTAACAATGCAAATATTTTTTATATATGCATTCCCTTCTAATGGTATGAAATATTCATATAAAAAATCATGAAATGTATAGAGCATTAAATCAAATTTCGGTTAAAACATAACCAGGTATCAAATCCCAGACTGTTGATTTTTTCCAAACATGCTATCTATTTACACCTTTCTGTAAAAAATTACCGTACTTATTCGCACCTCAAATTAACGGAATGTTCTCAATCCGTTCTGGCTGATTCCGTCGAGAATTCCGTCTATCCGGTTCCTTAAATATGACTGAAATTCATGGAAAGTGTAAGGGCGCTTAATGAGAAAAAACCATTATATTTTGAGACAATAATTCAGGTGGCGCTACGATAGTATAAGCGCTCATACATTGTATGTATTTCTATGGTGAAAGACACCAACTCGAAAAGTAATTTTAAGTAAACAAGAAAGATCTATCATCCATAAGGAATTGATTATGAAACACTTTCCTACAGAAATGCAATTTTATTTAAACATCTCTAAAATGCGATATGATATATTCAACGCTGATATAGTTCAAAATATCACAGTACTACAATAATTTATTATTTGTGAAAACTGAAGGAAACTTCATCGAAAAAAATGAACTATATTCAAATGGCGTCATCGAAATGTAAGTCGTATGGCTGGCTGGCTCAATATGTAAAAGCAATGAATGTTTCATTCATGTCACTTTTATCCCAGAATCCAGAGTTAAATAATTTTGAGTGAAAAACAATTCTGCAATTCTTATACAACTCAACTTATAATCACTTGTTTACATTCTGCACCCATAAAAAATAGGTTTCTTTGTAGAAATAATCGTAATTTGTTGACCATTTAAACTCAACAATATTGTAATTGCGTTACCGCAGAATATAGATAAAATGAAAACACGCAAAAATAAAGCGGTTTTAGGACGGATTCAGTACTAAATATAAATTTAAAAGAACTTTTAACATCATGATTTTTACACTGGAAAAAAAATGATGGATACTATATTTTATTTTGAAGTGGGTCCCGTGATCTCTTCATATAATATGGATGTAATTATTATTTTAATTTTTATTTAAAAAACTACGGAGCATATATTGCTGAAATATTTTTTGCATATTTTATGGGATAATTTGAATATTTCCTAAAATTTTTAAAGCGATTTATGAATTTTAACTTTGCTGAAAAATGTTGGAAAAATTAGATCCCAAAGGGTTCAAGGTATTTCGGTATTTCAACCCGAGTTCATTTCATCATATGTCCCACAGACAGTCTCAACAACATTCTAAAATTTCATTTATACTTTTATATTTATATTTTATTTATTCTATCGTTCAAACTGACAGATGGATTGACAGACAGATAAAATGAACAAAGTCATAAACACTTTTCAACTATGTTGGGAAGTGTCAAAAATGGCAGTTGGCCAAAGTCATGGATCAAACCTAGACTTCCTGGGTGCTCTATCTGCTACCACACAATGTCCGTGTAACAGATTGCAAACATTATCTTAGGCACTTATTAGTATACATTTACAATTGCAACTTGAAATTTATACACTTCAACTTAGATTTCGCCATATGCTTATGATCTTCAAATTTTATGGAATTCAAACTTTAAAATATGCAAATGAGAAACAAGGTGCATATTTTCGAATTACTAATGGCTTTCCTAGTGATCTCAAAAGTCATTAGGATGCTTGAAAAATCTTAACGTGCATACGTTAAGCCTCACATTCGAATATTTCTAATGCATTATGCACTGTCAAAATAACTCTTAAAATGTGTTTTTGATGCATTAAGATCATATGTTATTACCACTGTTGCGTTTCTAATAGAAATATATGGAAGGAGTACCACATCTGTTGACTTTTTAAAAAATGTATTTTAAAAGTTATACAGAAATAACACTTTTAAAAAAGTAGTAATTTCTTCAAAAAATTGAATTTCTTTTCTGTGAAATATATGTTACATTTTACACTCATGAAAGATAAAAAATATTATTTATCACGTTGTAAAAACATTCAGTAACTTTTTGCAGAACACTAAGAGAAGAACGTTAATTAAAGCAAAACCTCTTCAGGATTAAATTAAGCAATGCAATTTCTTACATATTAATTTACAAGAGGGATATTTATAATAATATTATTAAAAAATACATTTCTTTAAATGTTGCATTTTTCGATGTAGTATGGATCTTAATAATAGATAAATCTTTTCCTCATACATTTTATATGAAAGTTTGAACTTGCTATTATATTTTAAGTAATATTGAAAAATGTGTGCAGCATATGACTGTCCCTTTGAAAATCCAATGGATTTATTTCTTTCACAGGGAAAAATTAGTGTATAAGATCAAAAAATGTCCTTAATATCGAATTGTATAATTTCCACTTTTTGTGATGACTAAACGTAAAATTATTTCTTTGAAATAATTATACATGTATCTAATTAACTTCTATTTCTGTAATTATAAATTGACAATTATATATATTAATGACATCCACAATAACCAATAGAGTTCATATATTACCACATTTCCTTAATTAATTCATCAATTTACCCTTTGTTGCCGTTAACTTAGAGTCATTTTTGCAATTTTAGTGATATTTTTGGTAGTCTGCAGAGAAATATATTTTGCTAAATAATTCACCAAGTTCACAAATTTATCGCTAAGCATTGCATACAAACGGAGAGAAGAGAATTTCGCATATATAAATGACTATTGGCGAATTGTTAGGCGTCAAAACACAAAACTATTACTCACAGTATCTTCTTTCGTAAATGGAACAAACTAGATCTACGAGAATGATGTTAAAATTTTACCGCATAATATTACATATCAAAAGTTAACATATTCCACACTAGTTAATATATTTTTTTAATTTTGTGTGATTTTTTTCATACATTTATTTGAAAAAATTGCAATATTTCGAGGAAAATTCATACTAGCGTTCTAAAATGTGTATCAATCGTTTTCTAATGAAAAATAACATGAATATTTACGTAACAGTAATGAAAGGTATGATTTTTTGACGATTTTTTCAAACTTTTATTCAAAAATTTGGATGGTTTTCGAACATGCGATTGCGTTTAAAATTTATATGTTTACAGTATTAACTGATAGTAATTTTTGCACCAAATTTCGTTTAAAACGCTTTGTTTGTTTGTGAGATATCATCTCCATAGTCTCGCAGACACAAATACACACACACAGACATCATTTCGAAACGTTCGATTCGAGTTCAGAGATGCTTGCAACGTTCTCTTTCGTTGAAAACACGAATTAGAGTTTGGGACCTCGTTAGAATACTCTCCATAAACATTATACTATGTATATAGGGAACATAAAAACACACAAGAATAAAATTAACATAGTTTCATAAAAGCAGAAACATTCCATCTAAGAATTAACCCACCAATTCATGCATGTAAAATGCGAAACGTGTATGTAAGTATATAACGGATTAATTTCCAAATTAATTTCAAACAATTCAATTTATTGACATTATTAGTCCATGTCTACTTTTGCCATTTATATCAAGTTGCTTATGAGATAAAAACAAACTTCTCTCCTTCTGAACAAAAACTTTCAGGACTACGGAAATCTAGATATAATGGGTTGATATTGTATTTCTAGTTCGTTTGCAGAATTTCCTTTTCCTATTCCACATGAGGTGGTAACAAATGAAGTGAAGTTTTCTTGTTAGCCACGTATTCTTTCCCCAAAGTAATAATTTATTTAACATTTGAATAAAATATATATATAACTTTTATGTTTTAAAAGTATAACAATACGTTTATCATATATTAATAAACTTTAGATTATAACTACCACTTTCAATTAATATTTAAATTTAAATATTTTTGGATATGGTTTCCCTGTAGTAAATGTGTAAATAACTAACTGATTAGAAAACAAATTTGTTTCGGTATATAACTGTATTTTATGCTTATCTCTACTATTTTGTGAATTTTCCTAATAGATTTAGATTTTGTTTTTAGCAAAGTAGTTAAAAGTTACTAATAGTTAATAATACTTTTGTAGTTCAAATATATTAGTAGATAATAATAATTTTGTAGTTCAAAGACATTAATAGGTAGTAGTACTTTTGCTGTGCGTGTTTCAATTGAAAATGTTGAATTTCAGTTTAGAAAAGCAACTACCAATCACTTTCGGTAAGTTTTCTGTTTTATTCAATTTTTTTTAATTTAATCAAACATATATATGTACATGTGGAACTCTTCTTTGTAAAATACTGTGTAAAGAATAAGCAATATTATTAGCGTAATATCTATGAAATGCTATAAAATATGGTCTTTAAATATTTCATGCTATACACTTTCACGCTGTTTATCTGAGCTCCACCAAATTTAACTGATCCTATTGGCTGACAAAACCATCCTATAAGAAAGTTGGTAATGGGATTTTGAAAGCCAACATAATTATTATAAGAAGTTCTCTATTTCTTTATAGAATTAAAAGTCATTTTGAAGTTTTTCCTATAATGTCCCTAAACATCAATTCATTAATTGTCATATATTTCGAGTGTCAATACGTATTTTACAGTTTGGGCTACAACGAATGTTGAGGTATCGAAAACCCAGACCATCCTAACACGGGTCGAATAGTCTGAGTTTTCGACACCTCAACAATACTGACTGCTCAAATTGCTGCCCTCGGGTGAGTTGGACGGTCTGGGTTTTTGACCCCTCAACATTCGTTAGTGGTGAGGTGTTGTTCTGGAGATCCAGACCGTCCGACCTGCCAGAAAGGTGTTGAAGACCCAGACCGTCCGACTCGTCACCAAGGACTTGAGCATCTATTTGGACGGCCGGGAAAGGAGTTAGCGGAAGCCAACTTCAACTGGCCCTCGTCCGACGGTCCAAAGCAACGTTAATTAGAAAATCATAATAATATTTACAGGAGATTTACATATCTGATTCACAACATTGGAACTTCTGTGAATTTTTTTTTTTTTTTTTTTTTTTTTTTTTTTTTTTTTTTTTTTTTTTAAGCGCCATAAAAAGTAAAATAAATGTTGGTGACAAATGTTACATCTTTAGGTAAAAACTGTGGAGTAACAAGAACACTCCCGAAAACAAAACGAGGAGTAAACAACTAAAACAACCACCAAAAACATCACAAGACAAGTACAGCAAATACAAGACAACAAATACAGCGATACACCAAAGGTAACACCTCCAGAAAAAACACAGGGAGACCGACCAAAGGGAAAAGAATAAAGGGACAAACTCACAAGCTGATCAGGTAATTTGGTTTGAGATGTCTCTAGCAATGAGAACACAGTTTTTTAATTTTTCAACGGAAGAATTATTAGAGCTGACTCTCGAGAACCAGACTGCACAATTTGCGGGAGAGGGTTTAATTAAATGAAATTTTTTAGTATGGGGGCAAGCAAAAACAAAGTGATCGGCGTCACCAAATGCGCCGCAAGTACAGCTAGATGTAGATTTTTGTTTGAAATAGAATAAGTAGTCCATGAATGGGCCATGGCCAGTTAGAAAATAAATAAGATATTTGTTTGTGATTTGAAGGGAAGGGTTGACCCGGGGGAGAAAGGAGGAAATGCGGGCAGGATCATGCGTCCGGGGGGAAATATAAGAATTTAAAAAAGTTTGCCAATGAAGGGAGATGTTTTGTTTACAATAATTTTTTAGAAGGGAAAAAGGAAAGGGAAGGGAAAAGGGAGAGCCGGAAGAGGTAGCAATTTTAGCATACTTGTCAGCAGTCTCGTTCCCCGAGATGTCAGAGTGGGCCTTAACCCAACGGATATTAATGAGCTTTTTATTAGAAATTGCATTTAATTTAATTTTTGAGAGATAACTAGATTTATTTTTAATAGAGTTAAAAGCCGAAAGGGAAGAAATACTATCAATATAAATATTAATTTTTGTATTATTTGATGAGGCCCAGTCAATAGCATAATCAATGGCAGAAATTTCTGCCTGAAAAACTGTGTTCCCATTGGCTAGTTTAAAGGTAAATGTGTCTTGAAGTGTTTCATTTTTGAATACACAGACAGCAAAACCAGTGTTTCCATCAATGGAAGAGCCATCTGTATAAACATTGAAATTAGAAAAAGAGGAGGGAGGAAGGGGGACAAGGTTAGCAATACGTTGAGAGGGAGGAATAGCAGAAATTGGGCGGTTAGAGTCAAACAAGGAAGGGGCAGGGACGGGCAGATTAGAAAAAAGATTAATACGATGTTTCCAAAACATATATTTTTTAAAATTTGTGTTTATTATGATATGAATAGGGGGGATACCAGTGATGGAGTATAGAGAAATGTTAGAAGTGGTACGAAAACCAGAATAAATTTTTAATAGGAAAATCCTTTGAAGAGAGAGAAGCTTTTTGACCTGGTCCCCAGTTAATGCCCCGCCCCAAATTCCCGCACCATAAATTAAAGACTTTTCGATAACCGTTAAATACCAAATTTTTAAAAATGATTTGTCTACCCCCCAGTTACTGCCAGACACCCGCCCAAAGGTGTTGGCAACCTTATAACATTTCTCCTTTAGGTTAAAAATGTGTGTACTCCATTTAAGGTTATCGTCTATAGTGATTCCTAAGTAGATAAGAGAGCGGGAGGTAGGTATTTTATAATTTAAGATTTTAAAGGAGGGCCTATTACGTATTTTGGTTCTATTCTTATTAAATATTATAGCTTTGCATTTCTCTGGT
Organism: Amaurobius ferox; assembly: GCA_951213105.1. Classification (NCBI taxonomy): domain Eukaryota; kingdom Metazoa; phylum Arthropoda; class Arachnida; order Araneae; family Amaurobiidae; genus Amaurobius; species Amaurobius ferox. Next base: position 133,257,645 of record OX578137.1, read on the forward strand.
GAGACTGAGAGTTTAAGGTTAGAAAGGGTTGTGGAAATTAAATTTAATAAATTGTTTGTGTTTGAGCGAAGGGTAAAAAGATTAACACCGTAAGTAACCACCGCGAGATCATCCGCGAAGGCTTGAATGTGATAAAGATCATTATTAAGATTGAGAATAGCGTTAAAGTAGATGCTCCACAGGGTAGGGGATATAACCGAACCCTGTGGGGCGCCCATCGAAATTGTTTTATTAAGTTTGAGAGATTTATCAGAAAAGGAAATTTGTCTGTTTGTCAAATATGAAAATAAAAAAGATTGAAAATTCTGTGGAAGGTTTATATTATTAAAGGCTTGTGGTAGAATATTCCAATTCAGGCTATCAAAAGCCCCGCAGATGTCCACGGTGGTTAACGATACAAAATTTTTGGATTTGTGGACTTTTATTGATTCGATCAGCCTGTGAGCGGCATCTTCGCAACAGGTTAGCTCTCTGAACCCAAACTGCAGGGGATGAAGAGCTCCCTCAGTCGACAGCCAAAAGTTAAGTTTTGTTATAAAAAATTTTTCTAGTATTTTACCAAAAGTGGGAAGGAGGGAAATGGGACGAAAGGAGGAACAAAGGGAAGGATTTTTGCCCGGCTTGTTAAAAAATAAAATATTTGCGTTCCTGAGGCAGGAGGGAAAGTGACAAAGTTTAAAACAGAAGTTGATAGATTTAGATAAAAGGGAGGGAAAAAATTTATATAGCTGTTTCCAGATGGCAAAGTCCAGGAAATCCAGTCCTGGAGCTTTGCCCATTTTTAAATTGTTGAAGACTGAAAGGAGCTCCACATCAGAGACAACTCCCAAGCCTCCTTCTGGGACTGAGAAAGTTGGAAAACCTTGAAAATCTATATCCTCTTTAAAGTGGTGATCCAAAAGACGTAAAAGTTTATCATGGTGGCTGAGGGAGGGAGAATCCGGGAAGTGCAGATTTAAATTTGTAAATTTTTTAAATTTTTGAAAAGAAAATTTGAAATGAGAGCCAAAGGTTTGGGTGCAGCCAGAACAATATTTTTTCCAGGATTCTAGGCGCGATTTTTTAATTAATAGTTTATATTTTGCCCTATTGCGTTTATAAAGTAATTTAGCAGCATTAATTTCACCGGGGGAGGCAGAGTTCCTCTCGAGTGATTTAATTCTTTTAAAGAGAGCAGTTACAAAGTTACGAAATTTCGACAATTCCTGATTCCACCAGGAGAAATTAGTAATTTTAGATTTTTTCTTCCTTATGAAGGAAAGGGCGCAGTTTTGTGTCAGGTCTATGAAAGTTTTAAAGTAATTATCTAGAGAAGAACTATCGGTTATTTTATCTAAGAGGGAATATAAGAGTTGAAGGTGTGATTTAAAGTTATAAATGAATTTCCCAATTCCATATTGGGTTTTTAAAAAGAATGAATCGTTTAAAAGGGGGGAGATATTTAATATTATTTGAATGAATTTATGGTCACTGTGAGAATCACTCGAGAGGACTTCCCAACTCTGAAGAGAATCAAAGAGGGAGAAGTTTAATAATGTAAGATCGGGATAACCAATACCGGTGTGGGATTCGAATGTTGGACCACAACCGGGATCATTACACAAGAGGAGATTATTACTTATGCAAAAATCTATAAGATCAAGGCCCCTTTGGTCGGTAAAATTGTAACCCCACATCCGAGCTCGAGCATTAAAGTCGCCAAGGAGAAGGGTGTCATTGTTAAAGAAATCGTAAGGTGAAAGTTCTGCCAATAACAAGGTAAAATTATCATGAGGGGGGAAGTATAAGCTCCCAACAGAGAGAAATTTGCCTGAGGGGAGAAGAATTTCGATAAAAATTGAAGAAGTTTTAAATTTGAAATTAGCGGAGAGAGAAGTATTAAAAATTAATATTATGGCTTTTAATGAAAGGGAAGAGAATTGAAGGGTGCCAGGGGGGGGGGAAGATAAGATTTTTTCCTTATTCACATATGGCTCCTGAAGGCACAATATATCTATTTTGTTGTCTATTGCATATTTAATAGAATTGGAATGGGCCACCAACGAATGGTTGGTATTAATTTGGATGTATTTAATTGACATTAAAAAAGTAAGATAGTAAAATGCCAGAGCCCGGACAGGGGAAGGAGCGAGAACATTTGAGTTCTACGGCAAGGGAAAAAAGGGGGAAGGTACAGATTACATATATACATATATACAATTTTAGTTACACGTTTATACAATAATATGTACAAAATATATTGCAGAATAGGTTTGATATGAAATCAACCTAAGATTCTTGTTGAAGTTTTTTAATTTTAGCTAATTCGACCTTGAAGGTACTGCAGTTTTTGCGATCATACGCAGAGTGGTCAATTTTGTAATTGAGTTCAGGGTGATCATTGTTCGCCGTAGTGCAATTCACACATACCGGGGATCTCGCCCTACACTCTTTATATGTGTGTCCCGAACGGGTGCAGATGCCACAATTACCGACGGGAAAATGGCAAAAGTTGGCCACATGGCCGTAGCCTTGGCAGTTGTAGCAAATCTTAAGAGAGATGAACTTTTTAACGTAGAAAAAGGAAAAACGATTGAAGACTTTTTTAGCTTCCAAAATTTTTGATGCTGAGACTAAATCCACAAGAAACACCCAGTTTGTGTTACCGCTTCTAGCTTTGAAATTCTTGAGGATCTTTATTTCTCCGGGTTTGATGTCCTGATGGTTGTTGCATATTAGAGCTTTTACATTCTCTTCATTGTACTCTGGAGGAATGTTGAACATTATGATTGCTCTCTTTTTATCCTCCTGTTTCTTGATGTTAAATTGATTACTAATAGTAGAATTCATGAAGAGGGGGACCAGTTTGTTAGGGTCTCCCTCTCTGCAAGTAACCTTAAGTGTTCCATTTGGAAGCGCCGTTACATTCTTAACGTTTACTCCCTTAGGTACAGGGAGGGAAAATAGAGTTTTCTTCAGTTCAGCATTTCCTAAGGAACGGTCCTTCCCCTGTAAAAGGACACTAGAATAAGAGCGGGGAGCCAAATAAGAAGATGTGGTAGTAGTAGAGCGTGGACGAACAGAGGAGGAAGACGAAGCAGCAGCACTGTCAGGAGGTCCTCTGGAAGATTGAGGTGGATCATTCACTAGGTTTTTGAATGTCCTTCCGGATGGCAGAAGCGAAAGAGCGAAATTCAGAAAGCATCATTGATTTGAAATGTGCCAAGTCCTCGTTAATAGATTTAGTAAGAGTTGTAAAGGTTTCAGGATTTGGTATAGCAGGACGAGGACGAGGAGAGGAAGAAATATTACTTTCCAATGTATATCCGGCAATTCGGATCTCTTTTATTTTATCATCTATGTAAGCTTTTTGCCCGGCAGACATCTTGACATTTCGGTGTAGGTAGTTGCTCAATTTAGTGACATTTGAGATAATTTTTAAGAGATGCTCATTATTGATGTTGATTAGATTGGATGAAGCATCGGTGATGCAGGACTCCGGGCTGGAAGAGGTTGATGGAACTTGAACAGGAACAGGAGAAGCAGTTTTTAAAGATGAACCTGGAGGAGAGATAACAGATTGGTGATGTGATGCTGCAGCATTAAAAGACACTGGGGGAGAAGCAGGCAAGGGAGCAGAAGACACCAGAGCAACCGGAGGAGTAGACACAGGAGGAGAGGGCAGCAGCCGCGGGGGAGAAACAGCCGAAGCAGGAGGAGGAGCCATTTTAGTCAAAGAAAGCCTGGATGAGGTAGCAAAAGTTTTAGGAGTTCTATTATTATCAGCTGTAGGTTGAGAAGAGGAAGTTGAAGTTGAGGAAGACAAAGGAGCCAGGGGGAAGACATTAGAAGTTGACTGAGAGCCTCCGCTGTAGCGAGGAAGTCGAGGAGGTAATATTGAGTGTGAAAATGCAGGTGATTCATAAATTCTAGAGGTGCGAGAAGCACACTTAAAGTTTGTAAAACGTACTGCGTTTCCGGTAGTAGGTGTGTCCACGATGGGAGAGGCACTATTCGCCACCACACTAACTTCAGCAGAATTCACACAGTGGCCACCCGTGGGGACACTTTCACTAATTGTAGAAACACATTCATTGGTAGTAGGCACACTTTCACTGGTTGTACTAATGTTATTAGCAATTTGTACATTTTTTGTATTAAAGCTTTTGGAGTTGGGACTTAATATTAAGGGCGAGATCGTTACTGTAGGTTGTAGAAGAAGTGGTGGAAAGTTTGCAGTGGAGAGGAATTCCATGTTTAAGGACATAATTAATTTTTGATAGTTATAAATACAGAATAATACATAAAATGCAATACAATAATCAAATACTAACACTTAGACAATCAACTAAACAATCAATAACCTATCTGAGAAGTCAATTATACTCTCAGAAAACACTTACTATAGGAGGTGTTACCAGAATTCAACAGTTTATCCATAGATTTATAAATTCTAAAGATGTAGTTTTTACCATATACATATTCCCAAAACTTTATAATATATTTTAATTGTCATTCTATGTAACATATAATCCCTATACATTTTGAGAATATCATTTGAAGAGGCGTGAATCAAAGCTGGAGTTATATCTTGAAAGAGGATGTCGAATCAAAGAGCAAAATGTTGCGAATATCTTGAAAATGGGTATTATTTAAAAGCAAAGCTGAAAGGATAACAGAGCTGACAAAACCGTAACAGAAAAGACCAATGCTAAAAGGCCTATGCCAAAAATTCGGTCGAAACCGGCCAGAAAAATTAATTTAAACAGAAAAGGATCCAGGATGAAGGAATGCTGGGACGGAGATTATAAAATTAAAAAAAATGTGGAATTTAAAAAAAAAAAAAAATTTAAGTTTTCAAATGGACAATCCCATGTTAAACAACTGGTGCTTGAAACAAAACAGGATACCAAAACATTAATTTAAGAATATTTTCAAAATTCTTCAAAAGAAGAAGAGGAAGCCAGGGGAAGAAGAGGACAGGCGGGAAGAGGTGCGAGCAGCAGGGCGGATATACTACCAAAAAAGGGGACGGGAAAAGCAGAGTACAGGGCCAGGACAGAGTCCAACACAGAAAAATCTGATGTGGGCAGCACATGACTTTCCCTGCAAACTTATATCCACGTTCTATTTATTTCAATTAAATGTAATTCACTTTTAATTCAAATTTCGTTCTCATTCGGTAACCGGGTTTATTTTCAAAGGTGGCGTAGGGAAAGTACGAAAAACTAAAATATCTCGAGAACGGCTAGTCCTAGTGTAATGGGGTTGGTCTTATTCTTTTCGTCGTTAAACATTACGTATTAAACGGGCATTTAATGGATATATCTAAGTATACCAAGTTCTTTAGTTTAGATTTTGAAGATTTTTGCGGGCCGTTTTGCAAAAAAAGGCAGGTTATTTTTTTCCGAATCGTACCAAAATGTAATCAGCACCAGAGTGACCTATACGTGACTCATCTACCGAATTTTGTGAAATTCGGTCCATTAGTTTTTCAGCTAGAGTGGATACAAGCTTTTGCGGTTGAAAAGTGGCGTAGGGAAAGTACGAAAAACTAAAATATCTCGAGAACGGCTATTCCTAGTGTAATGGGGTTGGTCTTATTCTTTTCGTCGTTAAACATTACGTATTAAACGGGCATTTAATGGATATGTCTGAGTATACGTAGTTCTTTAGTTTAGATTTTGAAGATTTTTGCGGGCCGTTTTGCAAAAAAAGGCAGGTTATTTTTTTCCGAATCGTACCAAAATCTAATCAGCACCAGAGTGACCTATACGTGAGTCATCTACCGAGTTTTGTGAAATTCGGTCCATTAGTTTTTCAGCTAGAGTGGATACAAACTTTTGCGGGCCATTTCGCAAAAAAGGCAGGTTCTTTTATTCCGAATCGTACCCAAAACTAATCAGCACCAGCCCCGCCCACAAGTGACTTACCTACCAAATTTTGTGAAATTCGGTCCATTAGTTTTTTAGTTACAGTGGATACAAAATCTGCACAGACAGACAGACACACAGACAGACAGACAGACAGACACACAGACAGACAGACAGACAGACAGACACACAGACAGACAGACAGACACACGCACAGACGTCACGCTAAAAATGGTTTTTTCGTATTCTAGAGGTCTCGAAACGTGTAGATCCGTCGAAAACTCGAGTTGTGATTTTCGGCATGATTCCAATACTTTCCCTATACATTACCATGTATTGCAGGGAAAGTAAAAATCTGATGTGGACAGCACATGACTTTCCCTGCAGACTTATATCCACGTTCTCTTTATTTTAATTAAATTTATTTCACTCTTATTCAATTTTCGTTCTCATTCGGTAACCGGGCTTATTTTGAAAGGTGGCGTAGGGAAAGTACGAAAAACTAAAATATCTCGAGAACGGCTAGTCCTAGTGTAATGGGGTTGGTCTTATTCTTTTCGTCGTTAAACATTACGTATTAAACGGGCATTTAATGGATATATCTTAGTATACCTAGTTCTTTAGTTTAGATTTTGAAGATTTTTGCGGGCCGTTTTGCAAAAAAAGGCAGGTTATTTTTTTCCGAATCGTACCAAAATCTAATCAGCACCAGAGTGACCTATACGTGACTCATCTACCGAATTTTGTGAAATTCGGTCCATTAGTTTTACAGCTAGAGTGGATACAAGCTTTTGCGGGCCATTTCGCAAAAAAAGGCGAGTTCTTTTATTCCGAATCGTATCCAAAACTAATCAGCACTAGCCCCGCCCACAAGTGACTTACCTACCAAATTTTGTGAAATTCGGTCCATTAGTTTTTTAGTTACAGTGGATACAAAATCTGCACAGACAGACAGACACACAGACAGACACACAGACAGACAGACAGACACACAGACAGACAGACAGACAGACACACGCACAGACGTCACGCTAAAAATGGTTTTTTCGTATTCTAGAGGTCTTGAAACGTGTAGATCCGTCGAAAACTCGAGTTGTGATTTTCGGTATGATTCCAATACTTTCCCTATACATTACCATGTATTGCAGGGAAAGTAAAAAGGGGGGAAGCGGAGAACCGAAAGTGAAAAATGCGAAAACATGAAGTTTTAAAACAGTAATTTCATACATTATTCAGGGTCACAGTAAAAAATAAACTATCAATAGATTAAACATTGGAGAACATGAATATACACTTATATATACAAAAATAATAAGATAAAGATATGTAAACAGATGTAAGATTGGTCCAATTTGGACACAATCCGAAGAAATCCCAATACAATTGCTTTGTAGTTACATTGGAATAATTATAAATTAAAACTTAAGTTTTCTCACCAACCGTGAGTAGCAGCATAAAACCGAAGATATCTGCTTAAAGCTCTTGTGAGGGACGATATTAAGTATACAATTATTTTTCGTATAGACTAAAAATCGCGCATTCAAAGCATAAAATACCGGAAGGCGAAAAAGTGCGTCATCACACGTTGAACGATCGGAACGAAGGCTGCCAGAAAGGTGTGTGAGTGTGAAGACCCAGACCGTCCGACTCATCCAGAGGACTTGAGTATCTAATTGGACGGCCGGGAATGCCAGAAAGGTGTAAGGTAACTGTTTGTACGGTCAGGAAGTGCCACCCAATTTAGACCCTTAGTGTCGAAGTGTTGTTGTTGTTGAGACCTAGACCGGTCGACCTACCAGAAAGGTGTTAGTGTCGCGGTGTGAAATTGGTTATCTAAAATATGATTTTCACCTTTGCTCGAACATATTGCACAAGTTTACAACAATGACATGGCAAGAACTCATGTTGTAAATTATCGAACACCGTGAGACTGTCTAACTTTTTGAAGGCTTTATATGTGTCACGTTTTAATTAGCCTTATTATGAATTTAGTAAAGAGCATAGTAATTGATAAATGCCAAATTACGAAATTGAGATTGAAAAAATTACAAGCTTTTATCTTCTATTTATATGCAGAGCAATTTTATTTTACCTCATAATTTGATGGAGGATATACAGTTGAAAAAATGAAAAGTTAGCACAAGCTTTTGTTATTAAGATCTTTTGTCCATATCTCTCACGCCATACCCCACTTACTCAAACACAAGCATATCTCTGGATATCCAATATAGTAAACGTGTTTATAGAATCATCATGAGGTCTTAAATTTAATGTTTAAGAAAACATTACCTATATAACTGCATGAGAAGGTAAAAATCAGATACTGCTACTACTGTTGCTAATTTATTTGCGTTTATTATACGACTATGTTATTACACAGAAACGCATGAAGCATGTATTACACGATCAATATACGATAAGCCACCGCATAACAAATGAATGCTGATGATTTCTATCAGATATCTGATACTCTGATTCGTGACTTTGACACACGTTCATACCCAGCATTAAATGTCATCCATAAACGAGGTTTAGACTACAGAAAAGATTATTCATTCCGCGGTATCAGATTTATATTTGTCATTAATTCAAAGACATGTCCAAGTTACTTATTTATGGCTACTTTTAGCTATGTATATTCGCCTATCTCTTATTCTTTAGATGACGATAGATATGAGTTTAGATAAATTTAGATATAGAATTGATGTAGATATAAGTTTGGATTTCGATTTCCATTTAGATATAAGTTTAGATAAATATGAGTTTAGATATAGTTAGATAAATATGAATTTAGATGTCATGTTGCAATACTTTGCTCAAAATTTTCAAGTAAACTTTGAATATAACTAATTGAGTTTTTTAATGTAAATAAAATCCAGTATATTTACATGATTTGTTGCAGAAAATTTGCATTTTTTTATTATGTACCCTGCTAATTGATGGAATTATGGTAACTTCGTCAATCATTAACAAATTTAAAACACATTTACACGGCTGTTAAATCCATAGTTTTATTTACTACTTTTTACTCATGTATATAGTCAACTTAAATCTACTTCTAACGGCATGTGCGAATTTAATTTGGATAAGTGATGTCAGTCAATTTCATAGCCATATTTAACACTTTACAACAAAGTTGAAAAGTGTTTATGACTTTGTTCATTCTGTCTGTCTGTCTGTCTGTCCGTTAGCACGATAACTGCTGTAAAAATGACTTAATCAAAATGAAATTTTAGTTGTTCAGACGGTCCGTAGGACCTACGGGAATATAAATGAATAATATCACTCAATTAATTTTGGACTGAACCCGCGTTGAAAAAATGAAATACATTGAGCCCTATGGGACCTAATTTTTCAAACATTTTTTAAGCGGATTTAAAATTCACAAATTACTTCGAAATTTTTAGGTAATATTCAAATTGTTCCATAAAATATATAAAAAAAACTTCAGAGAAATATATTCAGTAGTTTTTTAAATAAAAATTAAAATTATAAATACACCTCTCATATGAAACGATCACGTGACCATGATATGAAACGATCACATGACCCACTTCAAAATGATATATGGCATCCATCTTGTTTCAAAATCGTGATTTTTTAAGTTCTTTTTAATTCATATTGAGTGTTGTATCCGTCCTAAAACTACTTTATTTTTGCTAAAATTCGGTGCATCTACATACTGAAACAACGCAAATACAATGTATTTGTGTTTAAATGATTATCCAAATTTGATTATTTCTGCAACGACTATTTTTCACTTATGTAAAATGTAAACAGCAAAATATGTAGAATGAGTTGTATTAGAATTGCTGTATTTCTTTAACACAAAATAATTTAGTCCATGGAGTCTGCATGGCTGAAATGAATGAAATATTAATTGATTTTATAAAGAGAAGGACGATTTTTTTCGATGAAGTTTTAAGCATAGAGTTTAATTACTTGTAGCTCCATGGTCTTAATTTTTAAATAAAATAAATAATTATAGTATTGTGATGAATAAAATGAATGGAAGAAAGTTATGCATGAAATCCTGTTTTTATAGAGAGATCCAGGCGTGTTGTTTTTTCTATGACGTCATTTGAATTAATTTCAGTTGTTTTCGATGAAGTTTTCAAATATAATAAATTATCGTAGTATTATGATAGTTTTAAAAGTATTACCGTGGAATGTATCGCCTTTTGGAGATATTTAAACCAGGCAATTTATATTTCAATGCCGTCATTTGAGTGAAGTTCATTTTTTTCAATGAAGCTTTAAGTTTTCAAATATAATAAATTAATATAGTATTGTGATAAGTTTTAAAATATTACCGAGGAATGCATTGCATTTTCGACTTTTTAAATAAAATTGCATTGAAGTTGGAAAGTGTTTCATAATCAATACTTTAAGCATGATTGATCTTTCTTCTTAACCCTTTAAGCGGTCAATTATTTTACCAGAAATGCTTCCAAAAAAGGCATATTTTTTTATTGCATATAATTAAGTACCATACTTAATAGAATAAGAATATTAAGAATTTTTTTTATTTTTTTTCACTTTTAATGCTTTTACAACATTTTTTATTTTACAATTTTGGACACAACACCCCCTAAATGTTTGCTTTTTTCAAGTACAATCTGCATGCAGTAAAGAATGGTTTACAAGTTCTGCAAAAATTTCTCTCATACTTACTGTGAATTTTGAAGTTTACAATTTTCCAAACAGTTCAGAAGTCTTTTTGTGTATGATACAATTTGAAGCATGGTGTAATACAAAGTCCTACATCACAATCAGGGCAGAAATAACGTGTTTCTTTTCGGATTCTCTTTCCATTCTCATTTCTTTTCGAGCAGCACACTGCGCATTGTCTTGCAGGTCTCAGTTTTTTATCTGTGGGAGCAATTATTTCCAAAAAGTGTCTCTCTGTCAATCTCAGAGGATTAGGCTCCGAACCTGGTCGTCCACGGTGGAAATTTAGTCCCGAATGATATTTTTCAATTACACGGTCAATGAGATCAAGTCTAAATTCTAGTTGCTTTTTTTTTCCTCCGGTTTTACGGTAGACTACATATGAGTTCCATACAGCAATGTCGAAAATATGGAAAAAAATCTTTCTGTAACATTTTTTACCCCTTTTCTTTATAATTTCAAAACTTTTCAAATTTTGGTCCATGCGGTCTACTCCTCCCATAGTATTATTATAGTCCATGACAATTTTCGGTTTTTCTTTCATTTCAGAGCGGACTTGAATTTGTTCCATTTCAGTATTGTGAATTGTGGAAAGTAATGAAACTTTTTTCTTATCCATCCACTTCATCACAGTAACTTTTCCTCTCTGAAAAGCTATAATCTCTCCTTTTTTCACTTTTTTTTTCTGCATTTCCTTTGGGACTTCTTTTCTCTTGAGGTTTAGTGTGCCGTATGTGTCCGTTCGACATGAAACAAGTTTGTCTGCTAATTCCGGCGAAGAATAATAATTGTCTATTGTAAGACAGTATCCTTTATGAAGCAAAGGCTCCATCATTGTCAGGACAATTTGTGATGAAAAGCAGAGTTTAGAATACTCAGGTTTCAGAATAGTGTCTTTACCTGTATATATTATTATTGACCAGACATAACCAGAAATAGATTCACACAACATAAAACATTTTACTCCAAATCTAGCTCTTTTGAGTTTAATAAATTGTTTCCATCCTAATCGTCCTTTGAAGAGCATAAGGCTCTCATCTATTGTTACATCTCGCTCTGGTGTCACCGTTTCACTAAATTTCTCATTGAGATGTTTCAGAACTGGCCAAACTTTTACTAATTTTGGGCATTCGTGATTTTGTGGGTCAAATGCTGCATTATCAGAAAAATGCAAGTAGCGTTGCAAAAGGCAGAATCGGCGATGAGACATTATTTTAGAGAAAAAAGGTGTATTAGTTGAATATCTTTTGCTCCAATAATGATCAATTCCAGGTTTCTTTACAATTCCTTGAAGTATATTGAGAGCGAAAAATACATGCAACTCTTCCACAGTAGTTTCTACCCAAAATTTACTCTTTGAGAATTGTCTTGCAACACTGGATTGGATGCACTGTTTAGCATATTTATTTGTCTCTTCCACAATTTTACTCATGAGTGAAAAATCAATGAATGTTTCATAAAATTGTAGAACATCAGAAGTGTCGTCAAATTGTACGTGCACAGAGGGAATACCAGAAAATTTAAATCGAGGACACGGAACAGGTGGATTTTTCACATCAACCTCGGTAAAAATTCTTGCAGAACTCAAATCTTCATCAGAGCTGAGCTCACTGCACGAGTCATCTGAGGAATAATCCAAATAATTAGAAGAAATATCTGTATCTGTATCAGAATGTAGTTCATCATCTAACAAGAAAGTATTTTCGTCGTCTATTCCATCCATAATTTCCATAAAATTCACAAGCACGGCATACAGTAGAACAAAAATTTCAAAGAAAAGTTCCCGCTTTCCCGCAACATAGAAAAACCCGGATGAAAAGTATTTCATTTACATGGACAAGCCACGCCATCTCTTGAAAAATAATAATACTAAATAGTCTCTTTCAATAATGAAAAATGCGGGCAAACCAGAAAAGGAAAGGAGAAAATATCGATGCCCGTACGCCATACGGGCAAACCAGATGAGGCCAATTTCGGGTAGCACGTACACTGTACATGCAAACTGCTTAAAGGGTTAATATATTTTAACTTACTGTTAAAACATGAAAACCCATCTTTGTTTGTATGACGGTATGTCCCTCTTCTTCTCAAGCCTAACACATCGCGATTTTTTTAAAATATAGTATTTGATCAGAGAAGTTGCATATTTTTGAAAATTCGAAAAATTTAATACGTAGAACGTATTAAAAATGTAATTGTTGTAAAAACTGGCTGCTTTATAATTAGTAACCGCTGATAGGCAAAGCCCTCTAGTCTTACTATTAACTTGTGATAACCATGCGTGTATGTATGTATGTATGTATGTGTGTATAGGTGTTTGAATGTATGTATGAGCAACTCATTCCAAAGCTAATGATTGGCCAAGCACCTCGCGATTTTGTCTCAAATTCAATTCGAAAAGTTACAATGCGAAAAGTTTTAAATATATTCGAAAAATCACTAAAAAGTGAGCGAGGGGGGGCGGGGGTGACGTTAAAAATTCAATTGGTAATTCAATTTTAACGCTAAGATCTCTATTTTCTTAAATTGAAGCTAAAATTTCCGGGTCTGTTGTTCCAATGTCGAAATAAAAAATCGATAATTTCTTTGTTTCAGAATTTTACATTCCAGAACGATGAAAAAATAGTTTATAGAGATGTGAATAGGTACTCAGAAAATATATTTTCTCAATCAATTTTCGTGATAGGATCTCCATTTTTACTTTCCAAATATAGAGTATAATGTATAAAGAAAGTATCGCAACGGGGTCGAAAATTCAAATTCGAGTTTTTGACAGGACAGCACGTTTCAACCATCCATGATCACGAATCGAACATTTTTTAGATGATGTCTGTGAGTGTGTCAGTGAGTCTGTGGAGGCGGTATCTCACGAACGAATGAAGCGATTCGAATGAAATATGGTACAAAAATTACAATCCGCGAATACTAGAAGCCTTTTGTTTTTAAACACAATGGAATGTTCAGAACCCCCTACACTTTTGATTAAAATTTTGAAAAAATAATCAAGAAATCGAAACCTCTAATAAAGTTACGCAAATAGACATTTCTTATGTAAATTTTCCTTAGAAAACGATTGACACTAAACTTTAGAACGCTAGCTCGAACCGTTCGCGAGATATTGCTCATTTTCAAATAATTTTTTTATAAAATCTCATACATTAAAAAAAATAATAATAACTGTTGAGAAACATGTTCAGTTTTCATATGTATTATCATTTGCGAAATTTGATGACATCATTCTCGTGAATCTAGCTCGTTCCATTCATGAGAAAATATAATTTAAGTAATACTTTTGTATTTGAATGCCAAAAGTCATTAGTCTGCTATAAAAATAACTTATTTCTCCGTCCGTAACGATTGGCGTCCGTAACTTTGGCAACGAATTTTGCGGAATGTTGCTAACTTGGCGGCTTTTGTAAATGTTGCCAAATTAACGAAAAGCTCGCCAAATGGATGGAAAGGACTCTAAATTAATGCAAATGACGACAAATTGACGAAAATTCAATATCTTGGAAAGAATATAAGTATCTACTATAAGAATAACCTATTTTTCATTTACTGTAAAAGTTGTAAATCCATTGCATTATGTAAGGAAAGTCATATGCTCTCCACATCAGATTTTTTGTCAAACTACAGCAACATATATTTCTCCAGAGCCAACATTATGAAAAAGGCCTTAGTTTTTTTATACGAATTTTGAAAAACTTTATTACAATTTTGAAGTTCAAACATCATTTTTTTCACCAATCGTCTTCAAAATATTTTCATTGTTGCAAACGATGCTGCTGTTTGAAATGGAAAAAAAATATGTAAATCATTCAGACAAGTAAAAGCAATTTAATTATCTAGAGCGTTAACATTGAATCCATGGAATTAGAGAGACCTTTACCTCTAAAACCTATTGTTGAGATTTTCATTATCGTTGGTACTTAACGTTTTGAACAGAGCTGAATTGAGGCTTCAGAAATTTGTGATTTGCATTCGTCGACTGAATCAGAAGAGTATTGAAAAAATAAAAACGATGTATGCAATAAATCTAATTGTGCTGCGACTGTGGAATTTGTGATTTTAATTTTATAAGTACAATCATGTATCCCCCATAATTTTTCATCATCATTTTGATCTACCTTAACCCCTGTAGCTCCAATTAATATAGCATTTTCGCTGTTATTTAAGAGATTATATGGGTAAACACGAATTATATGAAAATTGAGTAAAAATCCGCTGTTAAATAAGATAAAAATATTTTTAATCGTAGGATATTCAAATAATAAAATAGGTAAATAAATAAAGACATGTCGCGAAGTTTATTTACAAAGTTTGAGCCTAAGTGGCCAGGAGAAAGAACGGCTCACGCAACTCAACTCAACTCTACAATAAGCAGTAGTAGTAAATAAATATGTGGATAAAGAAGAAGGACTACTCAACTCGTTATCGCAATTTTGAAACGTAAAAAAGTCACTTAGCGAAGGTTGCAATACATTTAAGTGTTTATATTCAAGGATTATAGATTAAATACATTTTTAAATAAGCAAAATAATGCAAGGAATTCATCTCAAATAAGTTCAAGAAAAAAAAATTTAGACAAAAATGAAATTTAAAATTTTTAAAAATTTTTTTTATAAATTTCAAATTTATGCAAGTGTTAAGGAAAGAGTTAAAAAAACATTTTAGACAAGTCTTGAGGAAGATATTTATGTGGGAAATGATAATAAGAGAGAATCTCAATAAGACATTTAAGAGGTGACTTAAAAGTTAAAATATAACATAATACATTAAAGTGATTTAAATAGTTGATAAGTTATTATAAAAGGTTTAATTAATGTTCCAAGTCAAATTTTAACTGATAAGTAAGGCACCTAAATTTAATTTTGATACTTTATACAAATTAGCTATAGGCACCCCACTATATAAAATTTAAATAAGTTTTTACAAGACCACGTGTATCGTGCAGTAATGGAAAAATTTAGTCAATGTTAAAAGCATAATGATAACAATAGTGGGCAGATAATATATATTTAAAATAGATTAATTCAACGTTTATGGACACGTCGAAATTTATTAAAAAATAAGGAGTACGATACTTCAGGTAGAAGCCTTTGTTGAACGCGCTCAAGCATCAAGTTGTCGCCGAGCACGAGTAAAACTGCCCGATCATTCCCGCCATGTTGAGTTTAGAAAACCTCGTAGCTCGTATATCTTTGATTGGCGAAACGAGTTAAAAAAATCGATCGGAGAGATTACCCATTATCAGTGGTCACTCCCGTGATCGAAATTGGTCGGAATTAATGAACACTCCCACGCGAAAAAGAAGATTAAACCAGTCCTATCATTAACAGATCGATCAATCGCTCCGGTCAACACGAGAAGCAAAGGAGAAAGGTGTTCGTTTGTATATTTCGAGTTTAAAGGGGGCAATGACAGATAACGTTGTCAATCCCATAGAAGTGTTTAAAAGTATTTAAAAACTTCTGATATTTAAAAACAATATATTTTGTCAAAAACTAAACACATGTGGTGTATTGTTAGCAAAATTGCAAGAATAAAATACGTTAAATTAATGAATAAAGAATTGTGTTAAAATAATAACATGGGAAAAAAGTTGTGTAAATTGTAAAAAGAGTTGTTAATTGTTAAGGTATCAGTAATTGTATATAAGTATGGAATTTTAGGCGAGTGCATATACATATCCAAAAAAAGTCATAAATTACTCAAAATTTAAATTTTGCTTGAATTTAAAGCTCGACCTGATATGATGTTGAAGAGTACATGAATTATATATATCTAGTGTATAAATATGTGTATAGACTTTTGTGTGCACAACAAGACTTACAGTATGACTATGACGAAATTTTTTCATGGAAAAATGCCAATTACAGAATTGCCCAAGACAAGAACTTTGATCGAACTTTATTGGTGATTTTTTTTGTTCATTAGTCCTCGGGAAGATATGTGAGACCAGATTAAGACCAGGAATATGTGAGGGAGTTTTATGTTCTTTATTTATTAAGGTTGTAATATTGGACAATGGAAGCAGAAGTAAGGATGCCAGGTTTTATAACACTTTGACCCGAAAGGTCAATTAGGCCATAAACCTAGGAGGTTAGAGTGTAGCCACGAGATTGGCTAAAAACGTTGACCAATATGG
The DNA here is from genome assembly GCA_951213105.1 of Amaurobius ferox. Classification (NCBI taxonomy): domain Eukaryota; kingdom Metazoa; phylum Arthropoda; class Arachnida; order Araneae; family Amaurobiidae; genus Amaurobius; species Amaurobius ferox. The sequence goes on from OX578137.1 coordinate 133,274,316, forward strand.
ATGATGTCTGATCGCAGTGCCCTAAGGTCGGTCAACGGTAGCCAAATGGGCTTTACAGACCTCAGGTAAAGGGGGCGGCAGCAGAAAGGAGCTAAAAAGGATATACATGATTTGGACCACAGATTAATATCCGCAGAGATGCAATAGAGAAGTATTCCGCTACTGATAACTACATAGATTACGAGCAATTTGAGGACAGATTCATTTAGCCGCAGAGATTCGGAGACAAGAGATCAGAATGACATTATGATTCCGTAAGAGTGTGTTTCACAGAGATTCCTCAAATAGTCCAAATAAAATGCCCTGGTATAGACGTCAACGAATTCAGCAGACGCAGTACGAGTAAGTTCACAATACTTTTACGTTAGTGCCAGTACGATATACACTGATGCAAGAGTTGTGGTTAATGGCCAATGACGAAATTGAAGGTATGTGCCCATTAATCATTGCAGCAGGTCGTAGAACATCTTGGTAATAATAACTTAGCAAAGGGGGTGGCAACAGAATGGTGAATATATCGCATATTATTGAATATATCGCATTTTAGAGATGTTTAAATAAAATTGCATTTCTGTTGGAAAGTGTTTCATAATCAATTCTTTATGCATGATTGAACTTTCTTGTTTACTTTAAATTATTTTCCAGTTGGTGCTCAAAATCAAATATACCGTAGAATTTCGTCGATCCGTCGTCTACGTGAAAGCGACTTGAACTCTTTTGTCTTAGTTTGAAATTCTGAAAATGTTGTGTAACTGCTCACCCCCTAACTAAACATTAGGAAAAATTCAGAAAAAAAAATCGTTTTTGAATAAAACAAATTTATTGATAAAAATTTACTATTTTATCTAAAATAATTTATTTCTACAAAATTGACAGTTTAAATAAAAACTTCAAGCCTTTCACCATAGAAATACATACAATGTATGAGCGCTTATACTATCATAGCGCCACCTGAATTATTGTCTCAAAATATAACGGCATTTTCCTCATTAAGCGACCCTTACACTTTCCATGAATTTCAGTCATATTTGAGGAACCGAAACGACGGAATTCTCGACGGAATTAAGAACATGCCCCTAGTTTGAGGTGTGAGTAAGTACGATAATTCTAGTGATTTTTTACAGAAACGTGTAAATAGATAGCACGTTTGGAAAAAGTCAACAGTCTGGGATTTGATACCCGGTTATGTTTTAACTGAAATTTAATCTAATGCTCTATACATTTCGTGATTTTTTATATGAATATTTCATACCATTAGAAGTAAATGTATATATAAAAATTATTTGCATTGTTGATGTTCTTATATTTTTAATAGTACCAAATCCTATACAAGTGGAATTCGCCTTAATGTTTCCAAATCATATTCGATAAAGAGTGATTAAAAGACATTAATGTGAGAGTAAGCAATATAAAACTGAATTTCCATTAATGCAAATCCTAAGGTCACCTTAAGATTTTTTATAGTTTTCAAATATTTGTTCTTAATTTGTTTTAAATTAAATTAATATCGTAAAATAATGTAATTCAACCAATCCTTTCTTAATTCTAAAGTGGAAGAAGCAATTGATCTTTCATTGCAATTTTACCTATTTACTGCCTCAGGCCAATGGCCGTACCGTGCTGAAAACACCGGTTCTCGCTAGATCTAGATTAGTACTTGGGTGGGTGACCGCCTGGGAACACCGCATGCTGTTGGCACATTTCGGGCGCGGCAGTCCGGTGGTTTGCGCGCTGGATTTGCACGCTGCCACAACTGCCGCCGTGTTCATGCGGAGTACGATCACGTTAAACATGTGAGTCCGTAAGTCCTTCCGAGAGGTTGGTGGTAGGGGAAGGAGGGTGCGGTCTCTGTGGATGCCTCTCATACTGGGTTCCGGTCTAAATTAAGTGGCACTTCCCGGCCGTCCAAACAATTACCTTACACCTTTCTGGTAGGTCGGACGGTCTGGGTCTCAACAACAACATTTACTGCCTCTTACTAAGCGTTTAAAGATGGAAGTTACAAAAGTTTGGTTTTCAACCTTTCCTCCATCAACTCAGACTGGTATTAATACGGTTTGCACTTTATAATGCGTGTTATGAAGCATAACAACGATATTTTATTAGATTTTGACGATTTTTGCTGGCCATTTGGTAAGAAGAGGCAGGTTGTTGTTTTTTATAATCGTACTAACATCTAATCAGCAGCAGAGTATCCCACAAGTACCAAACTTTACAAAATTTGGTAGATAAGTTTGGTTTTAGTTAGAGTGGATATATGAGATTTTTGTGGGCAAATTTCGCAAAAGAGGTGGATTCTGTTTTACCGAATCGAACCAAAAACTGAATCAGCGCCAAGGTCACGTCCAAGGGACTAATCTACCTAATTTTATGAAATTCGGTTTATTAGCTTTTGAGTTAATGTGGATATATTGCATACACAGACAGGCAGACACACACACATACGTCATGCTAAAAATAGTTTTTTCGTATTCTAGAGGTCCCAAAACTTGTAGTTCCGTCGAAAACTCGAGATGCAGATTTCGGTATGATTCCAATACATTACCATGATATATATACTGAAGTATGATATATATACTGAATAATACATGATATATATACTGAAGTACATGATATATATTTATACTGAAGACTCACTCTTTGAGTGTCTTTCCAGAGTTTGATTGTTCTCCAATTGCAGAGACCTACATTCAAGGACCGGTTTATTGCTTATGCGGTCGTTAAAATAGAATAGTCTATGCATGCAATGGTAGAATAAAAATTGCCACTTAGTACAAATTTTTCAAACCTATAGTAGCGCATAGCGAGTTTTCGTGTTGCCAATTTAAGTATCGGATATTCCATGAAGACAAGTGCAAAGTAAGCTAGAAACTGGTCAATGAATGTTAGCTTTCTGTTTTGGGAACACAATCTAAGAAATTATGTTATCTTCAATTTCAATGCATAAAATGTGTGAAAATTAAAACTAATTTAATTGGTCGAAATTCCTGGTACTGGCTCAATTTTGGATTATCAATTCTGGATTCAATTTTGAATTTTCCTAGAGCATAACTTAAATATATCACGATCCTTTTATAATCTCATGCTGACATGGTGAAACATTTACTTTGACAACATTGTTATATCTGTTCTTTTATTTATGAAATAGTCATAAGTTAATTTAAACTCATTTATTTGGTTACTGCAAAAAGAAATTTGCATATATTAAAGAATACTTCAGAAATTTCGAAATCGTGAAATTTGATTGAAGATTGATATAAATCCCGGTTGAATATTGATATTAAGTTTGGTTTGAAATAAAAATATATGAAGATTAGGTCAAAATGAAGTCTCTAAATCAGTTTATAATGGAAATTATTTGCAAAATATTCCCCCTCATTTCAAGTTAATTTACTTCAAATCAGCACAATTCTTTCCTAAACTCAAGACACGTTTATTAAGATAACGAACATTTGATTTAAACGTAATGCATATTTGATTGCGAATGATTTGGATAAAGGAATGGAATTAAGTCTCATTATTCTCAAAATTCGATATTAAATTCTTTCATATTAGACGCGGGCTGTATACTACAATCAATAAAGAGAAATCAGATGATTTAATGAAAATATAAGAATAATGCTATAGAAAGTGAAGTTGCTCTAGTGATCGAATGTTTGAAATATTATCCGGAGAAGAACTGAGAAAGCTTATCCAGGGCATTTGTCGTGTAATTGTATTGCGGCCAATTCTGTAAAATTAAACTGGCTTATATGAAAACATTAAAAACATTCTGATGTGTGCAACATATGACTTACATTAACAAATTTAAATATTGTGTGAAACCAACACAATTCACAATATATAAATCAATATCAATGAACATAAGTAGGTGTTGCTACAGAGGTAAGAATGTTTTAAATCATAATTAGTGGATTGGAACATTAAAGATGTGATAATTTTCTAATTAATAAAATACATTAAATTTCATATTTTTAATTCCTAACTTTATGAGTTGTGATTAAGGAAAAACAACAGAGTAACCCATTTTCTAAATTTAAAGATGCTTACAACAACTGTTTCTAAAATTGTTGAAAAGCAAAATGTTATTTGCGGAGTCTTAATAAAGTTAATTTTTCTTTTAAAACATTTATTTTAGAATATTATTGTTCATTACTAAAAACAAAAAATAAAATTCTAAAAAAATACCAATTTACAGAATGTATTATCTTTAAGATTTGGGAGAGGATGATGTGATATGCTGATATAAAATCCATTACTACCTTTTGTCGCGTGACATTACATTTTTATATATTTTGTACGATATCTGAAGGACTTACAGTTTGTAGCTGGTGTTATAAATTTATATATCTTTCTAATGCAAAATTTGACTCCTAAATGCCTAGTTCTTTGTGTCAGCCATTCGGGTTTTTATAACTTCGACTGCCTTATACACTAGACTTCATTAGTTACTTTCCTTAACCCGTCCATCACTTTATAAATTCACCTTCCACGGTATTACTTAGTTCTTAGAATATTTTTACATTTTAAAATAATCCATCTTGCATCATCACAGATGTCACCTATAAACATAATCATACAAAATTTTATTAAACTCGCCGTATCACTTCGAGAAAAGGCTGCTCTCCTTGTTGTAAAGTATCATTTCTAATATCTCAAGAATGATGAGGGTGATATGTGGGAAACCCACACGTCTAGTAAAGACGCTAAATAGGCCGATCTCGTAAAGTGGAGTAAAAAAAAAATACATAATACAAGTAATTAAAATGAAGAGACTTAATTTGAAACAATAACAAAGAATTTATTCATTAAGATAAAACCTTATGTAGCATATTAACATCTGGTAAATTTCATATACCAACATCTTTAGTGTAGTACATTAAGACAAACAAATCCCCTCATTCTATGATCAAAATATGAGCTCTACAATTATTGACCTATTAATGTACATTAACTCACTAATTTTACATGCCTAAGCCTTAATGGCACAGGTTAACCTTATTTAGGAGGGTCAGAGAGTTAATAAATAGCCAAAGTGCAAAAATATGTGTAGAAATGTCCTACCTCGATCATCACTGCCGATGTCGGACTTTACGACGGCGCGCTCCGGCTCTGTCCGATGGGCTGGCTCTCTCCGAGATCCGTCGCTCTTGCGACCTCTCCTTTTCACTCACAAAATTCAAGTCCTCGATTTCAAAAACTTAAAGTGCAAACTTGCTCTCTGTCTCTTCCCCCTTAAAAAGGCGCTCCTGTCCATAATTGGCCAAGTAAATTAACAGCTACGCCCTTCAGGCTATATTATTGGTCAAGGCCCCCCTGAAATATGAGAAATGCAGTCTCCAGTTTTAAAACGTTGAAAGTTCTCACGAGAATTTTCCCAAGGTTCAAGTGATATGGATTGATCTCTGGGGTCAGGAAGTTCAACCCCTTCCGTTTACTTCCCGACCGTCCAAACAGTTACCTTACACCTTTCTGGTAGGTCGGACGGTCTGGGTTTCATCAACAACAACCCCTTCCGTTTGTTATAGCACCTAACGCTGACATGAACTTGAGAAGCCCCCTCTCTTTTCGAAACAAATGTCCGGTGCAGCTGCGTTAGAGGGAATGTTACAAATATAGCCTCACTTCATGAAGGACCGTCTTCTTCGGTCTACTTCCTCTTTCAAAAGAGCAATGTTATATTGGGAATTGAAAATTACAATATAACAGAGGGATAATTCTTAAATAATGTGGTGTCCATTTATTTCTGTTTATAATGTACTAGTAAGTTAATGTTTAGTGTTATCAAACAATTGTTATCCTGCAATGTTGTAACTTGTATGTTATAACTTTTTTGTACTTGCAATATCCAAACAGCACCGCATGATAATATTCTTTGAGTGATATGATTTGCTTTAAAAATTAATATTTTTATAACAATATTTAATATAATTATATTTAAATATATTTTAATTCACAAAATAAAAAGCTGAAAATTTAAGTCCTATCTCTGTACAAGTTCCCCTTAAAAAATATGCCCATGGAGTTTATCAGTTGCAATCACCGTACATATTTCTATTTGATTTGAGTAAATCCTGTCAGATATATTGTAGCTACAGAGTTACTTAGACATTGAAGTAATGATGATTTATATTCAGTGATGCCCCAAGTGACTTGTCTACCAAACTTTTTCAATTACCTTTTGAGCTAGAGTGTATGCATACATTGCACAAACAGATAGACATACAGACAGACAGGCACACTGAGAGAAACACGCAGACGTCCGGCTAAAAATAGTTTTTTTTTTTGTTCTAAAGGACTTAACGCGTAAATCAGTCGAAACCTTGAGTTGCGATTTTCGATGTGATTTCAAAACTCTCCTTACATATTATCATATATTGTAGGGAACGTAAAAAAAATATTTAATTTAAATTTTAAATGATTAGAAATATTTTAGACAATACGTATTTTATAAAACTGTTTTATATTTGAATTATGTTCTGAAGATAGATTTACCAAAATTGAAAATAATGCCTTAAAATCCATAAAAAATTAAAACATTAAAACATTTTTTAAAAATCTATCGTTGGCTCATTAAATTTTTCATTCACTTTCGTCTTTAAATGAAGAGTAAAAAAATTCAAACATGAAGAGTACTTTATATAGAGTGAAAGTTGGACTATAAATTTTGCAGTGAAACAAACACTAATATAAATATATCCATAACGTATTTAAAATATTCTTTATGAAATGTTATTTGATTCGCGTGATGTCAACTTTTGATTTTAAAGTTATGTCTAATAACTGTACATGGTAAAATTATATCCCAGGAATCTTAATTTAAAACATATAATTGCATGTTTTAATAAATATCAGAAAATAATATAAGTAAAGTATTTATTAAATACATTGTTCTTAAATATGTAATTTAGAATAACTGCTTTAAAAAAATATTTTTAAAAAGTTTTACTCCGTAAATATTCAGGGCAAACTTGAATTAGCGTCAATTAAAATTTAGTTCATGTTTCGAGGTTCTAGGATCATGGGTTGCATAGATATTAATTAAAAACATACATTTAAACCTTCCATAGAGATATCATTATGCAGACGGTATTTTCCCATTTATTTATTTGAAGAAAATTATATCATGTCGCTTAATAACAGATTTAAATCCAATGTGTTTATGAAGTAGGCGATTTTTATTAAATATCTTCCGATTTAAATGATAAAGATATGCCTATAAAATACATTTCATTAATATTGCATTTTTGACTAGATTATATAAAATACAGTCTTCAGGTTTGAACATTTATTTTCGGGGATTATTGATACCTTCAATTTATTAGGTTATTGTTTTATTGTGGTAAAAATTGTTGAAACTCATATATTGAACATAGTACGGGTATGTTTCTATATTAGCACGGATATATCTTCTAATCTACGGGAATGTAAGTAGTATAGGTATATTGACATATATTGGTTTAGATTGGAATCATTTACGGCCTCCTGGTTTATATATTATGGGGATTATTGATATTTTCAATTTAATACGTCATCTGTTTTATTCTGACAAAGAATTTAGAAAATCATATATAGTACGGATAATATATAAGGCGGCTATTACTTTTTTTTTCAATTTATATAATCTGTTATATTTTGGCTCAGATTTTTTAAACTTATATTATAATACAGATAATGTTCTACAAACACACGGGCATATCTTCTAATCTACGAAAATATAAGTAGTACGGGTATATCTTTCCATACAATTTTACCGCTTTCATTTTGGCATATATTGGAATCAGTTCCGGCCTAAAGATTATAGGATTATTGATATTTTTTATTTATTTCATCATTTTTTTTTTGCAAACATTTTAGAAACTCATATTTTGTAGTAAGTGTAATCTTCTACTAATACAAGTGTTATATCTTCTAATATTCGCGAATATAAGTAGTACGGGTCCCATATAATTTTAGCTCTTTTATTTTACATATATTGATTCAACTTGATATATTTTTTAAATTTGTTTACAAATGGCAACAGGAAGTTGTTTTCTTCAAATCTCTTCGTGTAGATAATTTTGTATAGGGATAATAAAGATTCTTAACTTCTTTTTAAGAACATTAAATTAAATATTTTAATATACCGGGTGGTCCATTTAAATTGAGACATCGAAATATCTCACGAAATACGCATCATACAAAAAAATATTTTAACAGTCATCATATTTTCGAGAGGGAAATTGAACCCTGCAAAATTTAGCCCGCCCCCACTTCCGAAGGTGATGGGGGCGGGCTAAACTTTGAAAGGAAGCAACTTTGAAATTTCAAATGGCAAACTCCATTTTTTATTACAGATTCGGAAAAAAAACGCAACTTTTGTTTAAAACATGTTTTTTCGAAGACGTTTTTTTTTTGTAGATTGCGCTGCAGTCACAAATTAGTTAAGTTTCGTTTTTTCAAAGGGAATCCACATGTTTTACTTAGGTGCATCGTTGAAAAAAAAACATTTTATCGGAATCATTATTTTCTAATCTACTAGATGGCGCTGTAGAAGGGATGGTTTTTCCGGGAAATTCAATTGCATTACGTAATTCATTCGGAACATCAGGTCGTTTATGTTGATTTTCTTTTTGAGTTTATCTTCTTTCTATTGTCTTTTGTTAGGAGTTTATTTACTGTTGAGAACAAAAAGAAACGAAGCGTAGAGCATCTGTCATTGTAGAAGCTAACTAAATAGCTGTTCTAGCTGCTGTCGCCCTAAACCCCCACGTAAGAACTCGAAAAATATCTCGCCATTCTGTAATTCCTCGGACTAGTATTTTGAGAATACTGCATAGTCATAAGTTTCATCCATACCATATTTCGATGCATCAGGAACTTCATGGCGATGATTTTAATAATCGAGCAGTATTTTGTGAATGGACACGTGAAAATATACAAAGGAACCCGAATTTTTTCCTTAAAATTTTATTTTCAGATGAGTCTACCTTCACAAACCACGGTGACGTTAATCGACACAATATGCATTACTGGAGTGTGGAAAACCCACACTGGTTGCTACAAGTTGAACATCAACGTCCCTGGCGGATTAATATTTGGTGCGGAATCATGGACGGCAAGCTCATTGGTCCCTATTTTATTGAAGGTGCTTTGAACGGAGAAAAATATCGAAATTTTCTAGAACACGAACTACCACCACCACCACTATTAGAGAACGTTAGCTTAGAAGTTTGACAGAACATGTGGTTTCAGCATAACGGTTGCCCAGCACATTATTCACTAACAGCACCGGAGGTATTAGACCACAATTTCAATGGTCGATGAATAATGAGAGGTGGAAGGGTTAATTGGCCTACCAGATCACCAGGTCTGACAGAGCCAGATTTCTTTTTGTGGGGTTTCATGAAAGATAATGTGTATCAACGAGTATCAACAACTCATGAAGACATGATAGAACGAATCAGGAATGCTTGCCCTCAAATTCCAGCAGATATTCTTTTAACTTGTGTGCAAGCATTCGAAGAGCGAACCAATAAGCGTATCGAAGTTGATGGTCAAATTTTCGAACACTTACTCTAATTGAACAGTGCTAGGCGAGGGGACTCACGTTAATAAAGCGCCCCGAAAGGAATAGAAAACGAATGTGTTCATGTCGTTGTTCCCGGGTAGAGCTAGAACTAGTTATTTCATCAAGTAGCATTTTTTATTTTTATTTTTTTATTTTTCTGTTTGCTCCTCTTACGTCAGTTAGACGTGTTTTACTATCTTCATGTAGTATTTTTATACCTGGAGTCAAAATGATTTTTTATTTTTTGTGATTGCAGCGCAATCTACAAAGATTCGAAAAATATGTTTTAACAAAAGTAACGCATTTTTTAGAGTAGAATCGGAATATGCAATAAAAAATGGGGGTTCCCATTTAAAATTTCCAAGTTACCTCCTCCCCCACCCCTAGAGGTGGTGGGGGCGGGCTAAATTTTGCGGGATGCAATTTCCCTCTCGAAAATATGATGACTTTGTTAAGACATTTTTCTTTTGTATGATGAGTATTTCGCGAGATATTTCGATGTCTCAATTTAAATGGACCACCAGGTATGTTTAAATATCTAATAAATACTTTAATAGAATACTTTGATTAACAATGTCATTTAGTATACTGTAGGAATTTGCACATAATTGTGAATTTTAAGTTTCTTTATATTATATACTCCGTACGATGAACAGGTATACTGCTAGTGAGAAATAAAGCTGCACACGAACATTTTCATTAAATATAAGATCTTATGTATAAAGCAGACAATTTTTGAAGAAATGTTTCTTTAATATTATTTTGGATATATGGAATTCAATCTTTAGGTATTTATCAGTTCCATAATTTCATATTTACTTACAAAATAAAAAAGCAGATGCGGACAGCACATGACTTTGTCTACAGTCAAATGTACATTGATTTTTTTTTTCTTTCATGTTCCATTAAATCATGAGTTTAATTGCATAAAATTATACGGACGATTATTTGACATTACGCCAAATTTGTAATTCTAATTCAATTTTCGTTTTAATTTGGCTTACATTTAACGAAGGTGTTACAAAAAATACGAGAAACTAAAATACTCTATCCAGAAATGTTAGTCTTAGAGTAATGGTTTAGCCTTATTATTTGTCACTGTTAAAAATTACGTACAAAACAAGCATTTAATTGAAACATTTGAGCATATGCGAACTTTTGTTTTATATTATGAATACTTTAGTAATTTCGCAGAAGAGACAGGTTCGATTTCAGATATGTCAAATTATAAATTCAAAAAGAAAGCGCTATGAAATTTGATCAACATATGTCAAAATGAAAGCTCTAGAATGATATTAGAAAATATACCCCTATCATTTTTTATTCTGTTTCAATAATTGGCTAAACTCAATATATGGTTTGAAAAATACATGCCGAATTAAAACAAATGACTTAAATCCCCCTAAACTTTCGAACTAAAAGTTGTAACTGATATTATCCAGTCAAAATATTAATTCCGATAAAATTTATTTTTTATATACATTAATTATTTAAATCGGAAAAGAAACCGTCTACTTTATAAGCATCATTGGTTTAAATTATGTTGCTTAGAAACATGATATCATTATTTTTCAAATAAATTTGCGGGAAAAATATTATTTATATAATGCTAGCTCTATGTGAGGTACGTTTTTATTAATTTTTCGATAGCCCCTGGTTCTAGAAACCCGAGACATGGACTAAATTTCAAGTGGATCCATTTCACGGCTAAATCCACAAAATACCATGAAATTCGGTTCAGCCGTTCGCACGTGGTAATGAAACAACCACACAAGCATATACACACACATTTTCAATCTGTTTGTATCTGCGTCCAAAACACACTGTAGGACGCCGCTGATTACACCAACAGCGTCTGATACACTCCCTACATAAACCCTTTAAAAATTAACTTTCACGAATTAGTAATGGAATGTGTCTTAATATACAGTTTGAAGCATGCCGCTGTAAAAGTGAGAAAGTTAGATTTTATTTTAAATCAGTCTATTTATCACATCTGCTTTCTTCATCTTAACTATTCCGCCAGTCAATGTCCAAAAAATGTGATATCGTTACATAGGTGTCCCTTGATTTTTTATAAAGCAAAAGGATTGAAAATTGTTTACTTTAATTATTTAAGATTTCGGTTAAAAGAAATCGAAATATAAAAAAAATGACACGGTATACCAGGCCTGCCAACTGCCGAAACCTTGCTGAAAACACCGGTTCTCGTAAGATCACCGAAGTCAGGAAGCATCGGGCGCGGTTAGTGCTTGGGTAGGTGACCACCTGGGAACATCGCGTGCTGTTGGCACATTTCGGACGCGGTAGCCCGGTGGTTTGAGCGCTGGATTTGCACGCTGCCACAAATGCCGCCGTGTTCATGCGGAGTACTATCGCATTAAGCATGTGTGCCCGTAAGTCCTTCCGAGAGGTTGGTAGAAGGGGAAGGAGGGTACGGTCCCTGTGGATGTCTCCACCATTGGGTTCCTGTCTAAATTGGGTGGCACTTCCCGGCCGTCCAAACAGTTACCTTACACCTTTCTGGTAGGTCGGACGGTCTGGGTCTCAACAACAACAACGGTATACCAGGCGGCCGTCCATTTGATTGCTCAAGTCCTAGGATGAGTCGGACGGCTTGGGTCTTCAACGGTATACCAGGAATTGTCCTGGAGTTCCTCTGCACAGAATTTCATTAGCTGAACGTTGCTTGGTGTTGGCAAACTTCAGTGCGTGCATATCCACACATACGCATAGTATTTTATTAAAAGATAAATAAAATTGTTTTCAACTGCTATCAGAAACATCGCAATAAAAATTCGAACTATATATACCTTGTGTTTTTAATTAATTTTGAAGAAAAGTCCCTGAAAGTTTACATTTACTAAAGAATATATCCATTATGCAATACAAAAGGATACTGCAAAATGTGACTCCTGAAAATAAAAATCGATTCAAAATTTGACACAGTTGTCACAGTATGTGACATGAAAGGAAATATGATTGAAACTGCGGAAAACTTTAAAAGCAAACAAATCTGAACAAGCAAACAAAACTTGACTTGCTTTTTATAAGTATACAGCATGAAACCAGAAAATTATTTTTGTCGTTGCTTAAATTTTGCGCTGAATGCTTTTACCGATAAAGAAACTCTATTCAATTTCCGCCGTGGCCTGTTAAAAAAAACTTTATCTGCCTACTTTATCTCCAACCATTTAGAAGTTCAATCAAATCTTTTACGGATCAGTTGTCTTGTCAATTCTTTAAAATTCAGTTTAAAGTATATATATATATATATATATATATATATATATATATATATATAAAGTGAATATTAAGTAGATAAGAGGTTAAATGATCAAGATGAAAGCTTATACAAATGAAATTAAATGCGCAATGCTGCATTTTCCTCATTATAGGAAGTATATTAGATGCAACAAAAAAGATCAATCATGCATATAGCATTGATTATGAAACACTTTCCAACTTCAATAAAATTTTATATAAACATTTTTAAAATGCGATACATTCCTCTGTAATATTATTAAAATAATCATAATACTGCAATAATTTATTATATTTGAAAACATCATCGAAAACAAATGAACATTATTCAAATGACGTCATCGAAATATAAATAGCCTTTACATAAAATTTTCATTCATCAACATTTTTTCAATCATTTCATTCAACACAATACTGTAAAATAATTTATTTTATTTAAAAACTTAAAACCATGGAGGTACAAGTAATTTAACTCCATGCTTAAAACTTCACCGAAAAAATCGTCTGGGTTCTCTATGTAAAATCAACGAATGATTTATTCATATCAGCTATATTTCAGACTCCATGAGCTAAATGATTTTGTGTTAAAGAAATGTGGCAATTCCTATACAACTCATTCCACATCTTTTGGTGTTTAAATTTTCCATAAGTGAAAACTAGGCTTCGTTGAAGAAATAATCAAAGTTTGATAATCAATTAAACTCAAATATATTGTAATTGCGTTGTTTCAGTATGTAGATGCACAGAATTCAAGCAAAAATAAAGCGGTTTTAGGACGGATACAAACTCAACATAAATTAAAAAGAACTTTAAAAATCACGATTTTGGGTGTAATAGATCACGATGAGAGGTGTAATTATTATTTTAATTTTATTTAAAAAACTACTGAATACATTTTTCTGATTTTTTTTATATATATTATTGGATAATTTGAATATTTGCTAAAACTTTCGAAGCAATTTGTGAATTTTAAATTCGCTTAAAAATGTTTGAAAAATTAGGTCGCATAGGGTTCAATGCTTTTCATTTTTTCAACCTGGTTTCAATCCAAAACTAATTGGGTGATATTATTCATTTATATTCCCATAGGTCCCACAGACCGTCTGCACAACATACTAAAATTTCATTTTGATAAAGTCATTTTTACGGCAGTTATCGTGCTAACGGCTAGACAGGCAGAGATATAGACAGACAGACAGACATACATACAGACAGAATGAACAAAGTCATAAAAACTTTCCAACTATGTTGTAAAGTGTGAAAAGGATAAAGAATGGATGTGAAGACAAACTCTCAATGCGCTAATAAAACCCAAGGGGGAATTATGACCCCTTAAATCCCTGGTTTCAGTACCAATACCATCATTACATCATAAGAACGTTTATCACTTATTTAGTTTTTTGGGGGGAACCTCCAAATGTTCTGTTCGTGACAAATTCAATAGCCATAACCATAATCATATGACAAAATACGCTATTATTTATATATAATCACATCAAATCAAACAATACAATACTACACAACAAGAAAGATCTAAAATGCATAAGCATTGATTATGAAACACTTTCCAACTGAAATGCAATTTCATTTAAAAATCTCTAAAATGTGATACATTCAGTGGTGATATCTTTTACATTATCACAATATTATTTGGAATACGCCTAGAATTAGTACATATTTTAAAACACAAGCAATGCTAATTGCTAGTATCTGCTACTTGTGTAATGTGATACTAAATAACATTATAAATCAAAACTTCAAATTACGCCATTCAGTTGTATTATAGCAATTTTATTTATATAACAATGCCAGTTCTACTTCGCACAGTATGAAATAATGCTAACTAGCTAAAACTTCGAATTGAAAAAAATAGCTTCTAGTAGGTTAGTAGTGATAATTTCTTTTGCTACATCATCAAAAATGTTGTGGCAACAAATCATGTTCTTAAAAACGTTAAACATATTTACCGCATTAACATATTTACCGCATTTTACACATTGAGAGCTATAATTCGAATGTTTGACAAGATTTTAATAATTGCATATGTACTAGACAAGAAATAAAAATGAATTTTCTTTCTACTAACTTATCGGAATTCTACTAACTTATCGAAAAAATTAGCACATCATATACTCTATTAATTTGTATGTAAACACATATTATATTTAACTCATGTTTCATTGTTTGTGTACTTTATTTTGCTTCATTTTTACCGTACTTACTGAAATATAAAATTATGAAAAGAAACGTCAAACGTCATTTATTATTCGTGATGTTATGATTTAGGCTGTTCAGCCGATCTTCTTCAACCGCTTTATAAGCACGAGGGCATAATATAGCGGTCGTGTACATTAATTTTAGTCGAGTTGTTTAATATTCTAGAAATTATGTACGGCGCAAGATATTAAAAATACTTGAGTTATCGGTTCATTAAGAATGACCGAGTCATTGAACAACGGAATCCAAAAAGAAAAATTACGCTTAAATTATCTCTTAAATGGTATTACACCAGGGGAAATCTCTGATGATTTGATTTTCTAATTGACTTTCTTTGCATATTGTTAAAGTTAAATATTGCTGGCGAGATGGCGTAAAAATTATATCTTATAATGTTTAAAATAGTTGTTATAACGCAAATAATATTGTGAAAAATATGTTTGCAAATGATATAAATGTATAAAGAAATCCATGACAGAATGAATTTGACGTCATAAAAGACAGATGGCACCAATAAAGAATGAAACTTGGAAGAGGCGAGGTGGACACTGTGTTCTGCACAAATTTGTAACATAACCAAAATTCTGGCCAGTCACCAAAAAATATCGCGATAAGCTATAATTCGAACGTTTGACAAGATTTTAATAATTTCTATATACATATGTACTAGACAAGAAATAAAAATAAATTTTCTTTCTACTAACTTATCGAAAAAATTAGCACATCATACACTCTATTAAACTGTATGTAAACACAAATTATATTTAATTCATGTTTCATTGTTAGTGTACATTATTTTGCTTCATTTTTACCGTACTTACTGAAATTTAAAATTATGAAAACAAACGTCAAACGTCATTTATTATTCGTGATGTTATGATTTAGGCTGTTCAGCCGATCTTCTTCAACCGCTATAAGCACGAGGGCATAATATAGAGGTCGTGTACATTAATTTTGGTCGAGTTGTTTAATATTCTAGAAATTATGTACGACGCAAGATATTAAAAATACTTGAGTTATCGATTCATTAAGAATGACCGAGCCATTGAACAACGGAATCCAAAAAGAAAAATTACGCTTAAATTATCTCTAAAATGGTATTACACCAGGGGAAAACTCTGATGATTTGATTTTCTAATTGACTTTCTATGCATATAGTTAAAGTTAAATATTGCTGGCGAGATGGCGTAAAAATTATATCTTATACTGTTTAAAATAGTTTTTATAACGCAAATAATATTGTGAAAAATATGTTTGCAAATGATATAAATGTATAAAAGAAATCCATGACAGAATGCATTTGACGTCTTAAAAGACAGAAGGCACCAATAAGGAATGAAACTTGGAAGATGCGAGGTGGACACTGTGTTCTGCACAAATTTTAACATAAACGAAATTCTCGTGAGTCACCACAAAATATCGCTAGGTAATGCAACTATATTTCACATAACGAAGCTACTTAGGAAGTTGAGTCATAAGAACCAGCCCGAAGAACTTTGAGCCAATCAGATGTTTGAACCAATCAACGTATTTTCTTAAAAACTCTATTTCGTTAAAAATCAATAGTTTTATTGCCATTACTATTTAAAATAAGTTTAAAAATATTTAAATTTAATTGGGTCTCAGATTCTCTACGGAAATGTTAAATTACTCAAGAGAAGATCATATTATTATTCCAAAATAATTATACCCATTCATTTATATTTAATGTATTAATAAGTCATTCATTCATTTGATGATTCCGATCATACTGTTATGAATGTGTAAACTACTACACGGCTCTCACAAGTAGGAAACATTTTTACAAGCAATAGGTATTATTACGTGAAAGTAGGGTTGCTTGAATTTGATGATATGTTCGTGATATCACTGCCAAATTTGGCAAAATATCGCGATCTGGGCGAGTTCCAAATGTGCTGGAACTATTATAAATTATCCACTGGTTTCGATGGTACCGCGCTCTTCCTAGAGATTTCTATGGCTAATGTAATATTTAAATCTTTAAAAATGCCTTTCACTCTTAATACAAAAATGTGCAATATCTCGAGAACGAAACATTTTAGCGTTCTATAAATAATAACATTTGCATTTAAATAAAGTTACATATAAACTAACTTTTTCTCAAATATTATTGGAAATGTATGTTTATATACTTTTTTTAATTTTCCAAATTTTCTTTTCGAAAAATTGAAGCTTTCCACAGGACATATCTCACTTCAAACCAATAGACCTATAATCTTTACCGATTGTAATAATCGTACCAAATGTATTTTGAATATTTCAATTTGTTTGAAAGTTTTCTTGCCCCATTTAGAAACACACGGAAAGACAGTGCTTCGTTAAAATATTGGTTGATATATATTCAATGATATTGGAAAATGTAAAGTATTTTACACTAATAAACTATTTATAACACTTTAACAGCATTACTTTAGTTATATTGTATTAAGTTAGCTGCAATCAATTCTACAAATAACAGGATCGGATCGTAAAGTGCTGCGAAAATAAAATGTCGTAAGCAAGCGATCGCTTAAAAAAATTATGATGTGTTTCTTTCATCAGTGCCTACGTACAGATCAAGAGCTAACTCCTTAATGAAATAAAATGCACGAAAATGGCGGTTATGCTACTTGGTGGGGCGAAAACAAAAATAAAGGAATAAAACCAGAAAAAGAAACATGACAAAATCAGAACTATAAAGCCAGAAGAAATTGGATAAATAACGAATGGGAATAAGTAAAAAATATACAAAAAAGGTCCGTTCATAATGTTATTCATGCGCTAGAAGATATTTCTTCACAACCGCTTATTTCTGCTTATTTAAGCAGTACACTGCACGTGATTAAGGTCATTTAGTGGGTAGCTCTGTACCTGATCTCACTAATGAAAGCATACCTGGTTTTGAGCCCTGATGTCGACATTCAGGGATAGCGAATTTGAGTCTAGGTGGGTTCGACTTCTCACACCCTTTACGGTTCATATTTTTAATGATATACTAGTTGAAGCATCAAACTTTTGAAAATACAAAGAAAAATATATTAGATGCTATTAACCGGAGTGTACAGTGTAGATAGTTGGTATAAAATTGAGTCATGATTAAACAGATGAGGAACAAAAAATGTACCTTATTTTAGACCAACAAGTCCCGAATATGAAAATTAGTAAGAAAATCACGGGAAATACCTCCTCCACCGAGGTAAAGGTAGCTAAGTCTAAAGAATCAAATTAATAATGTAAATCTCGAGGTGTCATTACCAGGACTCATAGTTACTGCTTAAAAAAGAGTTCAAAATGATTAAGATACTAATACCACCACATATTCACACATATGGTACCCGATCCATAATTGTCTTCGATCAAATTGAAAGATATATTTTAAAAATCAGACGTAATACTCGAATAGAAACATATAATTTTAATCCTCAAACTTGACATTTTAAAATCTGCTTATGCTTATTCTATATTATTGTGCCTCCTTCATTACAGTCCTACTTTAAATGTCAGGACCACAATAAATTTACATTTCTTTTACATCTATTAATTTAGTCGTTATCTTGTTCAAACAGTAGTTGACAGGCTATTTATATGTCGTTATAACCCCTCCAAGCATACTTTTCCCAAGGAAAACATTTTACCGTCGTCCCGTCCTCTTGTGATTAATCCTGCAAAATTAATTTCTCAAGCTAACAGTATGCTCTTAATTTAGAATAACTTAGAAAATATAATTTCGATGTGTTATGAAGAGATATTATCTTGTTACCTTACATATATATATATGTGTGTGTGTGTGTGTCTATATATATATATATATTCCCGTGTGTGTGTATACGTATGTGTGTATATGTAGTATTAACCTACTACAACTTGTGCCAAAATACTTTATTTTATTTTGAAGACTAGTTTCTTCGATTATATTAAGTATATTGTAATCTTATGTATGATTGAGTTCACTTATTTATTCCGATAGCAATCGGGCCTTATTATATTGCATCTTTGGAGTCCTGCGAGTCACTTTCACTACTGAATGTCGCCTGGAAACCTGGTGTATCAGGGAAATATAGATATTTAAAATGCAAAATGAGTTTAGAAATGTATCCCACCAATAAAGTTAATTATGAATTCCTTTATGATTGGCCTACGGCGTTCACAGGATTGCCCTTTTCGAGTTGTAGTGTCAAAACTCGTTAAGCATGAAACATATTTAAGCTTATGAAGTTGTAGAATTTTATGTGTATACTAGTATTTAGGGCTGTTAAAACAGAAAGTAAACACCACTTTTAAGAATTAAGTTTCAACTTTTGTTCATTAAACTCTACTTTATTTAACAATGTACGGCGGTTTGGGCTTAAATAGTCATCTAATATTTCAATCAAGGTTTTTTAATATAAGAATTGATGATCGACGCGGCAACCAATCAAAAAGTTCTCAGCCTGACGTATCATTTCGTCAATCGTGTTACTGCGAAACAGGGAGGACTTAGAGAGCTGTTGCCAAAACACAGCAATTTTTTTCTCATTATCGCAATTAAAAATTGTTTGTAATTTTAAAGTTGTAACATTCAGACGTAAAAGACAATGAGGAGAGACCTTTATGCGTGATGTGCACACCTTCCTTAGGGACGTACAAAAATATTCTCAAGTCTCTTCAGAGAACCTGAGAACAAAATGCGTGCTTTTTCTATCCCGTGAAATCACATGCGCAGAGCCAAGTAAAGGATATTAGGTCAGTCATGTCCCGGGTTAGCTCCATTCGTTTTTAATTTCAACTACTTATCAGAGCCATCTATGGAATCGAGCCATTTTTACTATGGTTTTAACCACATGATTGTCCAAGTGTTGGTCCCCCTGCTTTAGTTACTTTCTCTCGCAAGGTCAAATGCTATAAGTATGCAAAGTTTCAAACTTATATATCAGAGTACTTTGTGAGGGTTTGGAAAGCATTTTTGTAAACACTTGTTTCCTTTGTCCCCAAGGATGGAGCCGAATTGTAAATTCGGCTTATTTAAATTCTGCTTTTAACTGCATTCTTAAATATTTTACAGTGAATGTGACAGGAATAATGCATTTATTTTCAAACAGATTTGAATACTTATTTTAAGCGGTAGGAACAATAAACCGACTACTTTTCCAAGCAAAACGGATCATAATAAAGGTGCCATTAATGACAAACAAGAAAGATCAATCATGCTTAAGGCATTGATTATGAAACACTTCCCAACTTCAATGTAATTTTATTTAAACATGTCTAAAATGCAATACATTCCTCGGTAATATTTTAAAACTTATCACAATACTACATTAATTTATTATATTTGAAAACTTAAACCTTCATCGAAAAAAATGAACTTCATTCAAATGACGGCATTGAAATATGAATTGCCTGGTTTAAGCATCTCTAAAATGTAATACATTCCATGGTAATAAATTTAGAATTATCATAATACTACAACAATTTATTATATTTGAAAACTTCATCGAAAACAACTGAAATTCATTCAAATGACGTCATAGAAAAATAACACGCCTGGCTGGCTCTCTCTATAAAAGCAGAATTTCATTCATCACAATACTAAAATAATTTATTTTATTTAAAAATTAAGACCATGGTGCTACAAGTAATTAAACTCTATGCGTAAAACTTCATCGAAAAAATCGTCCTTCTCTTTGTAAAATCAATGAATATTTCATTCCTATCAGCTACGCAGACTCCATGGACTAATTGATTTTGTGTTAAAGAAATACCGCAATTCTAATACAACTCATTCTACATATTTTGATGTTTACATTTTACATAGGTGAAAAATAGGCTTCGTTGTAGAAATAATCAAATTTGGATGATCATTTAAACTCAAATATATTGTAATTGCGTTGTTTCAGTATATGCACAGAATTTAAGCAGAAATAAAGTGGTTTTAGAAAGTATACAACACTCAATATGAATTAAAAAGAGCTTTAAAAATCACGATTTTGAGATAAGATGGATGCCATATATCATTTTGAAGTAGGTCACGTGATCGTCTCATATCATGGTCACGTGATCGCTTCATATAAGAGGGGTTATTATTATTTTAATTTTTATTTAAAAAAAATACTAAATATATTTCGCTGAATTTTTTTTTATATATTTTATGGAATAATTTGAATATTACCTAAAATTTTCGAAACAATTTGTGAATTTTAAATCCTCTTAAAAAATGCTTGATGAATTAGGTCCCATAGGGCTCAATGTATTTCATTTTTTCAACCCGTGTTCAATTCAAAACTAATTGGGTGATATTATTCATTTATATTCCCATAGGTCCTACAGACCGTCTGAACAACATACTAAAATTTATTTTTGATTAAGTCATTTTTACGGCAGTTATCGTGCAAACGGACAGACAGACAGAATGAACAAAGTCATAAACACTTTTCAATTTTGTTGTAAAGTGTTAATAAAAAGGGTTAAAACTTAATGCTGGGAAAACGTCAAAATCCCTGAAGTCAATAATTCAGGTGCCACTGGGATAAGTCCCACCTCATTTTATGTGATTCTCTCGTGAAAGGTTCATATACAGAAGACAATATTTATTTAAACTAATAGTTTCCTTGAAATAAATTACCAGTGCAATATAATTTGTAGCTCAAACCATATGAACATTACTACGTGATCAAATTTATAATTCATTCCAGTACATATATTTTTAAATATAAACCAGTCTTCATATATTTTTAGTCTGTTTCACAAATAGAAACAAAACACTAACGCCTTCTACTCACAATTAGAGATCTTTTATTTGAAAATATTTAAAACTGCATACACTTAACACTATTTTTTTCTGTTGTCTTCAATAAGAATACATTGTACGTACATTGTTAACACTACCGATATTTCTATAAAATTTTCAAAGTAATATGGTATTTTCAAAATTTTCATGCATATGAATTTTATCTCGTTTTCTTTAACTCCATGATTAGTGCATTTTATAAAAAATATCTGTTGGATCAGGTTTTATTATGATTATATCTATTTTATATATTTACCGCATCATTCCTGGTTTTACGTTATTTTAACTACCAAAGCTTTTAATTAACTTTTAATTTAATATAAATTCCTAACTCTTAATGCAAATTATCACTTTTTAAGCAATCATTTTTTTTAAATTAATATATGTAACACACACTGACTCACTTCTTATATATATATATCTTATATTATATTATATTTTATTATATTATATATTATTATATATATATATATATATATATATATATATATATATAATTAATATATTATATTATATTATATTATATTCTTATATTATATCTTATAGCTAGAATCTTAGTTTTGGTGTCATTCGATTCGTCTTAGCTTCAAGACTAAGAGAAAAATCTAAAACTTTGAAGATTCATATCAAGGAAGAAGATGTAAAGCGATAATAAAAAGCTTAAACCATTTTACTTAATTATCGAGCATTTTCACTCTAGTAAGAATCTTGGATTTGGTCTCATTTGATCCGTTTCAGCTTTCGGATCAAAGAAAAAATAGAATATTTTAAAAATTCAAATTACGGATGTCGATGTGTAGGGATTTTCAAACACTTGTACTACTTTGCCTCGGAGAAATAGCAGAAAATAAATTTGATATCTTTTCGCTGCCAACATTTAAAGTTAAAAAAAAATATAAATATATCGCAATAAAATTTTTCTAATTTCTAAAAATATTTTCACAATAATTAAATAATTTTGTCGTGTGAAAATTATGTTTAAGGTATTCACAAGCCAGAACAGAAGGAAGCAAAAACAAAATTTTGAACAATTAAATCATTTCAGCGTGCCCGGAAATAATATTCAGTATACTTTTCTATTTAACATGTTAAAAGAATTACAAAATGTGTGTAATATTTATGTTTAAATATGGGAGGATATTTTATATTCAGAAAAAAATATTAAATGTGCGCAAATGCAGTGTGTGGGTACTACCACTAACCATTTCGGATGAAAATGGCTGGTAAATAATAAAACCTCAGTATACGTTGATAAGATTGAACACCAAAATGTCTAATGGTAAAATTTGCACTATCTTGCAACATTTAACGCATATTTAGTTAAAACTTTATGATCTTATTTCGTAAATATATCTTGTAATATACGTAAAACATATTTACTTATTTGAAATAATATCTAATGTTTTATTGCAGTTTGGATCCCTTATTGGTTTACTTCATGCCTATCTTAGACAGTTTATTGTAGAACCATCCAAATACATTTTTGAAATACACTATTGATGAACTATAATCATATTTGCACTAGACCGGAAAAACACGAGGTCAAGATTTTAAAGAGAAAATGTACGATATTCAGTTTTTAAAACATACATTTATAAACTGAATAAATAATTAAAAATTTATTTGTATTATTTTTCTGGTTATTAATTAAACACATTTTTAATTCATTAAGTTTATAAAAATAAATACACTAAAATAATATAATGATACCACAATAATAAAAAAAAAATACAGTTGATTCGAGAGATAAACTCAGAAAGGGACAGAATATTTTATTTGTAACAATTACAGCGCGTTTTATGTTTTTGATCCAGATTTATTTGTTAGTTGCGAAAAGATAGATTGATATCGATTGTTCTGTTGATCCGGAAGTTGATACGGATCAAATGACACCAAAACCAGAATTATAGGTAGTGTGGAATTACTAAATCATTTTGATATTTTTTTAATATCCATTATACCGGGCTGCGAGTGATTCTCCTGAAATTCGTCGTTTCAGTTTTCTAAGCACTTTTTATGAATCAATAATTCACAGTGGAAATATTCTAAAGAGAATAATATTCATGAATGTATCGAAAAGCTCAGAAGCAGAATGCTTAAATAACTTCTGTGTAGCAAATGTCAGTGACCAAGACGCATTTACATTTTAACATGGAGACTACACAGCTGACTTCTATGGTCAATTACAATGGATAGATATTTTTCTCTCTCAATGTCGTTTTTTTTTCAAGCCCCCCACGAGTAAAATCAATTTAATAATTCAATAATCCATTTTATACTGAAAAATATTATAAATTTTAGGTGATCAGAATGGGATACTTCAATGAAAATCAGCACAAATTAATTTATTGGTGTTCATCTAAGAAAATTACAATATGCTACACGATTTCATTATTCCAGTGATTGACAACATACATGTAATTTTATATTTGTCAACATGCCATACCATATGTATAAAAATACTCTTTATGATCATGCCATAATTAATCATTAATGCCTATTTCATGTATGAACTTAAAAAAAAATTAGAAAAGTATTTACGAGTAAATTTGGGCACTCGGACCATCGTCTTATAACAAATAATTTACCGAACGGAGGTCTCACAAAGGTTGAGAAGCACTGATCTAGAAGACGAAACCAAAAATGAACCAAAAATAAAACCCAAACCTACCCTGTAATTGAAAATATGTTTAATTAACTACCAGAAAAATAACACAAATAAATTATTAATAATAAATTGTTAAATGTATTCCATCCTGGTTTGAGTGAAAATGCTTCAGAATTTTGAAAATCGTTTTTTTTTTGTATTTTGTCTGTTTCTCCGCACTGTCACCCCTAATTCGAATTTTTGAAGTTTTTGGTTCTTTGCCAAGTACAGAAGCTGTGACGAATTGAATGACATCAAAACTAAAATTCTAGCAATTGTGGAAATTCTTGATAATGTGTTGATAGTTTACTCACTCACACGATCAGTCAGTCAGTGTACATTATATAAATGGGAGCATTCATACAATGGTAATTTATTTGGGAAGTTATTTCCAAAATAAAGAAATATCTACTATGTATTATTTTAATTGTTGGATAGATTACTGTCTTCTATAAAATTGAAACGCCAACCTCGATTTTGCAGACCGCGAAAAAGCTGAAAAAATATTGGTCATAAATATATAGATTGACACATACAGGCATAGTAGCACACGTTTGTTTCAATAGTGTAGATTAAAATTCATTCAGGAACCTTTGATTTATTTAAACGCTTCTTCTACGTTAAATTGCAAGGATATTTCGTGTGAAAGGTGAAACGATATTACCTAGGTAGGGTAAGAGTATTATCACATTATCTCCATCTCCAAGGTATTGATGTCATTCGATACGTCACAGCTTCTAGACCAGGGAAATAATCAGAAACTTTCTCATACTATGTAATATAAGTATCGTTCTTATGGAAATTTTCGAATTTAAGATTTGATGACAGTAAATTCTTTAAGCCCTCTTGAGAATGTTTTGACTACTTTTGGAGAGATGTCCGTCTGTCTGTTATTTTTTGTCTGTCTGTAGTCGCTTTCTTGTGTACACGGTATCAGCCACAAATATTAATGAATTTTCACGAAACTTCATATTCAGATTTGATATTAAAAATTCTAGAACTAGATATAATTTTTTTAATTCGAGAGGAAACTTCGAAATTTATTCGAAATTCTATATTTTTTAACATGGCAGCACAGGACAATATTTGACGTAATCATACATAAAAAAGTTTATTTATGGATCACTGATCACGAGATTTATAGTTTCAAACATTGTTGTGAAAAATAGCTATGATACAATTTTTTTTTGTTTTTCACGTCATTAGCCTCCTTAGGGGTGGGGAGTATCCTGCCGGGGGATACGTTGTCAAGTATGGTAGCAATAGAAATACTTTTTCAAGTCCATGATAATGAAGGGTAACACTCTATAGTTGTAATCATTTAGACACACGATATCAAATTTTTCTTGTAAAATTTGAAAAAAAAATGAATTATGGTGTGATAAAATCCAGTTGAGCAACACACCAGTTAATTTTTTTTTGTCTAAGAATGTTATTCACTTGTACAGAAATTCGTAAACTCAACACATACTATTTTTTTGTTATAAGTTCAGTATATTAAAATTGTTTCAATGTAAAGTGAATTTAGGAGTAAGGTAGTAAAAAATTGAGGTTCTCATACAAATCTGAGGAGATCAAAAGTTTAGAGGGGTATGTCCGTCAATATATATAAATCTGTATATGGGTTCGGTTGATGTCATTCACTCCTGGTATAAGAATTAAGGATTATAATAACTAAAAAAGTGTCAGTGCAAATAGGAATAAATACTATGTGGGTAGCGCAGCTCTACAGCCATCCATTTCTTTCTTTAAATACATCCATTTTAGTTTTACCCTACAGAATAACACATTGAAATTTTTTTTATTTGAAATCACACCAAATTTGCAGTTACAGTATTTTTTAACGAGTTAAAGTAATTTAAATAGCGCCAAATTGCATATCTCGAAAAAAGGTTGATCCTAAAGTAATGGAGTTGATTTTATTTAACATATTTTGCTATTAACAATTACGTACAAAACGAAAAATTATTACGTACGTTTATGCATATTTATGCGTTTACTTGAGTTTTTGCTGATGTTTGTGACAGAACAAGTTCTATTTTTTTCAATTTATCAAAATTGAATACTCAACAAAGTAAAACAAAAGTGACTTAATCACCAAATTTTATGAAATTATATATAGCTGATTTTGAGCTAGAGTAGGTACCTACATACATTACACATACACAGTCAGTCACAGCTGTTGTGCTAAAATTAATTGTTTTGTGTTCTATAGCGTGTCCAAAACGTATTAATCGATTGCAAACTCGAATTCTAGTTTTCGATCTCATAGTAAAACATTGAAAGTCCTATGCATTGCAATGAAATGTTTGGAAAGTAAAAATTAAATGAATTAATTCGGAATCTGAAGCTTTGGCCTTAAAATTAGAAATTTGATATCGGATCTTTTATCCACGACATTTTTTATATCTCCTGTTATGAAATGTAGATATAAGACTTTTGATTCCTTATGGGGACAAGACTAAATATTGATAGTTTCGTTCCAAATTCTAAAATGCATTAAGTTTAGATGACTTTTCAAGGAATTTCAATCTGCGTACGCTCCTGAGTGAGACCCTATTTCGTTCGTACTAGAGTATTTTCATAATTTTCACATCACCGTTCCAGCGCAATGTCAACAAGTCTGTGTTTATCCAATTTGTATGAAATTCAATTACGGAGACTTTCGTATTTTACCTCTTTATATATATATATATATATCACTAATCGTCAATTTAATAGCACTTATCAATGGAAATTAATAACATCATGGGTATTTACGGTTGAGAAAACATTTAAATAACGTTTATGATGTTTTCTTAAAAGTAAATCTGACAAATGAACATTCTGACAAATCTGACAAATAAAAAGTTTGATAAATTGCACTACTCTTTGTACTATTCAATAATAATAGTTTTCAAGATAATAAATTATACTTACAAGTCTCTGGGGTTCCACAAGGTGGCTGTAGTAGCAGTATGTCAGCTAGTTTATACCTTTATCATTATGAACATACTTTTACTTCAACTGATTATAAAATTTACTGATATATTGATGATCTGATTTGTTTAGTATTGAAAACTAAGCCACAGATATAGATTTCTATCTGGATAATTTGGAATTAATTCCTAAAGAACCTTCTATTATTATTAGCGTTAATTGTTTGGATTTAAATTAACTATTGAACACACTAATAGGATAGTTACTAATTTATATGATAAAACAGACTATTTTTATTTTAATATTATTAAAATATTAACATTTAATTCCTGTAACTCTATTCAATTGTTTAGAAATATAGTTTATCAACTTTTTAGAATTCCATGTCAAAATTTAGATAATGATTGCATTTGCAAAGATAAGAATTATGATATTTGTGTTAATCCACATTTGGGTCATATTGTTACAGTGGACTTAGGCATAGTTAAAGACGATACTATAAGATCTGTTATAACCTATGGTACAAAATTCATGTTACAAATTTGTAACAACACTTCTTATGTATTGAAGTCAATTAATCCTGACATTGATATATATATTTATAAATTAGCTTGTAAATATGCTCTGCCATTGGAGGCATTTAACATGTGGAAATTTACATTGTTAAAATTTATTAAAATTACTATTAGTAATATTAAATTGTCTAGATCTATATATGCTATTGATAATATAATAAATCTATTATTGATTTACAAAAATATTTTTTTTATTACTTATGTTGATAAATCCTCTAATATTTTTACATATAATAGCCTCACAAAATTCGATGTTTTCTAGATTTTTTCATATTCCTTTGACACATAAAATTCCAAGGCGGTACCTATATTTATTCTTAAGTTATCAAGAGCAAAATCTCGTAAACACTCATAAATAACCACACATACTGACATCATTCAGGAAGTTTTCGAAATTTGTCAAGGTCTTAAAAAATGTTTTTTCTGTCAAAATCACGAATTTAAAAAATATTCCGAAAAACATGCTTCCTCTATACACTAGTATGGGAATTAAGAAATTTTTTCACATTGCAATCTTAGAATGTTCTCAATCTTAGAAATTACTACAATAGTTGTCTTTAATACCTCCTAAGAAAACGTGGATGTGCGTATAGTGCTCAGATGTGCGTTTGAGTTCAAACCAAATAGCAGTTTTATTCTCAGACGAAACATTCTTTTGTGATCTTGCGATTTATTTTTATGGTAGAAAATATATCAACATCTAAATGTCCTGTATTCAATATTTCAATTTTTTTTTCAGAAATTCATATCTTAATAACTTCTGTTAAAAATCAATACTGGTTGCTATTCGTTTATGCAGTTCCGAGAATGTTTCGCAACTGCATTTCTCGTTTATATAGCCACCATATGCGACTACGAAATAAATTCAGAAAAATACCATATGTTTATTGGAAAAAGTAACTTAATTTTAAGACGTAGGTTTATTGTTGAGGAATCTAAAAGGGTATAATATTATCTATATGTATATTTATATACCATTGAAACGTATTTAATTGACTAAAGCCGAATTTAAATGATTCACTTCCAAGTAACTTATCTGAAAATGTATTTATGCGACTCATTTTACCTGAAAGTATGACGTTTAAGAATCTGTAAGATTCACGTATTATAAAGATGGGAATCTATAATAATAAAGAAAAATATCTGTCTGTCTGAGTCGTCTGTAGCGATAAGTTAAAACGTCATACGACCATAAAATTTGGTACACAGGTACTTCATGATCCGGGACGAAACGTCTCGACGAGATTTTTTAGGTTTCGAATTGGTTTATTAGAGATGCTGGTAGCGCCATCTGGTGACGCCGTTTTAAACGTAAAACTAAGTCGATAGTTCATTAACTTTGATTTTTATATTTAATGGTACTCATTTGATTACGCGTAAAACTAACGGATGTTTAAAAGAAATAATTTAAGTTTATATAAATAAAGTAATGCCATTGGAGTAAGTCTATTTTATGCGCTAATTTTTAATAACGAGATTGCAACATTAGAACATTAGTGCATCTCAAAAATATAAATAGAAGATCAAATAAGAATAGAGCCCTCCCTTCATATATATATTTTTTAATTTGTGAATAATTAATTTTGTTCTCCCAGAAAACAATTTCATTTCATTTGATCGAAAGGAGGACTTCTTTTGACGTTCAAAATTTTCAACAATACATTATAACATTGTTAGAGACCGAAAATATAATCAAACAACTTTCACCTTAACACCATCTAGAAGATCGAAAAATTATCTTGCATACAACTGAGATTGTTGAAATAAGCTTTAAACTGTGTCTGTTAACGTAAAACATATAGTCTCCGCAAGTGATGGAATTTGGTTTTGTGATTTGGAGGGGAGGGTACATATCACGCCCGTTGTGCCGATGTACACGACTTGCATGAAATTTCCACTGCTGTTTATTCGAATCAAATTTATTTATTTGTTATTTTATATAAAAACCCTGCTATAATTCCTGCGCGACGCCAAGAACATTTTGTAGTATAATAATAACCAAACAGCCATTTGTTTGGTCATCTTGGGATAGGTGGTTCCATTTTCTAGCTGATGCATGATTTCTTTGTTAAGATTCTCAATCTACTTATCCCCTTGGATACTATATGTGCTTGATCTTCTAATAACACTAAAATTGAAAATTTGCAAAACTTAAAAAGAATCGATTTTATACTTTATTGTGAATTTAATTAGATCGTTCTTTTAAAAATGATACATTTATTCCACTTATTGAACTTCATTTCATTACAAGAAATCGTACCCACAATTGCCCTGGAGTAAGTTATACAAAAGTGGAGTATTTATATTAAATAACAAAATAAATAAATTTTATTCGTATAAATAACAGTGAAAATTGCATGCAATCCGTGTACATAATGGTATACGACTCCTCCCCCTACCCCTTCAAATCACAAAACTGAAACCCTTCATTTACGGAGACTTACGCCCTATGTTATAATTTACCAACGGATCCAATTTAAATCTTAATTTTAACACACAATTAAATCTTAATTCTCACCACAATTAGAACAATTTATATATTATCCATATCTTCCGCAGACAATGTAATTTTACATTTTCAATGATTAACCGCCCGCTACTTAAATAAGACGGACACAGATACGAGTAACGGCACTTAATTTACATATAGTTTGTTTTGAACTAAGATAATCCTCGCGACACAAATAAATAAAAATATGAAATCGTAAAAAGAAGTTCCTTTAAACTCGAAATGTCATAGCTATTTCAGTGAATTTTTACCCAATTTCAGTAAAATTTTAGCGCGATAGCCATAATGATAATATAATGTACCAAATAAAAAATAAGATGACATCTTTTGAATTAACAAATTTCGAAAATCCAAAAATATAAATGCACCTGGTGCCACTAGCTGTCTTTCTTCCTGACTACATGTCTTCCCAATTGCTCGATTGTCTTGGGAATATGCGGCAGCTCTCCGTAAAAATTAAAAAAAAAAATCTGATGTGGGCAACACATGACTTTCCTTATATAATGTAATGAATTTACTACTTTTACAGTAAATTAAATAGGTTTTTCTTATAGTAGATACTAATATTCTTTCCAAGATATTGAATTTTCGACAATTAGTCGTCATTTTCATTGCTTTAGCGTCATTTTTATCCATTTGGCGAGATTTTCGTTAATTTGGCAACATTTCAAAAAGTCGCCAAGTTGGCGACATTCTGCCAAATTCGTCGCCAAAATCTCGCCAAGCGTTATGGATGAAGAAATAAGTTATTCTTACAGCAGAAATACGACTATTGGCGTTCAAATACAAAAGTATTACTTAAAGTATCTTTTTTCATGAATGGAACGAGCTAGATCCACGAGAATGATGTCACCCAATTTATCGCATGGTATTACATATGAAAAGTGAAAATGTTTCTCAATAGGAAATATTTTTATTTTATGACTTTTTGATAATTTTTTTTGAAAAATTGTACAGTATCTCGAGAACGGTTTATGTTAGCGTTCTAAAATTTATGTCAATCGTTTTCTAATGAAAAATTACATAAGAAATGTCTATTTCCGTAACTTTATTAGTGGTTTTGATTTTTTGACGATTTTTTCAATATTTCATTCGAAAATTTAGGAGGGTTCTGAACATTCGATTGCGTATAAAAACAAAAGGCTTTCAGTGTTTATGGATTGTGATTTTTGTTCCAAATTTTGTTCGAATCGGTCCATTCGTTCGTCAGTTATCGTCTCCACAGGATCACTAACACACACACACACACATACTTTCCACACACACACACACATACTTTCCACACACACAAATACTTTCACACACACACACACACACACACACAGACATCACTCCAAAAATGTTTGATTCGTGATCAGGGATGCTTGAAACGTGCTCTCCCGTCGAAAACTCGAATTCGAATTTTCGACCCTGTCACAATACTTTCCTTATACATTATGTATATAAGGAAAGTAATAATGAGGGGCGTGACTAAAATCCCCGGGTAGAAAGTTGAACGTGCGGAAACTTCGTGGAAGATCCTTTGCGATGGCTGAATGCGATCAATTAAAGTTACAAGACATAAAATCACTTATGATATCAAACATATATTTTTGTTAGAATTCTTTGAACGGAGCTTTAGCCAAATTATAGAATTGTGCTAATTCTAGTTTTTCTGATGTGGCGATATATATGAAGGGTGGTTCTAAACTCTTTCAATCAAAAGAGTACACATCAATGACACCCTTGATTTAGTACACATCAAGACCCCCTAGATGTAGTACATATCAAGACGCCCTCGATATACTCGTATTACACATCAAAACACCCTCGAACGCCACTTTGATCAGCTACTTAGCGTCATTCTCTGAAGCGAATTTAAATATGAAACTCCTAAATTAGTTAAATCTATTTTTTTCACTGTTGTAACTTTACTCTTTTCCGGAACTGTGAGTGTAATGCGGCCTTAGGTTCTACTGCAAATAATGTTCGTCTTGATGTGCACTATCATACTTCTTTCGTGTTAAAAGAGTTTAGGACCACCCTGTATATATCAGATAACGCAAAATATGCAAATTTCGACATATTTAAAAATATAAATATCCCACCCATACTCTTCAAACACTGTAGTTAAGAATCATCATTGATCCTTCCGGTGGTGTCAAGATACAAACTCTGATAATAATTTCGGTCGATAACGAGCTGATTTGTGCTAAAATATTAAAACATAATATAACCAAAATACTAATTCAAAATTTTAAAAAAAATGCCATGGTACAACTTTTTATGTCCTGAACTACCTGTGTACCAAATTTCATGGTCGTACAATGTTTAGATTTACCGCTATAAGGACCACATAGACAAACACACACACACACACACACACAGAGCGAGAGAGAGACACCTTCCTTTATTAAGTTAAATAGTAAGTAACATAGAGAGGGACATATAAGGCGCAGCATTTCACAAATTAGTATCAAAGCAAAAACGGACTCTTTCCTCAGGTTAAAAAGCAACTACACCATCAAAAGCAGAAATGCATCATTATTTCGTCGATGAAGCTTGCAGAGTGCATTTCGGCGATAATAGCTTGCTGTTTCGCCCCAGTCTGCTGGCCATTCCGGGGATCCAGGGTTCGACTCCCGGTTGGAGCAGCAAGGTTTTTTACAAGCTGTTTTGTGTTTTTATCTCAAAGGATTTTATTTTGGCCTTTCAAACTGTTGTCGATACGTACTCTTGTCTTTTATACTCTTGTCACTCATTTGCTTTAATACTGAATTAAGTTTCATTTGGCAGTTATTTTTGCATCAGTTTAAGACACTTAATGTGAAGTTTTGTGTGAGTTTAATATTCCATTTGATTATAGTAGTTCTCATAGAATTCCAATTTTAGCAGATACTCTGTGTTTCATAATTTTGTGATAGCATATTGAGTCTGTAAAATTTCTATTATGTTGTATTATTGCATATTATTTGTGATTATAAAATGGCACTCGCACAATATTATTTTTTGATATTCATTAACTGTTTCTATGGTTTACGTTCATAATAATAGATATCCAAGTTCTTCAATACATTTGAGCGAAGTGATAGATCAAATAAAGAATAAATCTTTGATTCAATGGAAATTTAATGTTAAAGCTGATTTTGAAACTTTACAAATTGGTGATGATTTACCATTTATGGTAACGAATCCAGATATTATTTATGACTATAAAAAATAAATAACCGCAAAAAATAATTAACTGTAAAAAATAAATAATTGCAAAAAAAAAATACTATATGGTTTCACCCACCTCATTACTTTGCATCTATTTCTTTATCTTAAAGGTTCCTAAGGTTGACAGTCACATTTTCTATAACCATCATTAAAGAATAAACCTTTCTACTTAATTTTTTCGCAAAGTTTTGTGAAATATCACCAAATTGACAACATTTTACGAGTTATTCAAAGTTTGAGAAAGAAAATATTTTTTGTAAAATATATTAGTTTCTTTGGAGGGTATATAAAAAGCAGAGTTTCAATAAAGCTATCCTGAGATATTCAAATTCATTTTTAAAACAAGGGAATGGTGAGCATTTGTGAACATGATAGGTCATAACAATATAATAAATTCATTCTAGGATATTATTTTCTCTTTTTCCTTCACCCACTCTAAAATCCCTTCATTGTATCTCTCTTGACACTTTTTAAATTATGGCGGTCCATAAATAATATAGAGAAAGTACGTTTCCTTAGATAAACAAAAAAATCATTTGTATAACGTGACATTCCATTTAAATATAATTTTCCATATTGTTTAACTCCCATTCGCTATATTTAATAAAAGGTGAAACATTCATTTTTTCAGTACACATATGACTTAAATATTTATTTGAAATAATACATTTAGTTTCCAATCATTAAGTAACAAGTAAAAACACTTTCTGCAAAGGTTAAGGAAAACTAGATTACCTCATTTAAGCACAAATAAAATAATAATGCTGCATACAGCTGTTTCGTGGATACGCTGGATCCATTTCTTCAGTGCAGGAGAACAAACAAACCCAAAGTCAAAAAGACGAAATAGGTTCAAATGGAAGAACCAGATGGGTTTATATACCTAACACCTATATTAGGAGTCCACCTGAGCGAGCCAATCAGAAAGCAGCATGCAGAACAGGTCCGCATCTTCGAAACAAGAAATAACACGCAGGATTGAAAATACAACGCAAAACATAACAGAAAAATACCAATAAGACGAAACAAGTCCGAACAAGAATACACAAGACATAGTAAGACAAAAAAATTCAAACGCAATGTCATAAGGTAAAATTGTCCTTATCAAATTCACTACTATAGGACTTACATGATGCCGTCGCTAAGGGTGGAGCTTGTAAGCTCCCGGTTCTCAAGCTGGAGAGACGAACACACAAAATATAAATAAATACACTTGACTTAATTGATCAATTTATTTTAATATTTTAAGTTATAGTTATCCATTGTATCTTAAGTAATGATACTATTATTAAATCTATTATTATAAGACATATAACACTGACAATACTTCATTAATACATATTTACACCACATAATAAAATTGACATATATTTTTAAAACAGTTTCCTTTAAACAATCGATACTCAAAATAGTTCTTTTAGTTCAATATCTAAGAACTCGTTAATATAATCTATTCTTATGAACTGATTGTTCATTATTTGAATAATCGATAAAAGTGTGTGTGCCTTCCGTGCTAATTAGAGACAAATTGAAAGTTGATTTACCTCTACTCTTTTGTGTTAAGTACTTATTCTTGCAATCTCAATGATGTACGAAACTGTTGCACATCTCATAACTGCCACAAGCTCCATTTTATCGCTCACATTCGGTACACTTTTTTCACAAAACCAAGAAACATGATGTTAGCTTGTTCGAAAATTTGAAGTCGACTGAACTTTTTTGGAATACGGCTTTGGGGCGCTTTTTTCTTTCCCCCATTGTTTCCTACCACATCTACCATTCGTTCTTGATGCAGACGGGGATGACCACTGTTTATGTATGCATGTG
This sequence comes from Amaurobius ferox, assembly GCA_951213105.1. NCBI lineage: Eukaryota > Metazoa > Arthropoda > Arachnida > Araneae > Amaurobiidae > Amaurobius > Amaurobius ferox. Next base: position 133,309,788 of record OX578137.1, read on the forward strand.
TTGTCATTGGTTCCCTCTGCAGCATTTAAATAGTTCATTAACTTTCTTGGCATTTGTAATTGAAATTACAAAATGTCGTGCACGCCGTACGACACGCAACATAATAACTCCAAAATCTAAGAAATGTAATAAATATTAAGAAAATGGAAAAATTACAGAGCCTCCAGGCTGAAGACCACATGGAGTACTGGACAAGTCATTAACTAAATTACTAGAATTTTTCTGGATATGGAAGACTTCGAAAAAGCCAAGATTATAGGTTGACTTGCATTTGTGTATAATCCTTGCTGAAGCAAACTCAAAACGATCTATTAAATTATAGCAATAGTGAGCAATTGTAGATTTATTAAATTCCTGTTTTTTGACATAGTTTTTATGTCCTTTAAAACGAAATGTTTAAGCACGTACAGTTCGATCAATATAAGAAAAACCACACTGGCAAGAAATACTGCACTTTCCCCAAATATTAAGAAATTCTAAAGGATCTGTAAGATTAGAAAAGTGCATTTAATGTTTGAATGTTTAAACATAGTAGTGAATTTGATTTTTAAATATATTTTAACAATCTCCTGACTAAGTTGAGGAAAAAAAGGGTAAAATGATAGTGTTGTTGAAATCCTTTTCGGAAGGAAATTTTGATGAAGCTTTAGAAGTTTTTTGATGAGCACAATCAACAATGCTGGGAGAGAAACCCCGATCGACAGAAACAACTTTTAAATAATTTATCTCAGAATTTTGCAAATCCGTAGTAGAACAAACTTGGACAAAAGTATTGAAAGCAGCAATTTTTTGGTTAGACAGATGGCAGGAATTTTTATGTTTAGGCATAGAAACCGAAAAATGTTTGTCCTGAGTGAGAAATTCATAATCATTGTAGATGATCCAGAAATCCAAAAACGGGAGGCTTGTCGATCTAGCCTCGGCGTTAGTGAAAACTGTGATGAACCCTAGGAAAAAAAAACTTGGAAAAGTAAAAATATTTTTTGTGTCTTCAAATAACCTTTGCAGGTTTTTCAAATTCACGCAATGATCTAAAATGTTTAAACTTTCCATACATACAATATCAACCACAGGGAAAATCTAACTGTAAAATTTAACCAATTTCCTATTTAAAGCACTATTTTCGAAGGTAAACGCTGTGCATTATTAAATAAAATGAAACATATTACAAAGAAATTGCAATTTCATTTTATTGAACGAATTATCAACTTTTCAACAGGCTTAAGTACCGATTGTGAAAACATCTTATGAAACTCCTTACTTTTTACAAAAGCAGACAATAAATTACTTCGCATTTACAAGATAAAATTCAAAACGTGACTGATCATAAATATCAGATTTCAAATTGTTTAATATGACGAAAAGCTTAATTACATAAACATAAAATGTTCTCGTGATTTTAAACAAGTTGTGTTTTTCTTCAACGGAGAATATTTGATGATAGTGTACTTTTCAAACGATTATACTAAATTGATTTTCAAAAGCTTTTCCAAAAAAATCTGATGTAGGCAACACATGACTTTCCTTATATAATGTAATGAATTTACTACTTTTACAGTAAAAAAATAGGTTTTTCTTATAGTAGATACTAATATTCTTTCCAAGATATTGAATTTTCGACAATTAGTCGTCATTTTCATTGATTTAGTATCATTTTTACCCATTTGGCGAGATTTTCATTAATTTGGCAACATTTCAAAAAAGTCGCCAAGTTGGCGACATTCCGCCAAATTCGTCGCCAAAATCTCGCCAAGCGTTATGCACTAAGAAAAAAGTTATTCTTACAGCAGATAAATGACAATTGGCGTTCAAATACAAAAGTATTATTCAAAGTATCTTTTTTCATGAATGGAACGAGCTAGGTCCACGAGAATGGTGTCACTCAATTTATCGCATGGTATTACATATGAAAAGTGGACATGTTTCTCAATAGGAATTTTTTTTTATATGACTTTTCCATAATTTTTTTGAAAAATGTACAATATCTCGAGAACGGTTCATGTTAGCGTTCTAAAATTTATGCCAATCGTTTTCTAATGAAAAATTACATAAGAAATGTCTATTTGCGTAACTTTATTTGCGGTTTTAATTTTTTGACGATTTTTTCAAAATTTCATTCGAAAATTTAGGGGGGTTCTGAACATTCGATTACGTATAAAAACAATAGGCTTCCAGTGTTTACGGATTGTGATTTTTGTACCAAATTTGGTTTGAATCGGTCCATTAGTTCGTCAGTTATCGTCTCCACAGACTCACTGACACACACACACACACACACACATACTTTCACACACACACACACACACACACACACACACACACACACACACACACACACATACACACACACAGACATCACTTCAAAAATGTTTGATTCGTGATCAGGGATGGTTGAAACGTGCTCTCCCGTCGAAAACTCGAATTCGAATTTTCGACCCCGTCACAATACTTTCCTTATACATTATGTATATAAGGAAAGTAACAAGGTTGAAGTTATTATAACTTTATTCAAGCTCACGAAAAGTTTCATTATTTTACAAGTAATCAAATGGAAATGCGTTTTAAAAAACACAAACGAAATATAGAATTTCCTAGTAATAAAAATAAAAAATCTGATGTGGGCAGCAGATGACTTTCCTAATATAATGCAATGAATTTACTACTGTTACAGTAAAAAAATAGGTTATTCTTATAGTAGATACTTTTATTCTTTCCAAGACATTGAATTTTCGTTCATTAGTCGTCATTTTCATTGATTTAGAGTCATTTTTATCAATTTGGCGAGATTTTCGTTAATTTGGCAACATTTAAGAAACTCCCGAAGTTGATGACATATCGCTAAATTCGTCGCCAAAATTTCGCCAAGCGTTATGGACTTAGAAATAAGTTATTCTTATAGCAGAAAAATGACTATTGGCGTTAAAATACAAAAGTATTACTCAAACTATCTTTTCTCATGACTGAAATGAGCTAGATCCACGTCACCAAATTTATCGCATGATATTGCGTATAAAAATGAACATGTTTCTCAACAGTTATTTTTTTAATTTATGGGATTTTTTGATAAATTTATTTGAAAAATGTGCAATATCTCAAGAGAGGTTCATGCTAGCTAGCATTCTAAAATTTATGTCAATCGTTTTCTAATGAAATATTACATGAGCAATAACTATTTACGTAACTTTATTAAAGGTTTTAATTTGTTTAGGATTTTTTCAAAATTTCATTCGAAAATTTAACGAGATTCTGAACATCCGATTACGTATAAAAACAATTGGCTTCCAGTATTCATGGATTGTAATTTTTGTACCAAATTTTATTGGAATCACTCAATTTGTTCGTCAGTTATCGTCTCCACAGACTCACTTACACACACACACTAACATACTTTTGCACACACACATATACTTTTACACACACACATATACTTTTACACACAAACACAGACATCATCTAAAAAACTCGTGATTCGTGGCCAGGGATGCTTGAAATCTGCTCTCCCGTCGAAAACTAGAATTCGAATTTTCGATCCCGTTAGGAAATTAGTCTTTTGAAAATAGTAAACAGTATTAGACTCAACCAAGTGGTAAGTTAGGTGATAAAAATGGGTGAAATTCACAAAAATGAGTTATCCAATCAAAGATAAATAATGATTATGTAAAATTACACACACACACACACACACACACACACACACACACACATATATATATATATATATATATATATATATATATCTCGAAGGGCAAGTCCTATAGCAATGAGGTTGGTCTTATTCTTTTCATCGTCAAAAATTGCATATGACACAATCATTTAATTTATCTCTTTGAGCATACGTCGTCTTTTGTTTTAGATTTTTGCAATTTTTTCGGACCAATTCGAAAACGCAGATTTCTGATTCTTACCAAAAACTAATCAGCACCAAGATAAGACACATGCGTCATATTTACCAAATTTTATGAAATTGGGTCACATAGTTTTTGTGTTAGAGTGGATTCTGTAAAAAAATATTGAATACATATTAGTCATCAACTAAACTATACTATCTATAACCTTTTACGAGAGAAAGATGTTTCAAGGAAACTATAAATTTGTGAATTGGAAGTGGCATCGACAGATCCGGAAATGTAAATGCTTAGGGAGCCACTTCACACCCTCTACAATTGAATAATGAATCCATATTAGACAGCAATTATCTGAGCTTTCTATAACTAATCCTATGGCATAGATGTTTCAAGGACAATTTTTGAATCGAAAATGGAAAGGAAGCTACATGTAAAAATTGTTAGTAAACCCCCCTTACCCCCCTCCCCCTTCCCTCCCCCAAGAAAAAAATGTGTAGTTAAATCTATATCTGCAGTACCGAAGTTCAAATTATAGCAGATCGTGAGAAATGGATGTTGCTAGTAACATGAAAAATGTTGTATCAAACCTGAAATCCTTAGTAAACTTTGCAACTTCCTGTACAGTTTGATGCTGAATACAAAACAGTCATTTTCTAATCTGTATCTATTGCAGATCCTGAGAAATAGATGTTTCAAAGCAAAAAAAAATCCAGAAATTAATAATATCGTAAAATGCTTTCCATCAATTATAATTATTGCGTCAAGCCGATTTTAGATAAACTAATCTATTTCAACGTTAAGTGAATACTTAACTATTTAAGGGGGCATAGGACCTTTAAACAGTCAAAATTTATTGAAAATAGAGTTATCTTTACAATTTTTTAATTTTAACCAGGTGTATCCCAGATGTTCAAATTTTTTTCTCTAAACATATAGAAAACCGTTCTTACTACACAAATTTTACTGAAGTCATATAATTATACGTACATTTTATATTGTTTTTTAAAATTTATACAATTTTGACAGACATAACGGTGTATGTAGCAGCCGCGCGCAAGATATTTCAAATAATATTATACTAATGGACTTCAATTTGATAATAATATATTTATAACTATTACATCTTTAATTTGTACACACTTTTTAAAATTTTGAAATAAATTTAATATTTTTATAATTTAAACAAAATGAAATTTTCATTTTCCGTGTTAAAAAACATGAAATAAACCTCTTCACAATTCTTTTTTTATTATTTATGGTGAATTTTTGAAGTACAAATTATATATATATGGATGAAACAAGTAAGTCCAAAATATTTGAAAGTGATTTGTTAAATATATTTTAAGATATGTTGCGCGCAAGGGCTAAAATCACATATCTGAGAAAAACAGCTTTAAAATTTAAAAATGCTTCAATGTTACTTATTATCTTATTTTGTACCTTAAAATGCCTTTGGTTCATAATTAACACCTTCCTATGCCTGTTCTGTAAGAAAAATCAAAAATTTTCTGCCTTTTGGGGGCTACTTGAGCTCAATATGTTGCTTCGTAAACTCGAACAGATGTTTCGTGCAGTCGTTTCTTGTTAGTCAGATGAAGAACGTTTACTAAATTTTTACGAGGAATTTTATGAGGAATTTTTATCTATAAATTATGTATACAGATGAAACAAGTAAGAGCAAAAAATTTGAAAGTTATTGGCTACATATATTTTTAAATATATTGCGCACAAGGGCTAAAATCGCATATCTGAGATACCCGCTTTTAAGTTTAAAAATATATTCAGTGTTACTTATTATAGTATTTTGATCTAAGAATCCCTCCAGTGCATAAATAGCACCTTCCCATTTCTGTTATGTTCAAACATAAAAATCAAAATTTTTCTGCCTTTTAAGGGTTATTTGAGCTCTATATGTTGCTTCGGAAGCTCGAACATCAGCTTCGTGTAGAAGTTTCTTGTCAGTCAGATGAAGAACATTTACTAAATTTTTACTTATTTAGGAGGAATTTCTTTTGTATAAATTGTATATATAGATGAAACAAGTAAGAGCAAAAACTTGAAAGTGATTGGTACAATATATTTTAAAATATGCTGTGCGCAAGTTGTAAAATCACATACCTGAGAAAAACAGCTGCAGTGGTACTTTGATAAACTGAAACTTTAGTGACAAGAAAAGAATGAGTTACAGAAAATTTGACGTATTGAAATTGCTCAAAATTACAAAAATATATAACAAATATGACTTTCGCACATGGAAAATTTTGAGTTATCGCAGTTCGGCTAATTAATGTTTAGCTGTAGTTTATTATACATCCTGTGTTATTTTATATCTAATTAAGCATCAAAATGCACCTGATGCATAAGTAATTCCTTCATCTTCCTCTTGTCTTTGAAAATCAAATGTTTTCTGACTTTTACGAGCTTTTCGAACTTCATATGTAGTGCTAGAGGCTCGAAATTCCATCACATTCCATTTTTCCGGCACTACCCGAATGGTTTTTTGAACACACTATTTTATGATTATTTTTCCACTTTTCATACCGAGGGCCACTTTTCTTACTTCTGTAGCTGTAGCAGCCTTTACAAAAAGAAGACATTACTTCGGTTTCAATAACCTTCCCGCTTTCTGCTCCGATTAGTGTATACACACCTACAAGTGGTCGGCCACACAGAAAGCTACCATTAGTCTTTGGGTTGGTCGTGTGGTCTGGGTTTTCTACACCTACAAGTGGCGAATGCCCCCTGGTTTTCCAACTACCATCTCCACTTACAGAAATATCTTTCGATCCATTTGATAATTCTCTTTCGTCCTGGACAGCAGTTTTCAGTGGAGATTTAGCTACAACAGATGTGGCATTTAAAATCCTGCGATTAATTTTATTATATGATTTCTGAGAAACAGGCGCTGGAAGACCCATCGTAGAACAAAAAGTAGATAAAGCCGATAAACCCTGCCCTATACATCGCACAGAAAATACAGCTCTTCTGTTTATTTCTGGAATATTTTTCTTAACACCAAGCATTTTTGTATTTTTCACAGACTTTAGTTCATCACAGCTATCGCAATATACAAGAAATGTTGATGCTAAACCCATTGAAGATTTTTCACGTATATTTATTGTTCCATGACATATTTTGCAGCACAAAACATTTGCAAGCTTCTTGAAAAGTACTGATATATCAACCATTCTATATTAATGTTCTTCAGATGAAATATGTGACTTATCAAGTGAAAGTTCATCTTTTGAGCTGAACAGTTTTTTTACTTGAAGCACTTAGCTTAGGCGTAGAATCAACATTTTGTGATTCGAACACTTTCGGATTGTTTTTGTTTTTAATTACATACTTATTTCATTGAAAACGTCTTCTTTTCGTTCTTTTACCAGAACGAGATTTAGTTGCCGGTGTATCCATTATTAGAAAGCAAAAAGCAAAAAGTTTATATTAAAAAATTGCACCAAACAGTCTTGTACGTTGAAGTTTACACAAATAAATATGCAAACGTGAAGAAGTTTGTAATGTGTAATTATAAAATAGATTAACTGTATTTTAGTTCAAAGTTATGCTTAAACAACATAAATGCAGCAAATCAATCGTAAAAAGTAAGAAAATATAATGAAAAGAAATTGAGAAACTCAGAAGAAATTCTCCATGTTATAAACAAGTTAACGGCTCTAGAATATAAACAAACTGGGCTGAGCAGTTCAGTAGAGGTGAGTAGTTGCCTTCCTACTGCTGCAGAAATAATTAAATAAATTATTAAGACATGGTGGTGAAAAAAGTATTAGATTTACATGACAAAACAGCAAACTGCAAACGTAAACAAATAGTGACGTCCCTTTAAAAATGGCGGCGATGGCTGACATGAGAAAAATTTCAAAAGTGTATGTTGCATAAAAGCTCATAACTTTAGAAGTAATGCGAATTTTAGAATGCGGTTTTTTGCACAGTGTTCAGAAATGTTCAAACATTCAGAATAAAATAAAATTGAAAAATTGCTTTTTTGAAGGTTTAAAGGTCCTATGCCCCCTTAAGCATGGGATGTGACACTACACAGTAAAAACTTGTCTTGAGAAAATTCGAGAATGGCCTTGGATTAAAATTCATATACAATTCAATTTATTATTTAAATCAATACAGAAAATCGTAATAAAGAGCGATTTTGACTAGAAATATAATATATATTAATGATAAATAAAACCTTAGAAAATGTTCAGTTCAATTAAAATAACAATCGGTTAAGGAAATTCTATATGCTAATTTATTCAAACAAGTAACTATAAAAGCATTCAAACCAATATAAGATAAATCGATGACTAAAACATACGTCAAAAATTTAAAAAATATAACGGCGGAATTGTAAAGGTGTCAGAAGTCTTTATATCAATCTGGAAATAAATAGTTAATTTATTTTCATTATTCTGCCTAAATAACATATTTTTCTCATTTCGAATTCTGTTCATACGAGTATTATGCTCTTGTTGATTTATGAGGTATATATTTTAGTAAAATGTGCCACTCAATTTAAACAGGAAAATAGTGGAGGAGGCATCCACAGGGACCGTAGCCTCCTTCCCCTACCGCTACCTTATCGGAAGGACTTACTGACCCACAGTTTAACGTGATCGTACACAGCGTGAACACGGTGACAGTTTAGGAAGAGAAGGGGGTTGAACACGTGTCGTCCGAATGCAATCTCCTCACGTTACCAATTGTCAGTCACACCTCCAGTACTTTGTTCTCATAGCGAGAGAAATATCCAACAAAATCACTTGAATAGCCTGAGAGCCATTGCTGCTTTTAACTTTTTGTCTGGTTGTTGATCCCCTTGGTTTTTGCTTGCTCCTCCCCGGTGGTGCCGCCTTCCCTTTTATTTTGGTTTGCTGTGTTGTTTTGGTGTTGTGTTTTGTTTTTGATTACTGCTTTGTTTGTTTGCTGTTTTGTTTAGTTGTGTTTATTCAGGTGTTGTCGCCGGATCTCTTCCCGGCCGTCCAATTAGATACTCAAGTCCTCTGGATGAGTCGGACGGTCTGGGTCTTCACACTCACGCACCTCCAGTACTAATTTAAAATGAAGAGATTAATGACAATAAACGAATTCTGTATATCACCAAAAACTTATTTAAACATATCTGAAACGTGATGCATGCATAGCTGATATTTTTAACACTTTACAACATAGCTGAAAAGTGTTTAGGACTTAGTTAATTCATTCTGTTTGTCTGTCTGTCTGTCTGTCTATCCGTAAAAATGACTTTATCAAAATTAAATTTCAGTATATTGTGCAGACGGTCTGTGGGACCGCTGGGAATATAAATGTATAATATCACCCAATTTGTTTTGGATGGAACCCGGGTTGAAAAAATGAAATACATTGAACCCTATGGGACATAAATCTTCAAACATTTTCTAAGCGAATTTAAAATTCACAGACTGTTTCAAATGTTTTAGGAAATATTTAAATTATCCCATAAATATATATAAAAAATTCAGCAAAATGTATTCAGTTGTTTTTTAATAAAAATTAAAATAATAATTACACCTCTTATATGAAGCGATCACGTGACCATGATATGAAAAGATCACGTGACCCTCTTCAAAATGGAATATGCCATCCATCTTGTCACAAAATCGTGATTTTTAATGTTCTTTTTAATTCATATTGAGTGTTGTATCCGTCTTAAAACCACTTTATTTTTGCTTAAATTCTGTGCATCTACATACTGAAAAAACGTAATTACAATATATTTGAGTTTAAATGATCATCCAAATTTGATTATTTCTACAACGAAGCTTACTTTTCACTTATGTAAAATGTAAACAGCAAAATATGTAGGATGAGTTGTATAAGCATTTCTGTATTTCTTTAACGCAATATTCGTTAGTTTTTTAAATTAAAATTTAGATAATAATTACACATATATTATATGAAGAGATCACGTGTCCCACTTCAAAATAAAATATGGCATCCATCTTGTGTCAAAAGCGTGATTTTTAAAGTCCTTTTTAATTTATATCTAGTGCTGTATCCGTCCTAAAACTGCTTTTTTTTTGCTTTATTTCTTTGCAGCTATATTCTGCAACAACGCAATTACAATATATATATTTTTAAATAATCAATAACATCCATCATGTGTCAAAATCGTGAATTTCAAAGTTCATTTTAATTTATTTTTAGTATTGTATCCGTCCAAAAACCGCTTTATTTTTGCTAACTTTCTGTGCATCTTTATTCTGAGACAACTCAACCACAATATATCTGAGCTAAAATGATCATCAATCTTTTATTATTTCCACAACGAAGGCTAATTTTAACATATACAGAATGTATAGACATCAAGCTGGAAGATGAGTTGTATAAGAATTGCTGATATTTTTAATACAACATTATTTAACTCTGAAGTCAGGAATAAAACTGATATGAATGAAATATTCATTGATTTTACATAGAGAAGAGACGATTTTATAGCATAAGTTTTGGATGCAGCTTTAAGCATAGAGTAGTTTTACCTCCATGGTTTTAAGTTTTAAAGTAAAATAATTTATTGTAGTATTGTGATGAATGAATGGAATGGAATAAAAATGTATAAATGGAATATATACTGCTTTTACATAGAGAGCCAGGCGATTTGCATTTCACAATTTATATAACGAAATTACAATATATTTGAGTTTAAATAATCATTGCCATTCATCTTGTGTCAAAATCCTGATTTTTAAAGTTCGTTATAATGTATATTTTGTATTGCGTCCGTCCTAAAACCGCTTTATTTTGCAAAATTTTTGTGCATCTTTATACTGAAATAACGCAATTACAATACATTTGAGCTTAAGTGATCATCAAACTTTGATTATTTCTACAACGAAGACTAATTTTATCATACACAGAATGTAAACACATCAAGCTGTAAGATGAGTTGTATAAGAATTGCTGAATTTATTTAACATAGAATTATTTAACTCTGGAGTCCGGAATAAATCATATATGCATGAAATGCCATCTGAAATATCATATCATATATGAATGGATATGAATCATATATTCATTGATTTTACATAGAGAAGCAGACGATTTTATAGCAGAAATTTTGGATGAAGTTTTAAGCATAGAGTTAAAGTGCTTTTACTTTCATGGTTTTAAGGTTTAAAATAAAATATTTTATTATAGTAATGTGATGAAAGAATGGAATGGAATAAAAGTGTATGAATGAAATATGTACATGAATGCTTGCACATAGACAACCAGGCGATATATATTGATGAAGTTTTCAAATATAATAAATTGTTGTAGTATTGTAATAATTTTAAAAATATTACCTCTGAATGTATCGCATTTTAGAGATGTTTACATAAAATTTCAGTTGGAAACTGTTTCATACTGAATGCTTTATGCATGATGGATCTTTCTTGTATCAATATGGTATTGCTTTATTGAGAGTGTAAATCTTTAAATCTTTACGATCCTTTCAGTGCAGTGTCCTATTGCATGGATCTGGTCCAATAGATCTAAGACCGCTACTACGATGCCTCGTAGTGCGTATTGATGTGCAAAGCAGCCTCATAGCCAGCAAATTTATTCTTGTGAGCAGTGTCTGAAATTACTCGATCTTTCAAATTATTTGCTGCATCAGCTCAGCTTTCTGGAATAAACAACAAAAATATTTTAGCTAATGCATTAGGAAAAATATATTTTTATATAAAAATTACTTTTAAGATATTATTGATACATATAAACTTTTCTCAAAAATATTGAAAATTTATTGTTCCTAATTTTATAGCTTACTAGCAGCATACCCGTTCTTCGTACGGAGTATATAATATAAAGGTACTTAAAATTCACACTCATGTGCAAATTCCTATAGTCTACTAAATGGCATTTTTAATCAAAATATTCTGGTAATGTATTTAACATAATGTTCCTAAAAAGAAGTTTAGGAATGTCTGTTTTCGCTATTCAAAATTATCTTTACGGGCAGATCTGAAGAATAAAACATCCTGGCCTCTTTTGTTAGCAAATTTACAAAAAATATGAATTGAATCAATATACGTAGAGCGTTAAAATTGTATGGGACCCGTACTAATTATACACGCGAATATTAGAAGATATAACCTGTATTAGTAGATTACATGTATAATTGAAAATATCATTAAATCCGTAATCTTTAATTCCGAAGGCAGTAATTGATTCCAATATGTGCCGAAATGAAAGTGCTAAAATTATATTGGAAGATATACCCATACTACATATAATGTCTTAGATTAGAAGATATGTCCTAGTGTTAGTAAAATATTACCCGTCTTATAATATGAGTCCTAAAAATCTTTGCCAAAATAAAACAGATTGATTAATAAATTAAAAATATCAATAATCCCCGAAATATGCATACCAGAAGGCCGTACTTGATTCCAATATATGCCAATAAATGGCAAACTATATGCCAATATACCTGTACTATTTATATTCTCACAGATTAGAAGATATAGCCGTGCATTTATAGAAGATTACTCGTACACCGTACAATATATGAGTTTCAACCATTTTTTCCGCAATAAAACAATGGCTTAAGAAATTGAAAATATCAATAATCTCTGAATCAATAATCCCCGAAAACATCAATAATAATAATGTTTAAATCTGAAGATCGTAATTGATATTATCCAGTCAAAAATACGATGGCAATGAAATTTATTCTATATACATATCTTCATTATTAAAATCGGAAAATATTTAATAAAAATCTTCTTCCTCATAAACAAACTGAATTTAAATCCGTTGCTAAGCGACATGTTATGATTTGCTTCAAATAATTTGATGGACAAAATATCGTCTGAATAAAGCGATCTCTAATGAAGATTTTAAAAAATCACTAAATTTATCGCCAAGTGGTACTATAGAAATGACAGTTCCACTTGGCGATAAATTGACGAACCATCATCAAAATATTATCCTCTAAAAAACACAATTTCATTTATTTAGCTCAATTTTATCAATTTTAAGATATTTTTATACATTTTTATCAATTTGGTGATATTTTAAAAATTCGCTCAATGTGTTAGTAAGTAAGACGGTTGGACTGACAGACAAATGCTAACGAAACACCTGTTCAGTACCTTCTTCTAGCAAAACAAAATAAATTTCATTGATTTACATCATTTTTATCAATTTGAAGACATTTCAATCAATTTGGCAAAGTTTAAGAAATTCGCCAAGTTAGTGATATCCAGCCAAATTCGTAGCTCTAAATTTGCAGATCTGAATAAAATATCGTGTTCCAGTTTGTATATAATAAATGAAAAGACTAAAATATTATTAGAATATATACGCGTTCCACTCTTTTTCTGTTGCAACAATCGGAAAAATGAATTTATTGGGTAGACAGAATATATGAGTTTATTAGCTAAACACAATATATAAGCTTGAAACCTCTTTGCCAAAATAAATGAAAGTGATGTAAGCAGTTCGTAATTAATATAATTAAAAGAAAAATCAAACCATTTTTTTCTAAAACATATTTTTATATCCATTTATTTATTATTCAAATCGAAAAAAAAATAATATTAATTAACAAACACATTTAATTTTATTGCGTTGCCGAGCAACATGATATAAGATAGAATCATCCTCATAAAATGCGAAATTCAATAACCATTTTGATTTCTTTATATTTTTCATCGTTGAGTAAAAGCTTGTGAAAAATATAAGCCATGGAGGTAGACTTTTCCATTTAAATTCATGTTTCAAACAATTCATGCTTTCAGATAGTGACTAATTAGCGCAAAAAATCTCCACCAAACTCAGAAATAAAGTTTTATTTCTTTTTGACGTTTTAAACAAACGATTTTTATCCCTTCCGTTTGGATAAACCACGGAGTTAGAGAGTAGAAGTCCTATTAAAAAGTTCCGTTTTTCATTAATATCTCGACAACCCCTGATCTTAGAAACCCGAAACTTGGACAAAATTTATGGGGGGCTATTTCAAGGCTATCCACAATATTTCATTAAATTCGGTGCAGCCGTTCTCTCGTGATGATGAGACAAACGAAAATTTCGTTTTTTACTAATATCTCGAGAACCACTGGTCGTAGAAACTCAAAACACAGACTAAATTTTAAGTGGGACGATTTCTAGGCTACCCACAAAATTTCATCAAATTCAGTTCAGCCGTTCTCCCGTGATGATGGGACAAATAGACAGACAGACAGACAAACAGACAGACAGACAAACAGACAGACAGACATACAGACAGACAGATTTTAAATTTTATTTATACAGACTAGCAGCATACCCGTCCTTCGTACGGAGTATATAATATAAAAAAACTTATAATTCGCTATCATGTGCAAATTCTGATAAAATATTAAATTTATTGCTCATAAGGAGAAGTTTAAGAATATCTGTTCTCACTATGCAAAATTATCTTCACGGGCAAATCTGAAGAATAAAATATCCTGGCCCCTTTTGTAAACAAATTCACACACAAAAAAAAAAAGAATTGAGTGTGATGTACGCAGTTCGCAATATATATAATTAAAAGAACAATCAAACCGTTCATTTATTATGAGTTTATTAGCTAAACACAATATATGAGCCTGAAACCTCTTTGCTAAAATAAATAAAAGTAATGTAAACCGTCCGCAATATATATAATTAAAAGAACAATCAAACCGTTCATTTATAAAATATATTTTTACATCCATTTATTTATTATACAAATAGAAAAAAAAATAATAATCATTAACAAACAAATTTAATTCCATTCCTTTGCCGAGCAACATGATAAGATAGAATCTTCCTCATAAAATGCGAAATTAAATAACCATTTTAATTTCTTTATACTTCTAATCGTTGAGTAAAAGCTTGTAATCGTTGAGTAAAAGCTTGTATTTCAGATAGTGACTATTTAATGCAAAAATCCTGCATCAAACTCAAAAATAAAGTTTTAATTCCCTTTGACGCTTTAAACAAACGGTTTTTATCCTTTCCGTTTGGATAAACCACGGAGTTGGAGAGTAGAACTCCTATAAAAAAAGTTCAGTTTTTCATTAATATCTCGACAACCCCTGGTCTTAGAAACTTGAAACTTGGGCAAAATTTATGGGGGGATATTTCAAGGCAACCCACAAAATTTCATTAAATTCAGTTCAGCCGTTCTCTCGTGATGATGAGACAAACGAAAGTTTCGTTTTTTACTAATATCTCCAGAACCACTGGTCGTAGAAATTCCAACCATAGACTAAATTTTAAGTGGGGCTATTTCTAGGCTACCCACAAAATTTCATCAAATTCGGTTCAGCCGTTCTCCCGTGATGATGGGACAAACAGACAGACAGACAGACAGACAGACAGATTTTCAATTTTATTTATATAGATGAGGAGAAGAAATATTTTTATCTCATTTTGGCTTGCCTCTGGCCAAATGTCTACTGTAAAAAAAAATCTGATGTGGGTAGCATATGACTTTCCTTATATAATGCAATGGATTTACCAGTTTTACAGTACAAAATATAATGTATGAAATCCACGCAGCTGTGCTTTTATCGTTTAATTGCAGATTTGACGATTTTCCAGATGACAACATGTAAAACTATTTCAAATTACTCAATTAACTTATACTTCGCGCAACTCTAAATAAACAGTTATCAATATTGACAGCATCTTCAATACTCGATATAGTCCACATATTAAAATACGTTAATAATTACTTCATCAATTAGGTATAATTTTCATTAATTTAACGTCATGTTTTCAATTTTGACGATATCTTTGTCAATCTCGAGCAAAATATCGCCAAGTTGGCAATACTTTGCTGAATTACTCGATAAGTTTACCAACTGCATCACCAAGTGTTACAGACAAACGGATAGAAGATTATATCTTTTATACTAGAAGGTATTATCCCGCCATATGACGAAAATCAAAATTTCCAAAATATTATTTCCCATTTGGCTTCATTTTTACCCATTTGTCGGCATTTTTGTCATTTTAGCAACATTTAAATATAGTCGCCAAGTGAGCAACGTCCCGCTAAATTTCTCGCCAAGCGTTACGGACGAAGGGACGGAGAAATGTGTTATTCTTACTGTCTACACTTATGTTCTTTCCATGACTTTTATCATTCAGTCGTCATTTTCATTGATTTATATTCATTTTTATCAATTAGGAGGCATTTTCAGAATTGGCAACATTTAAAAAATTGGCCAAGTTAGTGACTGTCCGCCAAAATCTCGCCAAGCGTTATGCACGTGGAAATGAGTGTTTCTTGTAGCTAATAAATGACTATTGGCGTCCAAATAAAAAGTATTTACTAAAGTATATTTTCTCATGATTCGAACTAGCTAAATCCACGAGAATTACGTCACAAAATGTATCGCATGATATTACTTATGAAAAGTGAGCATATTTCACAATCCGTAATATTTTCATTTTTATTTTATATGATTCTTTGATAATTTTTTGGAAATATGTGCAATATATCGAGAACGGTTCGTGTTAGTGTTCTAAAATATATGTCAATTGTTTTCTAATGAAAAATTACATAAGAAATGACTATTTACTTAAATTTAATAAAAGTTTTAATTTTTTGATGATTTTTTCAAAATTTCACTCAAAAATTTAGAGGGTGGGGGGGTGGGGGGTTCTGGACGTCCGATTACGCATAAAAACAATACGCATCCAGTATTCATGGATTGCAATTTTTGTACCACATTATGTTTGAATCGCTCCATTCGTTCGTCAGTCATTGTCTCCACAATCACACACACATATACATACTTTCACACACACACACACACACACACACACACTTTCACACACACACACTTTCACACACACACACACACACACACACACACACACACACAAGCGCGCGCACACACATTTTCACACACACACACACACACATATTTTAATACATACACACACACACACACAGGCATCATCTCAAAAACGTCTGATTCGTGATCAGGGATGTTTGAAACGTGCTCTCGAATTCGAATTTTCGACCCTATCCCAATACTTCCCTTATACAGTATATGTACGTACATAAGGAAAGCAAAATTCTTTCTATGAGCTGTTATTCTGTTGAAGTTGAAGACCCAGACCATCCGGCTCGTCCTGAGGACTTGAGCATCTATTTGGACGGCCGGAGCTGTTATTCTGTAAAAAAATAAATAAAATGAAATTTAGAATCAAACTATTAGAATTTTTGTCATTATACAATCCGCTTTGAAAAGTTCTTCGTTGTTTTTACTTGGATATTTTGGAAAATGTGGAAATATTAATTTCTAATGAAATAGAAACTTACACTTGTCTTATTGCAAATTAATACTAATTTCGCGTTCGTCAGTCATCGTCTCCACAGTTTCACTGACACGCGCCCACACACAATATTAATTTCTAATGAAATAGAAACTTACACGCACTGCAAATTAATACTAATTTAGCGTCTCAGTAAAAATACGAATACTGGAGATGAGCGGTAACAAATATAGGCGTGGCCATATTCTCGATTTATATAAGTCTACCAGTCACGGCTGACTTTAATATAGAATTTTATATATTATGTACTTTATTATTATTATCAATAATTATAAACTGTGAACAGAAATATTTCAAAATTAATTTTTCCTAACCTCATAATCTATAACGAGAAGAAAAATTGATATTTGATTTGGGTTTAATTCTGTATCGATTTCTACTGTCGAAAAACGTCTATAAGCCCTGTCTTTCTGTAAAAAAAATGAAATTTAGAATCAAAATGTTAGAATTATTGTCATTATGCAATCCGCATCGAAAAGTTCTTCTCTGTTTTCACTTGGATATTTTAGAAAATACAGAAATATTAATTTAGAATCAAAACATCGTCTTTGAAATTTACTGCCAACTGACATTTATTGCATTTACTGCTCTGACATTTATTGCAAATACATACTATTTTTGAGCCTATCTAAAAATATAAGTACTAAAAATAAGAGTTGAGAAATATGGGCGTGGCCATGTACGCAATTGATACATGCGTACTATTTATTGACAATTGAAGCTTGAAGATATTTTCTTATGCTAAATTTCTATAATTGATAATTAACAAGTTTTGTTTAATATCTTTAGGAAGGTGATCTGTCAAGGAAACCTTTGCAATTCTTTGAGATGATATATAACAAATTGTTTATATTCTTATTGATTAAATTACAGAAAGTGATAAGAAACTTAAAAAAAAAAGGCTTTAGTATCCTATTAAATTTTATTTTATCTACGTGCAGAAGATTGTAGAGAAACGTGTTTTATATTTCTTTTACTTCAACTGGAATCCGGTACGTTCAGACACTATAATGTACTAAAATAGGCAGTCAAATAAACAAAACCAAATAAAATAATATGTCAAAATAGGCATTTATTAAATGTTTAGCGTTTGAAAAAATTCGAATTATATAGAGATGTTTAGTAAATTAAAAAAAAAATATTTATATGTTGACTTATTTTTGCTGTTACACATCTATATATATAAAATTGAAAATCTGTCTGTATGTCTGTATATCTGTCTGTCTGTCTATCTGTTTGTTTGTCCCATCATCACGCGAGAGCGACTGAACCGAATTTGATGAAATTTGTGGGTAACCTGGAAGTAGCCCCCCTTAAAATTTAGTCCATGTTTTGAGTTTCTGCGACCAGTGGTTCTCGAGATATTAGTAAAAAACGAAACTTGTGTTTGTCTCATCATCACAGGAGAACGGCTAAACCGAATTTAATAAAATTTTGTGGAAAGCCTTTAAGTAGCCCCCATAAATATAGACCAAGTTTCGAGTTTTTAAGACCAGGGGTTGTCGCGATATTAATGAAAAACGAAACATTTTCCTAGGGGTTCTACTCTCTAACTCCGTGGTTTATCTAAACGAAAAGCTTGAAAATCGTTTGAAAGTGAATTAAAATGTTATCTCTGAGTCTAGTGAGAGATTTTTTACGCTAATTAGTCACTTTCGAAAAACATGAATTGCTTGAAACATGAATTTAAAAGGAGAACCTATCTTCATGCTTTATTTTCCACAAGCTTTTATCAATAATGAAAAGTATAAAGAAAGCAGAATGGTCACAGTAGAGGAGTGAGGATCACAACCCCCCCCCCCCCCCCCGGCCAATTTGTGGTACTCGATTTGTTCATTTTTCTTTATTCCTTTTGGAGATTTCTGTGTCGTTTACGAAGGGTAATGGCAGCAATGCGCCTTATGATTCGTTAGCATTTGGTATGGCATAGGGTTTTAAATTTTATAACTTTTGTGTAAATATGACATTGAGGATCGGGATAGCAGCATAACGCTAAAGGTCATCAGTTTTTATGTTTTATTATATTTTGAACTTTTTAGATTAATATTTTAAAAAAATTTTTGCCTTTTATTAATATTTAATTTTTTTTTTGAGTTTTGGCTTTTGTTGATACAATTTTAATAGTATGGTTTTATGTATTTTTGACAGTGTATTGCATTGATTTGGGTGAGTGGCCCTTCTTGTCGGTTTGAGGTATCGTTGGCCTGTTAGGATGCGATCGGTAGGCCTGGTGCTTAATTTGATTTTGTATGTGTGTACAAGTATAGTGTAGTTGTGGTGTAATAGCGTTATAGTTAAAATAAAAATAATAAAAAATAAAAAATAAAAATATTTAATAAAAAATAATAGATAGTAGAAAACTTTCCTTCTACTATCTGGTTTAAAACGGTGTTTTGGTAGCATTGTACGTGAGGTTACTTGTAAAGGCTTTTTTGAATGAGTGGAATAGGTTCGTAAATACTTTATAAGTGGTGATATGGAATGCATAATAGGACTCCTTGGGAAATCTGTATTATACTCATGAATATGAGTAAAAACTATACATATATTATACTCTTGAATATGAGTAAAAGCAATACATAATATGATATGAGAAATACAAGTAATAGAGTTACCGGCAACTTCGCTGACATGGCAGCGATCGCCCGGTTGGCTAATATCGGAGGTATTATACGATCGCCAAACAGCAACCCTGCAATTGCCTCTATTCGCAATTACTTTCAACCCGTTAGTGCTAGCAGGAAGGAAAACAAAAATAATGTAAATACTTTGGATGTTGTGGAAAAGGATAATAAAGATGAAATAGGGTATTACAGTGCTGATACATATGACAATCCGATCGTGTTGGGTAGTAACTACAAGAACTTTGAAAATTTTAAATACAGTAGATGTTGAAACAATAGATGCAAATTGTGCCCAAGGGCAAATCCCGGATAAATATCAAATAACAAGATCTTTAAAAAGTTTTGTAAAACTTTTAACTGCATTTACTGTATTAAATGCATAAAGTGCGGATTAGTTTATATCGGACAAACTAAAAACTGTTTGAACATTCGTAAAAATTTGCATCGTCGCAAAATGTACAAATGTAGTGCAAATAAAGAAATGGTTACCACCATGGAGATAAGACACTTCGCAGAGCATGGTATGGATGCAATCGAAATAACCATTATGGATTTGGTCATAGATCTCAAGCAAAGATTGTGGTGGTAAAACCATTATATTGCAAAAAACAAAACGTTATTTCCTTATGGATTAAATATTATCTGTTACAACTATAATTACAACCGTGAACACTTTGGTGAAACAGATACGGAAATTGCAATGGATAGTAAAATCAGATGTAACATAGGAAGAGGTTAAAGAGGAGGTAGAACTATGGAAAATAAGTTATGTAGAAACGATTGGTGAAAATAGGTGTTTTTTGAAAAAATATGATTCATTACCGGTAATTCCCCATGGATGGATAAAAAATGTAGTGTATGGAATAAGAGGCAAATTTTTTAAAAGGATTTGGAAACTATGGGCGAATAATGATTTTAAATGTGGACTTAAAAACGTTTCAACAACAACTGCTGCTTTCCAGGATTACATCAAACACAGAGCTTAAATTTTGGGAATCAATTTGGAAAAAGTAACGATCAATTACAGGAGTAAGGAATATATGGTAATCAGTTATCAAAATAAGGGATTTGATATTATTCAATTCGGACGAATTTTGAGCGAATGCCGGTAATTGATGCCAGTAGGGAATATAGAAATTGGTGTTCATACAAATACGCAACGCTAATGGGAAGAAATATGTTTAATTATAACGCTTTTTGCAGGTCATTGGACAGAAACAGGATTACAGAATGTACAGGTGCGATAAATAAAGAGTATGTAGATGAAACATACGGACACGTTGTTACTGGGAATTTAGATCTTTTACATAGTGCGAACCTGAGGGATATGTTTGATAAGGGAACCAAGTATCGTTTACAATCATTCAACTATGTGATTGAAAATATAAGACATGACGTCGATGTGTATATATATAAATTGGCAGTCAAATACAGTTTGTCTACCGAGTGTTTAAACAATGGAGGCATGAATTTTTGGCAAAATGCAATGACAATTACAATTACAGGCATGAAAAAAATATATAATATAAAGGTTAAGGAGAAACTGAAGAGTATATAGAAGGAATATATAATCACTTATGTGGGCAAGGTAACTTCTAATTACGCATTTACATGCAAAGTGCTATACAGTGATCTTCTTAAGGTAACGACAACATGTACAGATTATTAAACTCTTCTATAAAAGAGAAAGAAAATCATATAAGAGCCCTATACAAAAAAACAGGATATAATGTAACTAGTATTAGGTTTCCTTACTTGACGTTAATTCCGAAACTTCATAAAGATCCGGTCAAATTTAGACCCGTAACCATCGGGTATAAAACATACCTGACTAGAGCAAACAAGCGTCTACTGCATATTATGAAAATGGTATTGGCCAAGATAAAAGTGGAAGGTGTTTATATGGTGAAAACCAGTAATGAGGCTATTCAGATTTTAAAAAGCATGCCAAATAGGTTTTATTATAAAAGTTTCGATTTTAGCGACTTGTTTAACAACATTGATATTGATAACTTATATCGTAATGGATTTATATGAAAGATACGATTTGCAGTCTTTTATAACATTGAGTAAATGCAGAGTTTTAGTGACCTTGGTTTTATATGAAGCGATACTTTTTGATGGAACGCGTTTTTATAAACAAATACGTGGTATACCTATGGGTGGAAGTTGTTCGTCCATATTAGCAGATATTTATCTAAACAAATTCGAAATGGGAACAGGTATGCTGAACGAATTAGTGTATATACGTTTCGTCGACGACATATTATTGACTACGGAGGAAGAGAAATATGTTATGGATTTCAGTTTCTATCCTGTTATGTTGAGTTTGACAGAGACACTTCAAAACTCAGATGAAAGTATTGATTTTTTGGATCTAAACATTAAAAGTCTGGAGGACAAAACTATTTATAAAATATACAACAGGAGAGAGATGGATTCAATTTCAAGATTAATAGTGTAATACCATGGAGCTCAAATTTACACAAAAACGTATTTCGTAATATTATTGGGAATCTTCTCACAAGAAGCTATAAATTGAATAGTAGTATTGAGGTTCGGGATAAATGCATTGGAAATTATGGGAAAGGTGCAATGGAAAAGGGGTATCCACAGAAGTTCTTAACCGATGTTATTACTGGATTTTGCAAAATAACTGTAACCAAGTGTTACAGGCGTTTTGGATACAAATCACACTAGAGGATATAAAGTAACTAGCGGAAGAAAGGTTGGGAGCTAAATGAAGACAATTTGTGGTGTGCTATGGCTATACATATGAGGTCAAGGAATTTGTGTTTTAGGGAAGATATCCTTATGGATATCATCGATGAGAGTAAGTAATACGTGGGTATGAAGGGTTTCGTGGTAATGGTGTAGGTATTGGTATTTGGGTTTCTTTATTTGAATCGGGGTTTATGCCTTTTTTCCACTTTTGTATTGTACTGTTTTGTGGTGTGCATCTTCAAGTATATATCTTTCTCAAAATGGTACTGGCCTCCGGGAGTGTTTGCCGCGGCTCTAAGCTTGCTTTAACCGGGGAGTGCGGGTCACAACCCCCCCCCCCCTCCACGACCAATTTGTGGTACTCGATTTGTTCATTTTTCTTTATTCCTTTAGGAGATTTCTATGTCGTTTACGAAGGGTAATGGCAGCAATGCGCCTTATGATTCGTTAGCATTTGGTATGGTATAGGGTTTTAAATTTTATAACTTTTACGTAAATACACACACACACACACACACACACACACACATATATATATATATATATTCCCATTTAATTTTAGTGCTTCCATTCTGGCATATATTGGAGTCAATTACGGGTTTTTTGATATTTTCAATTTATATATGTAATGTACCAATGCAGGTTATATCTTCTAATATTCGCGTATATAAGTAGTAGGGGTCCCATACAATTTTAGTGCATTAATTTTGCATATAATGATTCAATTCCTTTTTTTTTTGTAAATTTGCTTACAAAAGGAGTCAGGATGTTTTATTCTTCAGATCTGTTCTTGAAGATAATTTTGTATAGCGAGAACAGAGATTCTTAAACTTCGTTTTAGGATAATTGTATTAAATAGCTTAACAGAATAATTTGATTAAAAATGTCATTTAGTATACTATAGGAATTTGCACATGATTGTCAAATTTAAATTTAATTATATTATATACTCCGTACGAAGAACGGGTATGCTGCTAGTAATTACTATATTTTTTAGATATTTTTTTCTATTCTAGACTATATTTTTTGACAATTTCGTTTAGGAAGAGATACGTACTAACTACACTGGTATACAAAAAGACTTATTTCTCAACAATTATTCAATATAGTAGCTGAATTAATTTTTCTGGGAGTGATACATAACATCATAACAAATAAATACAAACTACAAAATCGAATATGAGTGCATTTGATACAAAAATAGTTATGAAACAATTTGCTACGTCCATTTATGTCTGCTCAGTCTCTAAAAGGCCGGCAGTTTGCCATTTCAAAGTTTCTCTCTTTTTTAACACTTTCAACATAATTGAAAAGAGTTTATGCTTTTATTCATTCTGTCTGCTGTACTTTCACACGATAACTGCCGTAAAAATGACTTTATCAAAATGACATTTTCCTATATTTTTGAGACGGTATGTGGAACGTATGGGAAAGTATATAAATAATATGGCCCAATTAGTTTTGGATTGAACCCCGATAGAAAAAAGAAATACATTGAACCCTATGGGACCTAAGTTTTGAAACATTTTTTAAACGATGCTAAAGTTCACAAATTGATTCAGAAATTATAATAAACACTTAAATTATGCCATAAAATATATGAAAAATATTTCAGAAAAATGTTTTCGATTGTTATTGAAATAAAATTTAAAATTTTAATAACATTCCAATTCTATGAAGGGATCACGTGACACACTTCAAATGAACTATGCCATCCTCCTTTTATTCTCAGAGTAAAAATCATGATTTTTAAGTTATTTTACGTTTATATTTAGCCTTGCATACATCATAAAACCGATTTATTTTCGCGTATTTTTTGTGCATCTATAATCTGTGCCAACGCAATTACAATATTTTTGAATTTAAATGATCATCAAACTTTGATTATTTCTGCAACGAAGCCTAATTTTAATGAATGCAAGATGCAAAACAGTGATTGAAGATGAGTTGTATACGAATTGTTGAATTTTTTTCACGCAAAATTATTTATCAGGAGTCTGGAATAAAAGTGATATGAATGAAATATTCATTGCTGTTACACAGTGAGCCAGACGAATTATAGTTCGCTGACGTCATTTTTTTCGATGAAGTTTCAAGTTTTCAAATATAATAAATTACTGTAGTACTGTGATAATTTAAGATATATCAACGTTGAATGTATCGCACGTTTGAGTTGTTTAAATAAAATTGCATTTCAGTTGGAATGTGTTTCATAATCAATGTTTTACGCATGATTGATATTTTTTGTTATTTCAACACGCAGTTTCATTTCTTTAAACAGCTGGTTTTGAGTGGAAAGATTACAAATCACGTTACAGGTTTTATTAAAAACTTTATAAAACTTGGTAGTACAAATATTTTTCTTCCACTACTAAGTTTAAGCCACTATTCTATAATAAAAAGAAATGTATAATTCACAACGTAAGAATGAAATACAATCTCTTAATTGTGTTATTGCCCTAGATTTCTTTATTATATTTATTCTGTAATCTACATGCTGTCTCCAGAAATCCTTAGAATCCATTACTGTAAAATTTCTTACAGCATTTTGAAACTTTAGGAAATACACTACAAGTTTATGCACTGCACAGTAATTACATATATAGTCTCACAGTAACAAAATATATGGATCAGACATTAAATAAGGTATACCCCTCGCAATGATAGCGTCCACAAACAGAAAAATAGATCTGTCACTGTTTTGCGATTCAGCGATTTGAGAAATCTTCACAACAGGATCAACAGTATCAGTCATCGGATTCCCGTTGAAGATATACTAAAATGTAAGCATTTAGCGTTATTACGCAGCTGGACGCCATTTCCCCTGAAGACCTTATGATCATAGATATTCATATTTTTCTCTCAAGAGGCGCATTAAGCCAATTCCTATTCTATTCATATATATGCACATATCGTTAGGTATTTCGTAATATTCAAGAACATATGATGTCTTATTTTTCTGAAAATATATTTTAACTGGTGTAAAATTAATGTAATGCATGTTCATCATTGTTTTCTAAGCGTGGCAATAATCTGAAAGTAAGATTAGTTTCTTCATGATTATCGTCAATTACAAAGGAAATGTTTTGGGAATTTGACTGAAACAACGCTAGAAAGAATAAGCAATTAACATACGTTTTTCGACCTCCTTTCTTTGCTTTGCGAATTCTGCAGAACTTACTAAAAAGCTAATGGTAATGAATACTGGTTGCTATTTTTATCGACTTCTATTTGCGGGTACTGCAGCGAGTGAGATATACATTAGATGACGTTTCTATATGGAAAACATTAAAAGCGAAATGTCAAGGAGTTTTCATTCATTGTTGAAAAGAAGTTACCGTCAAAGTCAAACATCCGTGAATTTATTGTAGGGTACGGGAAGGCTGTAATCTTTCACTTCCAAAGGTGTACCAACCAATATCCAATTCTTCAGGTAGTCAAATAGCAATATATTGTTATCCTAGAGCAGATACTGCCAGATGTTATGTAATTGTGGAGCTAGTTCACTCCCTTTCCGTGATGACTGCAACTGTCTATCGAGACATGCTCAATAGACGATAGGTCTGAGGCCCGGCCTAGTACTAGAACAGTACGAATCTCGAGAATATATTGTTGAGAGAGTCTAAACGTGTAAATTCTGGCATTTTGCTACTAATAAGTCGTCCCTTGAACTAGCGACACTATAAGAAATACAACTGATTACAAAATATTTTGTCAGCATGCCTGCTTATTAAGTATTTTGTTTTAAATATACGTGAAATTCGATGTAATAGGAGATTTCGCCAAGTGTATTGGTGGTGTTACAAATCACATTTGCAGCTCGATTGGATACATGGACCAGTTTTCTATGCACGTAGATACGGTGATAATCAGAGCAATGTGAAAAACGGACTCGTCACTTTACACTACAGGATTTAATCGGACTTCGTCCAGGATTCTTCTACTCAACATCGCTCCAGGTGGCTTGTAGTCGTCGACAAATGGTATGCCATCTGTGTAGTATTCAAAAATAAACTCATGTGTATTTAGATGAAGAACTGACATGGCATTGAATCTGTTATAGTTGCTTTTGTGATGGCAAATTCCACTCAAGTGATGGTTTCTCTGAAACCCTTAGATACTTCGTCATTGTTATGTGTATCCCCATGGATGCATTGCTGCCATCATCATCTTATTGCGTCGTTTCAATCAATATAATAGCTAATATTTCTGTTTGACCTACCAGATTCAATTAATTCTTTTATGTGATCTATTTTAATCTCGCGCAATTGTATGTACGACGAATGCGCTCTAGCAGCATCATTTCAAAATACAAAAACGGTTAAATTTGTTCGTAAGTTCGAATTGTGATATTTACATGGGTCCAATAATGCATCTTTTTTATACCTCTGGAAACTCCAAATACTTTAAATGTCATTGAAGCTATACTGATTTGCATATCCAGAAGATTTGCATATCAAGCATACTATGTTACATAGTTCTAACTCTACATTTAGTGGCTCTGGTTCTTTTATTTTAGTTTATTTTTAATTAACAGAGTATAGTTGCCGATATATTTTATTCTGTAATGTAACATTATCGATCTAATAAAAAAAATGCACAAGAAAGGCAAATATGTTTATGTGTGACGCGATTGATGAGAAATTTATCACAACGTTGCCAACTAATATATCGGAAAATATAATCATTTTATTATCATTGGAAATTAAATATTTTTTTTTGTATTCCGTGGTGCTTTGTGAAGTTTATGTCTTAATTTTCTTGATTCCATTGATGACTATTCTTGGGTATGGATATCTAAAGAAATCATAAATATAACAGTTAATTACAAAGTCTGGGACTATAACGGTAAATTGCAAAGTCTTGTGTTATGAAATTTGTGCATTGTCGGACTTTTCTTTTTCCTTATATACATAGCATAATGTATAAGGAAAGTATTGTGACGGGGTCGAAAATTCGAAGTCGAGTTTTTAACGGTTCGAGACAACGTTTAAGCATCTTTGAACACGAATCAAACGTTTTGGAAATGATATCAGTGTATGTGTGTCTGTACTTGTGTATCAGTGAGACTGTGGAGACGATATGTCACGAACGATTGGAACGATTCGACTGAAATTTTGTACAAAAATTACAATCCGTGAATACTGGAAGCCGTTGGCTTTTAAACGCAATGGAATGTTCAGAATCCCCCCTTAAATTTTTGAGCGAAATTTTGAAAAAACCATTAAACAATAAAAAACCTTTCAAAAAGTTATGCAACTAATTATTTCATATATAAATTCTCATTCGAAAATGATTGACATGAATTTTAGAATGCTAACATGAACCGTTCTTTAGATATTGTACATTTTTCAAATAAATGTATCAAAATATCACATAAAATAAAAAAATATTAACGATTGCGAAATATGTTCACTTTTCACATGTAATATCAAGGGATAAATTTGGTGAAATCATTCTGGTGGATCTAGCTCGTTCCATTCATGAGGGAATATATTTGTGTAATACTCTTGTATTTGGACCCCAATAGTCATTTATCTGCAATAAGAATTACTTATTTATTCGTTCATAACGCTTGGCGAGATTTTGGAGAACTTTAGCGAGATTAATTTAGTGAAGTACCGCCAACTTGGCGATATTTCGACTCAGATTGAAGAAGATGTCGTCAAAATTGCAAAACTGACACTAAATTCATGAAACTGAAGCTTAATTGGTGAATTAATTATAAAAAAAGTCAATATCGTCAAAAACCATATCGTCAAATATCGTCAAAATTGCAAAAGTGACACTAATGTCATGAAACTGACGCCTAATTGGTGAATTAATTATAAAACATTTTAATATATGGACGATATTGCTTATTGTGGAGCTATGAATATAGATAATTGTTTATTTAGTGCTGCTTGAAATATAAGTTAATTGGGTACTTTGAAATGGTTTTAGATGTCGTCTTACAAAAAATCTACAAATGAAATTAAGAACAATGTACCGTGGATCTTATATATTATTTTTTGACTGTAAAAGGGGTAAATTCATTGCATTATAAAGAAAAGTCTTGTGCTGCCCTTATTAGAATTTTTCCTAATACATGAGTTTAAGAATAAATGTGGAAAAAGTTCATTTTTAATTTTTACAACTTTAGGTTCTTAATCTATTGGATCTGGTATAAGAATTGTCGATAAATATATTCTTGTTTGAATTTCATTATATTTTATCCAGGTTCAATTTTATAGTATTTTATGTATGATGGATAATAAATGCAATTTAAAAAGAAATGCCATTATTAGATTTGGTTATGTTGAAACATAATAATAAACATTTCCTGCAGTCTAGTTTATTAAATTACGGTAATAAAGATATATTCTGTAAAGTAGAAACTTCAGAAAAGTAAGATAAAACATAGCATGAAAATATTAAAAAATATAGCAGTCAAATTAAAAAGTAAAATACTTTATGAAAGAGCCATCATATACTTCATATTGTGGCTGATGTGTACATGTCAGATGTAATTATTACGCATTTATTATATTTCCCATATTAATTTTGCAGTCATACGACTTTTATGAAAAACCAAATGTGACATCTCCAGAACCGGAAATGAAAATTATTAGTGAACCCATCAACCCCTCTGAAATTCAAAAAATGATCTATATCAGTCACCATCTAAGGTGAATTCATTGCCATCCCTGGGAAATAGATGTTTCAAGTAAATATTTTTGGGAGTGAAATTAATCCGGAAGTCGGTATCTTTAGTATAGTCCTCCTAGATCATATATGTAATTTGATGCTGAAGTGCTAACAGTCATTATCTAAACTCTACCCTTAATCAATTTTACGTATAGACATTTCGGGAAAAATTTTAATTGGAATAAAAGAAACCTATTACTCCCTGCAGAAGTTGAAGTTGAATGCATATCAGTCATCAACTAAGCTATATCTATAACCTTCTACTAGAGAAAGAAGTTTCACGGAAACTATAAATTTGTGAATTGGAAGTGACATCGACAGAACCGGAAATGTAAATTCTTAGTGAGCTACTTCACTCTTTCTAGAATTGAATGATGAATCCATCTCATACAGCAATTATTTGAGCTTTCCATAACTAATCCTATGGCATAGATGTTTCAAGGACAATTTTGGAATCGAAAATGAAAAGGAAGTCTGATGTAAAAATTGTTAGTAAACCCCCTTCTTACCCCCTCCCCCGTCCCTCCCCCAAGAAAAAAATGTGTAGTTAAATCTATATCTGCAGTACCTAAACTCTATCTATAGCAAACCGTGAGAAATAGATGCTGTTAGTAAAGTGTAAAATGTTGAATTAAACATGAAATCCTTAGTAACTTCTACAACTTCGACTACAGCTTGGTGATGAATACAAAACAATAATTATCTAATCTGTATTTATAGCAGATCCTCAGAAATAGAAGTTTCAAAGCAAAAAATTTCCAGAAATTAATAATATGGTAAAATACTTGCCATCAATTTTAATTATTGCGTCAAGCCGATTTTAGATAAATTATTATAATTAACCGCTAAGTGAATACGAAGTGTAGATATTAGTGACAATAAACGAATCCTGTATAATACTAAAAACTTATTTAAACATATCTAAAACGTGATGCATTCAGCGCTGACACTTTTAGCTCTTTACAACATAGTTGAAAAGTGTTTATGACTTATCTCATTGATTCTGTCTGTCTCTTTGTCTATCTGTCTGACCGATAACTGCCGTAAAATGACTTTATCAAAATGAAATTTTAGTATGTTGTGCAGACGATCTGTGGGACCTTTGGGAATATAAATGAATAATATCACCCAATTTGTTTTAGATAGAACCCGGGACGAAAAAATGAAATGCATTCTCCCTATGGGATCTAATTCTTCAAACATTTTGTAAGCAAATTTAAAATTCACAAATTGCTTCGAATATTTTAGAATATATTCAAATTATCCCATAAATATATAAAAAAAATTCAGCAATATATATTCGGTTGTTTTTAAAATAAATATTAAAATAATAATTACACACATATTATATGACCGACCATCCAAATGGTTTCTCTAAGTCCTCGGACGAGACGGATGGTCTGGGCTTTCGACACATATTATATGAAGAGATCACGTGACCCACTTCAAAATAAAGCATCGCATCCATATTGTGTCAAAACCGTGATTTTTAGAGTCCTTTTTAATTTATATCTAATACTGTATCCGTCCTAACACCGTTTTATTTTTGCTTAATTTCTGTGCATCTTTATTCTGAAACAACTCAATTACGATATATTTGATTTTAAATAACCATTGCCATCCATCTTGTGTCAAAGTCGTGATTTTTAAAGTTCGTTATAATTTATATTTTGTATTGTATCCATCCTAAATCCGTTTTTTGTTTTGCATAATTTTTGTGCATCTTTATTCTGAAATAAAGTAATTACAATATATTTGAACTTAAATGATCATCAAACTTTATTATTTCTACAACGAAGGCTAATTTTAAATATGCAGAATGTAAACCCATCAAGCTTTAAGATGAGTTGTATAAGAATTGCTGAAATTTTTTAACACAAAATTATTTAACTCTGAAGTCTGGAATAAAACCGATATGAATGAAATAATATTCATTGATTTTACATAGAGAAGCGAACGATTTTATAGCATACTTTTTGGATGAAGCTTTAAGTATAGTTAAAGTACTTTTACCTCCATTGTTTTAACTTTTAAAGTAAAATAATTTATTATAGTATTGTGATGAATGAATTGAATGGAATGAAAATGTATGAATGAAATATGTACTGCTTGTACATAGAGAGCCAGGGGATTTATATTCCACAATTTATATCACGCAATTACAATATAATTGAATTTAAATGATCAATGCCATCCATCTTGTGTCAAAATCGCGTTTTTTAAAGTTCCTTATCATTTATATTTTGTATTGTATCCGTCCTAAAACCGCTTTTTTGTTTGCATATTTTTGCGCATCTTTATTCTGAAATAAAGCAATTACAATATATTTTAGATTAAGTGATTATCAAACTTTGTTATTTCAACAACGAAGGCTAATTTTACATATGCGGAATGTAAACACATCAAGCTATAAGATGAGTTGTATATGAATTGCTGAATTTTTTTACACAAAATTATTTAACTCTGGAGTCTGGAATAAAGCTTATATGAATGAAATATTTATAGATTTTACATAGAGAAGCAGACGATTTTATAACAGAAATTTTGTGTTCTCTTTCTAAGCATTCTTCATTTCTACGCATAGAGTTAAAGTACATTTACCTTTATGGTTTTAGGTTTTAAAGTAAAATATTTTATTATAGTATTGTGATGAAAGATTGGAATAGAATAAAAGTGTATAAATTAAATATGTTCTGTATGCACATAGAGAGCTAGGCGATTTATATTGATGATGTTTTCAAATGTATTAAATTATTGTAGTATTGTGATAATTTTAAAAATATTACCTCTGAATGTACCGCATTTTAGAGATGTGTAAATAAAACTGCATTGCAGTTGGAAAGTCTTTCATAATCAATGCTTTATGCATGATTGCTCTTTCTTGTATTAATGTGGTGTTGCTTTATTGATAGTGCAAATTTTCAAATCTTCACGATCCTTTCAGTGCGGGGTCCTATGGTGTCGACCTGGTCCAATAGATCTAAGACCGCGACTACGATGCCTGGTAATTCATATCGATGTCCAAAGGAGTCTCATAGCCATCCAACGTATTTGCTCTTTCAAACCATTTGCTGCTTTAGCGCAGATTTCTGGAATCTTAAGGGAGCTGTAGTGATTATGTGCATTAAGAAAATCAATTTTTATATAGAAATTGCTTTTAAAATATTATTGATATATATAAACTGTTCAGAAAAATATTTAACATTTATTTTTCCTAATTTCATACCTTATGAGGAAAAGAAATTTTTGTATCTGATTTGGGCTTGCCGCTGTCCAAATGTCTACAGTCGAATAATATCTGGTGTGGGCAGCACACGACTTTCCTTATATAATGCAATGGGTTTACTAGTTTTACAGTCAAAATATAATGTATAAAATCCACGCCGCTGTGTTTTTAACGTTTTATTGTAGATTTGACGATTTTCCAGATGACAACATGTAAAACAATTTCAAATTACTCAATTAACTTATACTTCGCGCTACTCTAAGTAAACAATTATCAATATTGATAGCATCCTCAATAAACGATATATACCATATATTAAAATACTGTAATAATTACTTCATCAATCATGCTTAATTTTCATTAATTTAACGTCATGTTTTCAATTTTGACAATATTTTTGTCAATCACAGTGAGAATATCGGCAAGTTGGTAATACTTTGCTAAATTATTCGATAAGTTTACCTAATGCATCACCAAGTGTTACAGAAAAACGGATTTAAGAGTATTTATTTTATACTAGAAGGTATTCCCGTCGTATGACATAAATCAAAATTTGCAAAACATTCTTTCCCATTTTGCGTCATTTTTATCCATTTGGCGGCATTTTTTTTATTTTAGCAATATTTAAAATAGTCGCTAAGTTGGCAACGTCTCGCTGAATTTCTCGCCAAGCGTTGTGGACAAACGAACGGAGAAATGTGCTACTCTTATTGTCTAGGCTTATATTCTCTCCAAGACTTTCATCGTCTAGTTGTCATTTTCATTGATTTATCGTGATTTTTATCAATTTGGAGACATTTTCGCTAATTTGGAAATATTTAATAAAATTGCCAAGATGGCTACATTCCGCCAAAATCTTGCCAAGCGTTATGCAAGGAGAAAAAAATTATTCTTGTAGCAAATAAATGACTATTGGCGTCCAAATACAAAAGTATTTTCTAAAGTATATTTTCTCATGATTAGAACTAGCTAAATCCACGAGATTGTTGTCACAAAACGTATCGCATGATATTACTTATGAAAAGTGAATATATTTCACAATGGGTAACATTTTTATTTTTATTTTATATGATTTGTTGATAATTTTTGGGGAAATTATTCAATATATCGAAAACGGGTCATGATAATTTTCTAAAATATATGTCAATTGTTTTTTAATGAAAAATTACATAGGACATGGCTATTTCCTTAAATGTAATAAGGGTTTTAATTGTTTGATGATTTTTTCAGCATTTTACTCGAAAATTTAGAGGAGGTTCTGAACGTCCAATTACTCATTAAAACAATAGGCATCCAGTATTCATGGATTGCAATTTTTGTACGATATTTTGTTTGAATCGCTCCATTCGTTCGTCAGTCTTCGTCTCCACAGTTTCACTGACACGCGCGCACACATACGTTCACACACAATATTAATTTCTAATGAAATAGAAACTTACACGTACAGCAAATTAATACTAATGAAGCGCCGCAGTAAAAATGTGAATACTACAGATGAGAGGTAACAAATATAGGCGTTGCCATATACTGGATTGATATATACCTACTATTCACAACTGACTTTTATATAGAATTTTATATATACTTTATTAATATTATTTTATTAATATTATATAATATTATCTTATTAATATTATATACTCTATTAATATTATCGATAACTATAAATTGCGAACAAAAGTATTTCAAAAGTAATTTTTCCTAACCTCATACTTTATGAGGAGAAGAAAAATACTTATTTGATTTGGGTTTGAGTCTGTCCAGATTTCTACAGTCGAAAAACATCTATATGACCTGTCATTCTGCAAAAAAAAAAATTAAATTTTGAATCAAAATGTTAGAATTATTTTCATTATGCAATCTGCATCGAAAAGTTAGTTCTTCGGGGTTTACACTTGGATATTTTAGAAAATGCAGAAATGTTAATTTAGAATGAAAACATTGTTTCTTAAATTTACACTTCTTAAATTTGCATTTATTGCAAATAAATTCTCTTTTAGAGCCTATCTAAAAATATAAGTACTAAAAATGAGAGTTGACAAATATGAGTGTGGCCATGTACACAATTGATACATGCGTACTATTTTTTGACATTTGAAACTTGAAGATATTTTCTAAAAGATGTTAAATTTCTATAATTGATAATTGAAAGGATTTGTTTAATGTGATGAATAGCATGAACCGTTCTTGAGATATTGCACATATTTCAAACAAATGTATCAGAATATCACATAAAATAAAAAAAATATTAACTATTACGAAATATGTTCACTTTCCACATGTAATATCATGCGATAAATTTTGTGAAATCATTCTGGTGGATCTAGCGCGTTCCATTCATGACGGAATATATTTCGGTAATACTCTTGTATTTGGACGCCAATATTAATTTATCTGCAATAAGAATTACTTATTTCTTCGTCCATAACACTTGGCGAAATTTTAGAGAATTTAGAGATTAATCTATCAAAGTACCGCCAACTTTTCGATTCAGATTGAAGTCAAAATTGCAAAAATGACACTAAATTCATGAAACTGACGCCTAATTGGTGTATTAATTATATTTTTTTTATTATATGGACTATATCGCTTATTGTGGATGCTATCAATATTGATAATTGTTTATTTAGTGCTGCGCGACATATAAGTTAATTGGGTACTTTGAAATGGTTTCAGACCTTGTTATACGAAAAATCTAGAAATGAAATTAGGAACAAAGTACCGTGGATCTTATACATTATTTTTTTATTGTAAAAGGAGTAAATTCATTACATTATATAAGAAAAGTCATGTGCTGCCCATATCGGAATTTTTCCTAATACATACGTTTAAGGATATATGTGAATAAAGTTCACTTTCAGTTTTTACAACTTCAGGTTCTTAATCTATTGGATCTGGTATAAGAATTGTCAATAAATACATTATTGTTTGCGTTTCTCTGTATTTTATCGCGGCACAATTTTATAGTAGTTTATGTATGATGGATAATGAATGCAATTTAAAAAGAAGCGCGGTTATTAGATTTGATTAAGTTGAAACATGATAATAAACATATCCTGCTGTTCAGTTTATTAAATTATGGTAATAAAGATATATTCTGTAAAGTAAAAACTTCAGAAAAGTGAGATAAAACATACCATGAAAATACTAAAAAATATATCAGTCAAATTAAAATGTAACATACTTTATGAAAGAGCCTTAATATAGTTCATATAATGATTGAGGTGTACATGTCAGACGTAATTATTACGCATTTATTATGTTTTCCATATTAATTTTTGCAGTCATACGACTTTTATGAAAAACAGAAAGTGATATCTCCAGAACAGGAAATGAAAATTATTAGTGAACCCGTTAACCCCTCTGAAATTCCATAAGTGTTTTACATCAGTCACCATCTGAGAGAATTCATAGCCACTCCTGGGAAATAGATATTTCAAGTAAAAAATTTTTGGGAGTAAAATTAATCCGGAATTCAATATATTTAGTATAGTCGTCCTATATCATATATGGAATTCAACACTCAAGTGCTAACAGTCATTATCTAAGCTCTATCATTAATCAATTTTATGTATAGACATTTCTGGAAAATATTTAAGTGGAATAAAAAACCCTACTCCTTGCAGAATTTAATGTAGAATACATATCAGTCATCAACTAATCTGTAGAAGCTTTTACGAGAGAAAGATGTTTCAAGGAAAATGTAAATTTGTGATTTGGAAGTGACATCGCCAGAACCTGAAATGTAAATTCTACGTGAGCCACTTTAGCCCTTCTAGAATTTAATGATGGATCCATATCAAACAGTAATTATCTGAACTTTCTATAACAAATCATGCGGCATACCTGGTTCTAGGACAATTATTAAATCTTAAGTAGAAAAGGAGCCTAATGTAAAATTTTTTTGTAAACTCCCCTCATACACCCCTGTCCCTACCCTCCCCCAAGAAAAGAATCTGTAGTTAAATCTATATCTGCTGTATCTAAACTCTAGCTATAGCAAATCGTGAGAAATAGATGTTGCTAGCAAAATGAAAAATGTTGAATTCAACCTGAAATCCTTAATAAACACTACAACAGCTTGATGCTGAATACAAAAGAGTCATTATCTAATCTGTATCTATAGCAGATCCCGAGAAAAAGATTTTTCAAAGCAAAAAATTTCCAGAAATTAATAATATGGTAAAATGCTTGACATCAATTATAATTATTGCGTCAAACCGATTTTAGATAAAATATTTAAATTTACCGCTAAGTGAACACTTAACTATTTAAGCATGAGATATGACACTACACAGCAAAGTTTAACTCGAGAAAATTCGAGAATGTCCTTGGATTAAAATTCACATACAAATCAATTTATTATTTAAATCAATGCAGAAAATCATAATAATGAGCGATTTTGACTAGGGATATAAAATATATTAATGATAAACAAAACCTTAGAAAATGTGCTGTTCAATTAAAATAGTAATCGGTTTAGGTAGCTCTATATGTCAAATTATTCAAACAATTAACTATAAAATAATTCAAACCACTAAAATGAATCGATGAATAACACATACGACAAAAATTTAAAAAATATAATGGCGGAATTGAAAAGGTTTCAGAAGGCTTTATATCAATCTGGAAATAAATAATTAAATTATTTTCATTGAGCTGCCTAAATTACGTACTTTCCTCATTTATAATTATGTTTATGCGAGTATTATGCTGTTGTTGATTTATGAGATATATATTTTAGTGAAATGTGCCACTCAATTCAGACAGGAAAATAGTGGAGGAGGCATCCACAAGGACATCAGCCTCCTTTCCCTCTCGGAAGGACTTACTGACCCACAGTTTAACGTGGTCGTACACAGCGTGAACACGGAGACAGTTTAGAAAGATAAGGGAATTGAACTCTGATCGTCCAAGCATTTATCAAATTATCCCGTAAATGTATAAAAAAAAATTCAGTAAAATATAATCGGTAGTTTTTAAAATAAAAATTTAGATAATAATTACACAAATATTATATGAAGAGATCACGTGACCCACTTCAAAATGAAATATGGCATCCGTCTTGTGTCAAAATCGTGATTTTTAAAGTTCTTTTCAATTTATATCTAGTGCTGTATCCCTCCTAAAACTGCTTTGTTTTGCTTAATTTCTTTGCATCTATATTCTGCAACAAAGCAATTATAATATATTGTGCCATAATCGTGAATTTTAAAGTTAATTTTAATTTATTTTTAGTATTGTATCCGTCCTAACACCGCTTTATTTTTGCTTTATTTCTGTGCATTTTTTTCTGAAACAACTCAATTGCAATATATTTTAGCTAAAATGATTATCAGACATTGATTATTTCTACAACGAAGGCAAATTTTAACATATACAGAATATATACACATCAAGTTGGAACCGGCCGTCCAAATAGTTGCTCTTAGTCCTCTGGACGAGTCGGACGGTCTGGGTCTTCAACATCAAGTTGGAAGATGAGTTGTATAAGAATTGGTGAATTTTTTTAATACAAAGTAATTTAGCTCTGAAGTCAGGAATAAAACTGATGTGAATGAAATATTCATTGATTTTACATAGAGAAGCGACTATTTTATAGCATACTCTTTGGATGAAGCTTTAAGCATAAAGTTAATGTACTTTTACCTCCATGGTTTTAAGTTTTAAAATAAAATATATTATTATAGTGATATGATGAAAGAATGGAATGGAATAAAAGTGTATGAATGAAATATGTACTGCTTGTACACAGAAAACCAGGCGATATATATTGATGAAGTTTTCAAATATAATAAATTACTGTAGTATTGTGATAATATTGAAAATATTACCTCTGAATATATCGCATTTTTGAGATGTTTAAATAAAATTGCATTGCAGTTAGAAAGTGTTTCAAACTGAATGCTTTATGCATGATTGATCTTTCTTGTATTAATATGGTATTGCTTTATTGATAGTGTAAATCTTTAAATATTTACGATCCTTTCAGTGCGGAGTCCTATTAGGTCGATCTGGTCCAATTTTCTAAGACCGCGACTACGATGCCTCGTACTGCGCATTGATGTGCAAAGCAGCCTCACAGTCAGTCAACGTATTCTTGCGAGGATGGTTTGAAGTTGCATGCTCTTTCAAATTATTTGCTGCTTCAGCGCAGCTTTCCGGAATGTAACTAACACAATCAGCTACCTAATGCTTAAGAAAAATCAATCTTTATATAGGTATTACTTTTAAAATATTATTGGTGTTTATAAACTGTTCTCAAAAATATTTAAATTTTATTTTACCTAAATTCTTGCATTATGAGGAGAAGAATTATTTTTAACTCATTTGGGCTTCCCTCTGGCCAAATGTCTGCAGTCGAAAAAAATATGATGTGAGCAGCACATGACTTTCTTTGTATAATGCAATGGATTTACTAGTTTTACAGTCAAAATATAATGTATGAGATCCACGCCAATGTGCTTTTATCGTTTAATTGTAGATTTAGCGATTTTCCAAATGACAATATGTAAAACTATTTCATATTATTCAATTAACTTATACTTCGCGCAACTCTAAATAAACAATTATCAATATTGACAACATCCTCAATAATCGATATAGGCCATATATTAAAATACTTTAATAACTACTTCATCAATTAGGCGTAATTTTCATTAATTTAACGTCATGTTTTCAATTTTGACGATATTTTTGTCAATCTCGAGCAAAATATCGCCAAGTTGGTAATAATTTGCTAGATTATTCGATAAGTTTATCAAATACATCACCAAGTATTAAAGACAAAGGGATAGAAGATTATATATTTTATACTAGACGGTGTTATCCCGCAATATGATGGAAATCAAAATTTGCAAAATATTATTTCCCATTTGGCTTCATTTTTATCCCGCTAAATTTCTCGCCAAGCATTACGTTCGAACGGACGGAGAAATGTGTTATTCTTACAGTCTACGCTTACGTTCTTTCCAAGACATTTATCATTTAGTCGTCATTTTCATTAATTTAGAGTCATTTTTATCAATTTGGCAACATTTAAAAAAGTCGCTAAGTTAGCGACAGTCCGCCAAAATCTCGCCAAGCATTATGCACGGAGAAATAAGTTATTCTTGTAGCAAATGAATGACTATTGGCGTCCAAATAAAATTATTTCCTAAAGTACCTTTTCTCATGATTGGAACTAGCTAAATCCACTAGCTAATGTCACAAAATGTATCGCATGATTTAACTTATGAAAAGTGAACATATTTCATAATCCGCAATATTTTCATTTTTATTTTATATGATTCTTTGATATTTTTTTGGAAAAATGTACAATATATCGAGAACGGTTCATACTAGCGTTCTAAAACATATGTCAATTGTTTTCCAATGAAAAATTACATAAGAAATGACTATTTACTTGAATTTAATAAAAGTTTTAATTTTTTGATGATTTTTTCAAATTTCACTTGAAAATTTAGAGGTGGATTCTGGACGTCCGATCATGCATAAAAACAATATGTATCCAGTATTCATGGATTGCAATTTTTGTACCACATTTTGTTTGAATCGCTCCATTCGTTCTTCAGTTATCGTCTCCACAGTCTCTCTCTCTCTCACACACACACGCACAAACCCACCCACCCTCATACACACACACACACAAACACACAAGCGCGCGCACACATACTTTCACATACACACAAAACACGGGTAGGTTACCGACTTGTAATATTACCGACTTGGTTATTACCAACAAATAAAGGGAATTCCAATGGGAGGAGCCTGCTCATCAATCTTGGCTGATATATACCTCTCAACATATGAAAAAGGAACCCATATTTTGTCAGAGATACCATATTTCCGGTTTGTTGACGATGTGCTATTGGGGTGTTATGAAGAAACCACCAATTTCGATTTCACTTTTTACCCACCGGAATTGGAATTAATAGAAAACTGTAAAGAAGAAAAAGAAGCGGTAAGTTTTCTGGACATTTCAATAAAAAACATGGATTATATGGTCATTATACAACGTTATATGACGAAAGAGAACTATATAGAGTTAAGGTCAATCATCTCATCGATTGGAAAACAAATCTTACCAAAAATAATTTCAGAAATATCATACTGGGACACTTCAAGAGAAACCAAATTTACAACACGTTTAAAAGAGATTCCAAAAAAGCAACATTAAAATCATAACAGAGGCTTTATATAAACATTATCCTTTATATTTCTTAAAGGATTGTTATAGATCGATTTTTAAGGATCATGTAGCTTTTGACAGTTTACTTCATCAATCTGCAAGTAAATAAAGTTTATGCGTACCTGCTAGGATTGCACGCATGCGTAAGATGAACATATATAAGATAGCGAGTTGGGCAAGATTCACTTTTGGTCCAGTGTCCTTCTGTTTGGTTGATCTTGTTCTTCTGTATCCGGGTGCCTTCGTATTAGCACGCAAT
Source organism: Amaurobius ferox (assembly GCA_951213105.1). Classification (NCBI taxonomy): domain Eukaryota; kingdom Metazoa; phylum Arthropoda; class Arachnida; order Araneae; family Amaurobiidae; genus Amaurobius; species Amaurobius ferox. The sequence continues at coordinate 133,350,661 of OX578137.1, forward strand.
GGGGACCAACCTTTGCCTTGTACTGGTACCGTGAGCGTTTGCCTAGGCTGGAAAAGCAGCTTTAAACGTTTAAACGGGAGGGGGAGTCGCAATCCTCCCCAACCATTAAATGCAAAACATTTGGTAATCCCTTACTCCTACAATTATTTTTTTTCTTGGATTATTATCTGCTTCGGAGTATAGAGCGGCTCGGCGCCCTATATATATATATATATATATACTATTGAAATCAAAAATGAGGATAAAGTTCAATGGAGGGGAAACCAAATACAATGCATGCAATGGCAGAGGAGGATGGCGACTCCTCATTCCCGTTTAAAGCTGCTTTTCCAGCCCGGGCAAACGCTCACGGAACCAATGCATTGCAAAGGTTGATCCCCCATACGTGCCCAGTCAGAAGCACCCAAACATGGAGAAACAGACCACTGAGAATGGAAGTCAAGAAACGCACAAATGAAGAAACACAAAATCTCCTATTATATAAATAACTATGCGCATGTGCAAGTCTTCAAGTGATATGCAGAAACTATCCCAATTCAGCAAAATCCCTTTTGAAAGAATTTGCTTCATTTTTATTGTTGAAAAATGAATTATAATATTTCTTTAGGAAATTAACAGGGTAATTCTTTCTTAATGCTTCTAATATTATCCCCTTGTTACTTGATATGCAATCCTTTGTTAAAGTGTTGCAAATTTGGTTTCTCTTGAAATGTCCCAAAAGTATATTTCTAAAAATGAATCTTGAAAGGTTCGTTTTCCAAGTGATGATATGGTTAATTTTTATGCCATAACTTGTTCTTTTATCGTGTAGACTCGTATAAATTCCATTCCTTGTATTGTACTTAATGGTGATATCCAAGAAATTCACCGATCCATCCTCTGCACGTTTATTTTCAACCAATTCCAAGCCATTGGGGTAAAAATCGAATTCCAATACTGGTGCATTTTCATAATATCCATACAGCACGTCATCAACATATCGAAAGTACGGTATCTCATATAATAGGTGTGTTCCATGCTCATATTTAGTGAGATATATGTCAGCCAATATTGCTGAGCAACTTCCTCCCATTGGAATTCCTTTAATCTGTTTATAAAAGCACTTTCCGTCAAAAAGTATATTTTCCCTCAAAACCAGATTGATAAGGTCCATATATTTTCGATATGTAATGATATGTAGTACGGGTCCCATCCAATTTTAATATTTTCATTTTGTATATATTGATTCAATTCCTTTTTTTTTATAAGTTTGCTTACAAAAGGAGTCAGGATGTTTTATTCTTCTGATCTGTCCTTGAAGATTTGTATTGGTGCCGTGAGCGTTTGCCTAGGCTGGAAAAGCAGCTTTAAACGGGAGGGGGAGTCGCAATCCTCCCCAACCATTAAATGCAAAGCATTTGGTTATCCATTATTCCTACAATTATTCTTTTTCTTGGATTATTATCTGCTTCAGAGTACAGAGCGGCTCGGCGCCTTATATATATATATATATATATTCCCATTCAATTTTAGTGCTTTCATTCGGTCATATATTGGAGTCAATTGCGAGTTTATTGATATTTTCAATTTATACATGTGATGTACTATTGCAGGTTAAACCTTCTAATATTCGCGTATATACGTAGTACGAGTCCCATGCAATTTTAATGTTTTCATTTTTTATATATTGATTCAATTCCTTTTTTTTATAAGTTTGCTTACAAAAGAAGTCAGTATGTTTTATTCTTCTGATCTGTCCTTGAAGATAATTTTGTATAGCGAGAACAGAGATTCTTATACTTCGTTCTAGGAGCATTGTATTAAATAGTTTAACAGAATATTTTGATTAAAAATGTCATTTAGTATACTATAGGAATTTGCAAATTTTGTCAATTTTAAGTGTCTTTATTATATACTCCGTACGAAGAACAGGTATGCTGCTAGTAATTACTATATATTTTTTAGATATTTTTTTTTCTATTCTAGACTACATTTTTTGACAATTTCGTTTAGGAAGAGTTTTGGATACGTACTAACTACACTGGTATCCAAAAAGACTGATTTCTCTACAATTACTCAATATAGCTGAATTACTCAATATAGCTGAATTACTCAATATAGCTGAATTACTCAATATAGCTGAATTACTCAATATAGCTGAATTACTCAATATAGCTGAATTACTCAATATAGCTGAATTACTCAATATAGCTGAATTACTCAATATAGCTGAATTACTCAATATAGCTGAATTACTCAATATAGCTGAATTACTCAATATAGCTGAATTACTCAATATAGCTGAATTACTCAATATAGCTGAATTACTCAATATAGCTGAATTAATTTTTATGGGAGTGATATTTAGAGTCATAAGAAATAATTTTTTGTCTCTCTTTTTTTAACACTTCCAACATAATTGAAGAGAGTTTATGGTTTAATTCATTCTGTCTGCTGTACGTTCACATGACAACTGCCGTAAAAATGACTTTACCAAAATGACATTTTCGTATATTTTTGAGGCGGTATGAGGAACATATGGGGATGCATATGAATAATATGACCCAATTAGTTTTGGATTGAACCCCGATAGAAAAAGTGAAATAAATTGAACCCTATGGGACCTAAGTTTTCAAACATTTTTTAAGCGAGGCTAGAATTCACAAATTGATTTAGAAATTATAATAAACCCTCAAATTATCCCATAAAATATATAAAATATATCTCAGAAAAATGTTTTTGATAGTTATTGAAATAGAATTTAAAATTTTAATAACATCCATATTATACGAAGGGATCACTTGACACTCATCAAATGAAATATGCCATCCTCCTTTTATTCTCAGAGTAAAAATCATGATTTTAAAAATTATTTTACGTTTTTATTTAGCCTTGCATCCATCACAAAACCGATTTATTTTTGCGTATTTTCTGTGCATCTGTATTCTGCGGCAACGCAATTACAGTATTTTTTTATTTAAATGATAATCAAATTTTGGTTATTTCTACACCGAAGCCTAATTTTAATGAATGCAAGATGTAAAACAGTGATTGAAGATGAGTTGTATACGAATTGCTGAATTTTGTTCACGCAACATTATTTATCTGGAGTCTGGAATAAAAGTGATATGAATGAAATATTCATTGCTAGAATATGCATTTCTGGCTCTAATGAAATATTCATTAGAGCCAGAAAATTAATAGTTCGTTGACGTCATTTTTTTCGATGCAGTTTCAAGTTTACAAATATTATAAATTACTGTAGTACTGTGATAATTTAAAATATGTCAACGCTGAATGTATTGCATGTTAGAGGTGTTTAATTAAAATTGCATTTCAATTTAAAAGTGTTTCATAATCAATATTTTATGCATGATTGATCTTTCTTGTTATTTCAACAAGCAGGTTCAGTTTTTTTTAAACTGCTGGTTTTGAGAGAACCGATAACAAATCACGTTACAGGTTTTATTATAGACCTTATAAAACTTGGTATTACGCATATTTTTCGGCCACTACTAAGTTTAAGCCACTATTCTATAATAAAACGAAATGTACAATTCACAACGTAAGAATGAAACACAATCTATTAATGGTGTTATTGCCCTGGATTTCCTTATTATATGTATTCTGTTATCTACATGCTGTCTTGAGAAATCCCTAGAAACCATCACTGCAAATTTTTTTACAGCATTTTGATATTTTATGAAATGCACTACAAGTTTATGCACTGCATAATAATACCACTGCATACTCACCGTAGCAAAACATATGGATGAGACATGGTACACCTCTCGCAATGATAGCGTCCACAAACAGAAAAATAGATCTGTCACTGTTTTGCGATTTAGCGAATTGAGAAATCTTTACTACAGGTTCAGCAGTATCAGTCATCGCATTTCTTTAAAGATGTACCAAAATGTAAGCATTTAGATTTATTACCCAGCTGGACGGTATTTCCCCTGAAGATCTTATGATCATAGACTTTGATATTATTCTCTTAAGAGCCGCATTAAAACAATTCCTATTCCATTCATATATATGCACATATTGTTATGTATTCCATAAGGTTCAAGAACATATGAAGTCTTATTTTTCTGAAAATCCATTTTGACTGGTGTAAAATTAATGTAACGCATGTTCATCATTGTTTACTAAGCGTGGCAATAATCTGAATGTAAGTTTAGCTTCTTCATGATTATCGTCAAATACAAACGAAATGTTTTGAGAATTTGTCTGAAACAACGCTTGAAATAGGAAGCAATTAACATATTTTTTTGACCTTCTTTCTTTGCTTTGCGAATTCTGCAGAACTTGCTAAAAAACAAATTACTATGAAAACTGATTGCTATTTTTATCGACCTTTATTTACGGGTATCGCAGCTAGTGTGATATACAGAAAATGACGTCTGTATGCGGAAAAACATTAAAAACAAAATGACAAGGAGTTGTCTTTCATTGCTGAAAGGAAGTTACCATCCAAGATAAACATCCGTGAATTTATTGTAGGGTAGGGCAAGTCTGTAATCTTTCACTTCCAAAGGTGTTCCAACCGATATCCGATGCTTCAGGTAGTCAAATAGCAATATACTGTTATCCTATAGCAGATGCTGCCAGATGTTATGCAATTATGAAGGTCCTGGATAGTATTAGAAAAGTACGAACCTCGAGGATATATTGTTGAGAGAGTCTAGCAGTGTAAAGTCTGGCATTATCCTACTAATAAGTCGTCCCTAGAACTAGCGAGACCGTAAGAATTACAACTGACTACAAAACCTTTTGTTAACATACATGTTTATTAAGTAATTTGTATTAAATATACGTGAAATTCCATATAATAGGAGATTCCCCAAGTGTATTGGTCGTGTTGCGAAGAACATTTGCATCTGGGTTGGATACATGAACCAAATTTTCTATGTGGGTTCATACGGTGATAATCTGCGCAATGTGAAAACCGGACTCGTCACTGTACACTACAGGATTTCAATCGGATTTCGTCCAGGATTCTTCTACTCAATATAATTCCAGGTGGCTTTTAGTCGGCGACAAATGTTATGCCATCAGTATAGTATTCAAAAATAAACTTATTTGTCTTTAGATGAAGAACAAGCATAGCATGAAAGCTGTTATAGCTGCTTTTGTAATGGCAAATTCCACTCAAGTAATGGTTTTCTGAAACCTCAAGAATCTTCCTCATTGTTGTGTGTATCCCCATGGATGCATTGCTGCCCTCATCGTCTTATTGCGTCGTTTCAATCAATATAGTAGCTAATATTTCTGTTTGGCAAACTTTTTTGAAGTGATGTCAATGTATGTGTGTCTGTGTGTGTGTAGTTGAGACTCTGGGGACGATATGTCAAGAACGAAAGGAGCGAATCGAACGAAATTTTGTACAAAATTACAGTCCGTGTATACTGGAAGCCGTTTGCTGTTAAACGCAATCGAATGTTCGGAATCGCCCCATAAATTTTCGAGCGAAATTTTGAAAAAAATCATCTAACAAAAAACTTTGTAAAAAGTTACTCAACTAATTATTTTATATGTAATTTTTCATTAGAAAATGATTGATATGACCTTTGAACGTTAGCATGAATCGTTCGTGAGATATTGCACATATTTCGAATAATTACACCTTTCTGGTAGGTCGGACGGTCTGGGTTTCAACAATAACAACATATTTCAAATAAATGTATCAAAATATCACATAAAATAAAAAAAATATTAACTACTGTGAAATATGTTCACTTTACATTTGTAATACCATGCGATAAATTTGGTTAAACCATTCTAGTGGATTTAGCTTGTTCCATTCATGAGAGAATATATTTGGGCAATACTCTTGTATTTGGACGCCAATAGTCATTTATCTGCAGTAACAATTAATTATTTCTTCGTCCATAACGCTTGGCGAGATTTTGGGGAACTTAGAGATCAATCTAGCGAAGTACCGCCAACTTGGCGATATTTCGACTCAGATTGAGGACAATATCGTCAAAATTGCAAAAATGACACTAAATTCGTGAAAGTGACACCTAATTGGTGAATTAAATATCAAACCTTTTCTGGTCTATATATAAACGATCATTTCTATTTGCATGTAGTCACTGATGAAGAGCGTATTTACGCTCGAAAGCGCTCTGGCCTTTTTTATAAATTTTGTACGTCTTATAAGAAGTGAAATAAAGACCTTCTATTATAGTTGTGTGCTTGTTGTTTCAGCTAATTGAAATCAGACGTGATGCCAATTTATTTATTTTATAAATATAAAACATTTTACTATATGGTTAATTCATTTTAATATCGCTTATTATGGCTGATATTGATATGTATTCAACATCAATATTGATAATAGTTTATTTAGTGCTGCGGTAGAAGAAAAAACCCTATACTCCCTGCAGAATTTGATGTTGAATACATATCAGTCATCAACTAAGCTATATCTATAATCTTTTACGAGAGAAATATGTTTTAAGCTAAATATAAATTTGTAAATTGGAAGTGACTTCGACAGAACCGGAAATGTAAATTCTAAGTGAGCCACTTCATTCCCTCTAAAATTAAGTGATGAATCCATATCAGGCAGCACTTATCTGAGCTTTCTATAACAAATCCTATAGCATAGATGTTTCAAGGAAAATTTTTGAATCGAAATTGAAAAGGAAGCCTGATGTAAAAATTGTTAGTAACACTCCTTCTTACACCCCTCTCCCTTCCCACTCCCAAAAAAAGAATCTGTAGGTAAATCTATATCTGCAGTATCTGAGCTCTAGCTATAGCAAATCGTAAGAAATAGATGCTGTTAGTAAAATGAAAAATGTTGAATTAAACCTGAAATCCTTAGTAAACTCTACAACTTCCTCTACAGTTTGGTGATGAATACTAAACAGTCATTATCTAATCTGTATCTATACTCAGCGTGAACACGGTGACAGTTTAGCAAGATAAGGGCATTGAACTCGGTCGTCCATGTGCAATCTCCAAGCGCTAACCACTTGTCTGTCACACCTCCAGTACTAATTTAAAAAATGAAATACATTGAAGCATGGAAAAATGAAATACATTGAAAAAATGAAATACGTTGAAAGAAATGAAATACATTGGGACATAATTTTTCAAACATTTATTAAACGAAATTAAAATTCACAAACTGTTTCGAATGTTTTAGGAAATATTCAAATTATCCCATAAATATACAAAAAAAAATCAGCACAATATATTCTTTAGTTTTCTAAATAAAAATTAAGATAATAATTACACATATATTATATGGGGCCAACGGCCCTACCGTGCTGAAAACACCGGTCCTCGTCAGATTACCGAAGTCAAGCATCATCGGGCGCGGTCAGTACTTAGGTGGGTGACCACCTGGAAATACCGCGTGCTGTTGGCACATTTTGGGGCGCGGTAGCCCGTTGGTTTGCGCGCTGCCACATCAGGATTTGCACGCTGCCACAAGTGCCGCCGTGTTCAGACGGAGTACGATCTCGTTAAACATGTCCTTCCTAGAGGTTGGGGTAGGGGAAGGAGGGTACGGTCCCTATGGATGCCTCCCCCACTGGGTTCCGGTCTACATTGGGTGACACTTCCCGGCCGTCCAAACGGTTAAATTACACCTTTCTGCTAGGTCGGACGGTCTGGGTCTCAACAACACATATTATACGAAGAGATCACGTGACCCGCTTCAAAATAAAATATGGCATCCATCTTGTGTCAAAATCGTGATTTTTAAAGTTCTTTTTTATTTATATCTAGTGCTGTATCCGTCCTAAAACTGCTTTTTTTGCTAAATTTCTTTGCATCTATATTCTCAACAACGTAATTAAAATATATATATTTTTAAATAATCAATACCATCCATCATGTGTCAAAATCGTGATTTTTAAAATTCGTTATAAATTATATTTTGTATTGTATCCGTCCTAAAACCGCTTTGATTTGCATAATTTTTGTGCCTCTTTAATCTGAAATAACGCAATTACAATACATTTGAGCTTAAGTGATCATCAAACTTTGAGTATTTCTACAACGAACATATTTCACAATAGGTTATATTTTTATTTTTATTTTATATGATATTTTGATAATTTTTATGAATAATGTGCAATATGGTTCATGCTAGCGTTCTGAAATATATGTCAATTGTTTTCTAATGAAAAATTACCTAAGAAATGACTACTTACTTAAATTTAATAAAGGTTTTTATTTTTGATGTTTTTTTCAAAATTTCACTCGAAAATTTAGAAGGGGTTCTAAACGTCCGATTACGCATAAAAACAATAGGCATTCAGTATTCATGGATTGTAATTTTTGTACCACATTTTGTTTGAATCGCTCCATTCGTTCGTCAGTCATCGTCTCTGCAGTCTCACTGACACACACACACACACAGACGACACGGTAAAATTAGTTTTTTCGAGTTCTAAAGTTCCCTAAATCTGTAGATGTATCGCAAACTCGATTTGCAAATTTCGACAGGATTTAAATATTTTCCCTATATATTACCATGTTTTGCAGGGAAAGTAAAATACATAAGTGCAGGCTGAAGAGGAAATAAACCATCCTGGTCCTGTTTGTAAACCAATATACAAAAGTATGAAGTTTGTTAAACGTACGATAAAACGAAGGCGGTGAAATATTGGCAAAATCTTTCCCAAATCGTTTTTACTTTCCTTATATGCATAGTATAATTTTATAAAGTATTGTGACTGGGTCGAAAATTCGAATTCGGATTTTTCGAAATTGATAAAAATGCCACCAAATTGATAAAAATGATGCTAAATCAGTGAAAATGAAGACTAATTGATGAAAATTCATTATCTTGAAAAGAATATAAGTATCTACTAGAAAAATAACCTATTTTTTTACTGTAAAAGTAGTACATTCATAGCATTATATAAGAAAATTCATGTGCTGCCAACATCAGATTTTTTTATATCAATTACTTTTTTATATCATTTAAAATATAGTTATTTCCACATGATTGCGTGTTCTTTAATTTTCTTCACATTATCGTATATTTCGTACGAAGAACGGGTATACTGCTAGTCGAATATATAATACAGTTTATTTTTAAATTTTGTTACTTTCCTTATATACAATAATGTATAAGGAAACTATTGTGACGGGGTCGAAAATTCGAATTCCAGTTTTCGACGGGATAGCACATTTCAAGCATCCCTGATCACGAATTGAACTTTTTTGATGTGTATGTGTGTGTGTGTTTGTGTGAGTCTGTCGAGACGATATCTCACGAAATAATGGAGTGATTCAATTGAAATTTGATACAAAAATCACAATCCATGAATTCTGAAAGCCTATTGTTACTTTCCTTATATACATAATGTATAAGGAAAGTATTGTGACGGGGTCGAAAATTCGAATTCGAGTTTTCGACGGGAGAGCACGTTTCAAGCATCCCTGATCACGAATCAAACATTTTTGAAGTGATGTCTGTGTGTGTGTGTGTGAAAGTATGTGTGTGTGTGTGTGTGTGTGTGTGTGTCAGTGGGTCTGTGGAGACGATAACTGACGAACGAATGGACCGATTCGAACCAAATTTGGTACAAAAATCACAATCCATAAACACTGGAAGCCTATTGTTTTTATACGTAATCGAATGTTCAGAACCCCCCTAAATTTTCGAATGAAATTTTGAAAAAATCGTCAAAAAATCAAAACCGCTAATAAAGTTACACAAATAGACATTTCTTATGTAATTTTTCATTAGAAAACGATTGGCATAAATTTTAGAACGCTAACATAAACCGTTCTCGAGATATTGTACATTTTTCAAAAAAATTATGAAAAAGTAACATAAAAAAAAATTCCTATTGATAAACATGTTCACTTTTCATATGTAATACCATGCGATAAATTGAGTGATATCATTCTCGTGGATCTAGCTCGTTCCATTCATGAAAAAATATACTTTAAATAATACTTTTGTATTTGAACGCCAATAGTCATTTATCAGCTGTAAGAATAACTTTTTTCTTAGTGCATAACGCTTGGCGAGATTTTGGCGACGAATTTGGGCGGAATGTCGCCAACTTGGCGACATTTTAAAATGTTGCCAAATTAATGAAAATCTCGCCAAATGGATAAAAATGATGCTAAATCAATGAAAATGACGACTAATTGTCGAAAATTCAATATCTTGGAAAGAATATTAGTATCTACTATAAGAAAAACCCAATTTTTTACTGTAAAAGTAGTAAATTCATTACATTATATAAGGAAAGTCATGTGTTGCCCACATCAGATTTTTTTTAAACGCAATCGAATATTCAGAACCCTTTAAATTTTCGAATGAAATTTTAAAAAAATCATAAAAAAAATCAAAACCTTTAATATATTTACACAAATAGACATTTCTTATGTAATTTTTCCTTAGAAAACGATTTACATAAACTTTAAAACGGTAGTGTGAATCGTTCTCCAGATATTTCCCCTTTTTAAATAAATTTATCAAAAAATCCCATAAATTAAGAAATATATATTAACTGTTGATAAACATGCTCAATTTTTATATGTAATATCATGCGATACATTTGGTGACATCATTCTAATGGATCTAACTCGTTCCATTAATGATAAAAGATACTTTGAGTAATACTTTTGCACTTGAACGCCAATTGCCTTTTATTTGCTATAAGAATAACTTATTTCTCCGTCCATAACGCTTAGCTAGATTTTCGCGATGGATTTGGAGGAATGCCGCCAATTTAGCGGCTTTTTACATGTTGCCAAATTAACGAAAATCTCGCCAAATGGATAAAAATGGCGCTAAATCAATGAAAATGACCACTAATTGATGAAAATTCAATATATTGAAAAGAATATAAGTATCTACTATACAAATAACCAATTTTGTTTGTACTGTAAAAGTAGTAAATTCATAGCATTATATAAGGAAAGTCATGTGCTGCCCACATCAGATTTTTTAATATCAATTTCGTTATTATTTTAGTAGTATAAATAAATTGAAAATCTTCTGCGTAATAGACACATTTAATTTAATTCAGTTTCTACGCGACATGGTATAATTTTTTCAAATACAGATTTGGGAGATAATCAATATACTTTTAAAATACATGCAAAATATACTTGCAAAATACTTTTAACATACTTTCAATATACTTGTAAAATACTTTTTCTATGGAATATTTGATTTTACATTTTTTATTAATATCTTAAATACACCTCCTGGCTCGAAAGAGGGACAGGGATACCTATTATGAATCAGAGAACAACAATATCAAATTTGAAAAGAAAAATATGTTAAAAACTGAGAATTTGTATACGAAACTGACAGATAAACGGGCTTTTCATTTTATGTAGATAGATACACTGATTTCCAAAAGTTAAACACGCACTGCAAAATTTCAATTTTCGAAAACGTATTCGAATTTGAGTTTCTGAAAATTTCTGCGGATGTAGATGGCAGTAAGCAAATATCGTATGTTACATCCAATCACGATTGACTCTCCGGATATATGATAAATGGGCAGTCGATGAAGACGATAGCATTCTGAAGAGTTTAAGGAGGTGCATTTAAATGCTGATACGAAGTGTTTAAAACGTGTGTAGGATTAATTTTGATGATAGTCGTGTTTCTATGGTTGAAAGAAGATAGATCACCAGATAGTGAGAGCTGCCGTACTGTCGAACGCATTGAAGCAGAACAGTCAATCAAAGATGTCGCCATTTTCCTTGGCGTTGATCATTCGATAACTTCTCGATTCTGTAAATAATTCCAAACAATTCAAATAGTTTTCCAAAGATCTGTGCTGGTCGTCCAAGCCTTACCACAAACTATGATGATCGGTGTATTTCTATAGTAGCCAAGCGGAATCGACGAGGGACGTCCACAACTGTTACATAAATTGTTGCATCGGCATTTAGTAAAGCAATATCTGCCAGCACTGTGCACTGAACGCTCCACGTAAAGGGAATGTACGCCCGAGTACCACGGTTTTGTGTTCTACTGACCGTCCAAGCCAGAAGGGCACGATTAAATTGGTGTCGTCAATATGTCAATTGGGCTGTCTCAGATTGGTGCAACGTTCTGTTCACGGCCGAATACAGATTTGTCCTGGAATCAGATGATAAGCGTATAATTGTCTGTAGAGAACGATTCAACACGCAATCAGGCCAAGAACATCATCGAACATCACGCATTCAGAGATGTCGGCGTCATGGTATGGACTGGAATTCCAATGGGATATCGCACAGAGCTGCACATCTTTAAAAGCGGTTCTGTGACGGCTTCACGGTATCGAGATGAAGTCCCAAACCCCATTGCGAGAATCTATGTTGCAGCATTTGGTCCTGTTTTCCTTCTTATGGACGATAATGCCCGTCCCCAGCGAGCTAACATCGTTGACGAATACCTGGAAAGTGAGGGCATTTCTGGTATGGAGTAACCAGCGTATTTCCCCGACCTTAATCCCATTTAAAACGTTTAGGATGTCCTCGGGCATGCTGTCTCTGCACGTTTTCCTCCTCCAGCCAGTTTCAGGCAGTTGCCCTATTGGAGGAATGGTCATTTCTCGCATCTGCGATGGTTGATCATCTCATTGAAAGCATGGAAAATCGTTGTAAACTTTGTGTAAACGTCCAGGGTGGACACATACCATTTTAATGTTAGTTTTGTTTGGTTTATTTGAATTTAAACATCATTTTGTTAAAGACCAAAATCTGGCGTCAACATATAACTTACGAAAAGTAAATATTTTTTTCATCTTTGTACATAATTCCTGTTTCCTTAAATGCATAAACTCATTTGCTACATTCATGTACAACTTTGAGTTAAATAACGCATTACTTTTCTATTTTTGCAGATTTTACCGTCCGTGCTTAACTTTTGGAGGCCAATGTATTATAAAAAATTCCACATTCTTGACTAGTTGCACCTACCTCACTGCGTGTAAAATGTTTTCAACCCCATAATGACTGAAACTGCATATTTGCTTAAATTTTCTTTTGCAAGTTACTCAATTTTAAAATCTTTTGAAAAACTTATTTTCCGAAGATGTAAACTGGTTAGTCAACAGGACCATTTAGGTGGGTGTTGACTAATTTTATATCATTGTCATTTTTAAGAATAATCGCTAAAACTACCATTTCATACTATCTAATAGTATCAATGTTCGGCAAGGCAATTTACTCCATAGCGAATGCTATTTACTTTAATACCTGAAAATGGGGGTTCTTTGATATTTAATAATGGGTGGCCATTAATGCCTGATAATGAGCGTTTATTGAAGTTGAATGATTGGCGATTTTAATGCTTTATAATGTGTGTTCTTTAATGCCTAATAATGCGTGTCATCTAATGCCGAATGTTTTGCATTCATTAATGCTGAAAAATGGACGTTCTTCTTTTACGGATAATAGGGATACTAATTTCGAATAATATGCGTTCTAATGAAAATTACAAAAATTCTAAGTGGTATTACTTTTTTTAAATGGTAAGATAAAGTTTATTTCGATTTGTATCATTGTTCTATGTTATGTGTATAATTATTATACTCAAAACACATACACATACAACGAACATACAAACGGACATATACAAACTTCATTCGAAATGCACACTCGTCAAAAGTGAAATTTCATCACCGTGAAGTAATGAACGTAGCCATATGCAAATCATGGGAGAAGATAGAGTCATATTCAAATGATTAAGTTTTCTTACGTATCGGATCATGTGACACCCAGTTTCAGGTGATAAAAACCAGCAGACGGTTAGTCCCGTAAATGCTATTAGCGACGATTTGCAACAGCCAAACATTTGAAAGAGTGAAGAAGCGATTCCTTGAAGACGCCAAAGAGCTGTATACCAGCAGTTAACAATTGAAAATGAGACGATATCCTGGAGCTGCGTGAGGAGAGTTTGCCGATTCGTATAAATGCCTCGCGTGTTGGGCACGACGTGAATACAATCCAGCAATGTGTGACACGATGGACACAGGAGCATCATAGAACACTGCGAAGAAGGAGGGCATCGAACAGGCGCGAGACAGAGCGCACGTACCGGTAGATTCGCCTGACGGCTCATCGAAACCCATTCGCTAAGATAAGTGATATCCGGAACAAACTGTCAGCCATGGGGACAAGTAAACGCTCGACACGAGGATGCACTTCTGGCGTGGTGTCGCCGCCATCGTAACTGGATCAATGAATAGTATCGGATATTGTTTACAGACGAATCTCGCTCCTGCTTGTGGAAGAATGACAGCCGTGGACGGGTGTAGCGGATTCCTCGGGAGCGCGACTTGCTAGCCCATATCACCGATCGTTACACCAGGCCCATACGGGGCATCATTATTTGGGGCAGCGCCATGTTCGATCACCGGACAGCTCTGGTGCATATTGCAGGTAATCTGATATCGGGCCAGTGCGTCACACAAGTTGTCAGGCCGTCCCAGACATGGTGTTCCAGCAAGACAATACCACATCGTACACCGCATAGTGAACTCGCAACAGCCTAAACGGAATTCACATATTTTCCTGGCCAGCATCCTCGCATGATCTATCTCCTATTGAACACGTGTGAGCTCTCATCGGACGTCAGGTGCCCCGGGGACCACCGATATATACCGTAGACGAACTGCCTGCCGCAGTGAAAGCTATTTATTCTTTTAATCATTTGCATATTACTCTCTTCTACCGGTACTGTGATTTTCATATGGCTACGTGTATTACTCCATGGTGTTGCAATTTCACTTTTGAATAGTGTCTCAGAAAGTGTATTTTCGACCAAATAAGAAGTTCAAAAATTTTACCTCGCTTTCATGTTATATACATATTTTCTCTAAACTGTATATTTGTATTCAAGATACCTCCATTGTGAAAATAACTCCAAGAGTTATTAATTTAAATACTCAACCACTTTAGTTCAGACGATCTCTAAAACAAGTTATGCCTTGGCATCCTTGTCTTGACATCATCCATTTAAATTCGTTAACTGGAAATGATAAATGAAAATAACTATTCAGATTATGTAACTCCTACAGAATGCTCATCTATGTAAGAATGACAAATTAAGATAAGCCCACAGCATTTATTTCGAATAAAGTTCATAGAAGTTAAAGCATTCTGTATGGTGACGCACACTGAATAATAATATTGTCCGAGTAGTGTATATATTAGCATATCTGGTCTCAATTTAGAAGATTCGGCTTCGATTCCATTCTAATTGCTAATTTGAGGTGAAATTATATCTAATGTTCTCATCAAAGTAATTTTAATTAAATGCATAACTTTATAAACTTTTTCATCTTTAAAATTTGATGAAAAATCGCGATATAAAAAGTAAGGTATAACATTAATGATTTCATATATAAACGAATGAGTATAAAAATTAGGTGAATTTTGTATAAGATATTTACATTAGATTACCATTTTTCAGACATAAGATATGTATATTATATCATCATTTTATTAAAATTTACTTCAATTAAAGATGAAGTCTTAAACTACAGACTTGAATTACAAATAATTGTATTTTTGTTCGAATATCAGTAACATTACACTATCAATTTGAATGTATATTATTTATTTTTTTATGTGACTGGAAAGTAACAAAAAGTCTGATGTGGGCAGCACATGACTTTTCTTACAGGCTCAAATTCGTTGTCTGTTTCCTTTTCCGTAATTCAATAAACTTAGATTAATTGCACAGATCAGCTCGGATATGTATATATTTGAAATTACATTGAGTTTGTAGTTTTAATTCAATTTTCATTTCCCCATTTGGCAACTGGACGTATTGTGAAGGTGACTCAGCAAAAATGCAAATAAATAAATAAATAAATATCTTGAGAACGATTAGTCTTGATGTTATAGGGGTTGGTTTTATTATTTTTCTCGTTAAAAATTAGGTATGTGTAAGACAAGCATTTAAGCAATGCATTTAATCAAACGTAGTTTTTACTTTAGACTTTGATGATTTTTCGGGAATTTCGCATAAAAATACAAAGGTTTTTTTTCCCGAATCGTGCTAAATCTAATTAGCACCAGTATAAACCACAAGCGACATATTTCCCAAATTTTGTGAAATTCGATTAATTAGGTTTTAGCTAGGGTGGTTACATACACAGACAGATATATAGAGATGTCATTTTAATAAAAGCTTTTTCGAGTTCCAGAGTACTCAAAACATGTGGATTTGTCGGAAACTCTAGTAGGAGTTTTCGACACGAGGAATCGAATCATTGCCAAACGAAAAATAAAAAAATGAAGTAAAACCTACGGGGAAGTAAAATGAACAGCAGAAAGATTCAAAACAATTTTTCATTCACTTGAACTACGAACATTAAAGCCCTTTTGAAAATAATAAATTTGATAACAACCAGTTTCAGAAGCACCATAAGCAGTATCATTAACAAACTTAAAGAAAAAAACCATATAAAATTTATTGTCAAGATATTTGTGAATAATATTCTATTTTCTTAATGTAAACAAATGGTTTTGAAGTTTTAGATGATACAAACACCTTTAAGTTCAGTAACAGCTTGGTTTTTAACGTTTTAAAGTTACTTCATTATTTAGTAGTCTTTTATTCATACGTATTTTTTTAGATAATTTTTGTTCATGGTTTCTATCAATTAGTGGATGATTGCTTCAAAAGGTAGCGAAAACTAACTAATATCTAATCGGAATATGTCTGTTGTCTTATTTATTGAGAAAATGTGTTAAACACTTTTGGATATTTATTTTCTTTCCTCCTAGGCTTTGTTTTATTTCACTTTCTTTTGTTTTATCAGCCTTTTTCCTTTGGACAAGTGATGCAATTCTTATTGACAGTAGCTTTCTTGTCATTGCTACATTGACAACTCGTTTTCTTTATCTGGAAGAAAGTAACTATTTGCGTCGCAAAAACTAGTTGACACCACACTGTGATCTTCGGAAAAATTCGTAATTTGAAAATATTTTAAAGTAAATGAAAAATGCGTTGATAAAATACATAAGAGTATTGCACATTTAATTTTGTATACTGCTTAAGTAAAAGGAACATAAAGTTAGCAAATCCTGACGAGGGTAAGATAGGCTAATTCTTATCCCCTTAATTTTTGTGTAATTTTCCTATTCCTTTATATTTGATGGTCTCTTGAACATAGTGATTACTCAGTTGCAAATTACAGTTCGTGTTTAAAGACTTTAAAAACATGAAAGTATTAAAAATTTTATTTTGTACTAATCGTATTTATAGGTATTGAGTAAAAGGAGAACGAAGTTAACAAATATAATTAGAACAAGGTAGATTGTCTCTGGACCCCTTAATTCTTGTGTCTTTTTGCTTGCTGTTACTTTTTATTTGACAGTCTGTTGAACATCGCGAATACTCAGTTGGAAATTATTTTCCGCTTTTGAAGCTTTCAAAAACATAAGAATATTACATATTTAATTTTGTACTTATAGTATTTATAGTTTTTGAGTAAAAAGAACATGAAATTAGTAAATGCAACACGGCCGTGATAGGCTGGTCCTTGTCCCACTTACTTATGCATTTATTTATTTATTTTTATTTGAAAGTCTGCTAAACATCGCGAAAACTGATCTGCCAATTAATATCTGTGTTTCGAGTCTCAAAAAACAGTCATTGATTTGGAAATAAAATATGAAGAGCTTAAATTTTCTTTGTTTTTCTTTTTTCTGAAACCTAGACTTTTTGAATCAACATAAGTTAAAACTGCTTTCTATACTGTAAACTAACGAACAAAGATATATTTAAAGAACTTTATAAATTCTTACTCTTTAAGCCGTATACAGTGCATTGAATTTTTAATCCTTCCTGAAAGCTTAAATTAAAAGCGTATCTATTAAAATAAACGTTTTGTACAGAAACATGTTATTAACGTTATATGCTTATGTTATTTTTTCAGCTTCGATGGTTTTAGCTTCAAAAACTGGAAGAAATTTATCCAGAAGTTACATATTTAGATATGAACTCAATATATATATTTTGAAAAATAAAACTATAGGTACTAATGAGTATATAAATGTGAAATTTTTGTTTTTAATGTGTATACCCTTAAGGAAATGCATTATAACCACCCTAGTGAGACACATGAAATGCAAACAAAATTGCAGTTAAAAGTGTCTTAAGAAAAAACACTCTGTATACTACTTAAGCAATAAATACGGACGAAGTGTGGGAGCATTGTCATGCAGAAATAACTAACTGTCTGTTCTTCAACTTGGGGATTATTAAATACAATGTCGTTATATGCGTGTTAAAATGAAATAAGAATCTAGTAGTGATTTTATAAAAAAAAAACCCATAAAATTACATGCTTAGACGCTGCTCAGTTTTCCTTATCCTCAGCGTCGATATTATCGCAATGCACAATACACAAAGAAACTGTTAATGCCACACTCAAAAATGAAATAAGATAGTGAGACTGATCAGGTCATAACATTATGAGTTCTTCCAAGTTATCGGACCTTAGTGATCCTAGTAGGATTAAAACTCAAGCTGTAGTTTCAAATTCTTTGGATTTTTTAAAGATACCTCTAACTAGCCTGCTTAAATTTTAAGGTTAAAGCTGTAGTTGAGGTATTTAAATATTAATTGAAATGTTCAGGAAATTGCTTAAAGTTTGAGAAAAACATTTCACTACGTTATATAAAATTTCATGAAAAGCTTTCAAATAGTGTTTGATCCTAAATCGGTGCACATGTTTCTTTCTTACAACCTCGACCGTTCGACTTACAGTAAGGTGTAAGACATTGGACGGCTGAAAAAATCACCCAATTTAGACCGGGGCCCACTTAGGATGGCAAACAAATGGACCCCCCTTTCTTACCATGACCCAACACTTCTCGAAAAGACGTTTGGATCTACAGATGTATTGTACCCATACTCCTAGCGCACATGGATACCCATTTGAGAGGAATCTAGAATATAATTCGTAACCTCCCAGTGCGACGCTCTTGCCTCAACACCATTAGAGGAAGTATAAAGGAGTTGTCTGAATCATGCGAGTATTCCGCCATCTTCATATTATTTGTATGATATACGATCGCTGTTTTCGACCATAAGTTGGAGTCCACTTCGTCAATAGGAGCTTGCAGTTCCGTCCCAGTAGCTCAACGGTAAAACGTCGGCTGGTCAGTTTTGAGATCCAGGGTTCGATTCCAGGTTGGGACAGCAAGGTTCTTTACAATGGCGCCCGAACAAATGAACCCTATAGGTTAGTACAAAGCTATGGGAGGTCTGGACGTGACCCTAGTATGATTAGTACGGCTTCAGTGGACTCTGGACGATTGAGCGCCGATTTCAAATTAAGAGGATAACGACCATGCAGGATAATAAACTGGGTAAAAGTAGTAGCAGCAGGTGGCTAATCTGAGCTAAAAATAACAGGAGGTGTTCAGTGTCAGATTATCATTAGCCCCCCAATCTGACATTAGATGGTGGACAATGCAAAGTCCACTTCGACGATAAGAGCTTGCAATTTCGTCCCAGTAGCTCAACGGTAGAGCGTCGGCTGAGCAGTTCGCAGATCTAGGATTCGATTCCCGGTTAGGGCAGTAAGGTTCTTTACAAAGATTTGGCGTTTTAGAGGCCTTACAGTGTTTAATTAGATACTCACTACTGCGAATTTAAATAAGGAACCATAAGTTTTGATATTAGCCTTTAGAATAATTAATTTGATAATCACTGCTGCTGATTTAAGTACTGGAAATTGTGTTTGACGATGGGCTTATATTTATTGTCATTCGCGGACTGGGTCTGCGATATCCCCATTGCATGTGGATGTAATTTCTATAACGGGACGTTTTCTTTTATGAAGCTCATCCCAAAAGGTGTTATGTTCTTTTGCAATATAGTTAACTCTGACTTATCCTAATTAAAATATATCATTTCTAAAGGTGATATGTTTTAAATCTTTAAAAATATATAGCGTATTTGCTTTAAAAAATAAGCACACAACATATTAATATTCACTTAAATATTTAAAATCAGAAGAGGAAGAAATATATTTAGAATATCATATGTCTATCTAGGCGTTAATGTTATGTTATCAACATTATGAGCGGTTTAAATATTCTCAGATCATAACATCCAGAATTTTCTCAACAATTTTCCCATTTTTTCGGATTGATCTCCTAAACATATTTTTATGCAAATACAATGATTTTCATAATCTAAACAGGAGAATTTCGTTTCAAAAACTGTTCATCACTCCAAGTTACTTTCGCGATTTCAAAGTTAACCATTATGAAATATGATTAATAGCAGCAACATCTTTATGCGATGGCCTTGGCTAAATATTCTTAGGGCACTTATCTGTTTTGACTTTTTCGCTGTAAGTTTGAAAAATAAAAGAACATAGTGGGGAAAATAAATGAATGTACATTTGTTTTGATACATTTATATGATTTATGGGAAAACTTAAAAAGAAACATTAATTACAATAACGTTCGTTGAGAAGACACATACGAGACAGAAAAGCAAGTATCTTATTATTTGATAATAATTTGAATTTTGTAGAGTATTATTTCCTGCAAGAATATAATTGACTGCGAAGCGATAACATTTTGGCCAAACATTTTGTTGATAATAAGGTTATTCAAATGAAGAAGAAATGAATAAAATGTTTCTACTCATTAGCAAAGGATAGACAGTGAAACAACGGCCAATACATACGAATTTCGCACGTGTAAATAATGTGGTATATATTTATAAATATTCTAGAATTTTTCTGGTCACCATTTTCAAATATATATTTTTGCCCGTTAACGGTGCATTTTATAGCTCCCCCAACTGTTAGCAAAACACTAGCATGTTCAAGATAATAGAAAAGCAATTTTGGCCATGTAACAGTAAACTACATGTCAGCAAAAAAGCGTCAGAAAGATCAGGTGACATGGTATTGCTTATTTTTACTAGTCATAGATTTGTTTCATCAAGAAAACACTTTATGTTAAAAAAAACAAAGACTTTTAAATCCGAATTGTCTTAGTGAAATATTAATTTCTGAAAAGCAATATTTCTTTAGGCGATTTTCTTTTATAAATAGAATGAATTAGAACTATAAGAATGATATTAATAGTGTGTTAACCAATAAGTAAAATACACTGTAAAGGATAATACGCTGCAAATGATAAGGAAAACTAGAGCAATGTAAATAAGCACAAATAACACAATAATATAGTATATATATGGTTTGAGGATAGCTAAATTTCGTTTATGGGTCGCTGTAACATAAAGCGGCCCATTCCACTTTTGGGCTTTGGGGTTTGTTAGTTCACTTGCACTGACGAAAGGGATCCAATGTACCCTCGAAACAGCTGCATGCTACATTATTGTGCATGTGCACTTATTTACCCTGTTTTAGTTTCCCTTATTAATAGTGTGTGTTCATAATATTACATATGGTAAGAGAACAAATTTGTCGATATATGTAATTTCTTTACTTATATTTTTTTTATAAATTTACTTGATAAGCGTAAAGTATATCGAGAACTGTTTATGCTGGAAATATATAGTCCATTCATTTCTTAATGATAAATTGCATAAAAAAGATTATTTATTTAACATTGTTAAATGTACGCAATGTTTTCATTTTTTCAAAAACTGGTTCTAACATTTGGGGGCCTTCCTGAAAGTTTGACAGCGTTTAAAATTAATAGGGTTACAGAATTCACTTTATGTCATAGTCATGCTGATTTTTTCCTGAGTTATCGATTCCACAGGCTCATAGAGGACATACACACAGACATACACACAAACATGACCTCAAAAAGATTCGATTCGATAAAACGTAAATCTTTCGTAAACTCGCATTCGAATATCCGAACCCGTCACAAGTTTAGTATATTACTGTGTATGTTCGGAAATTAAAAATAATAGTGAGTAATGATGTAATTGGTATTCTCGTAGTGAAAACTTCTCGAAATATAAAGTGAAAAAAAATCTAGAACACAAATTAAAAAGTAATGTCTTGAAATACAAAGTAAAAAGCTTTTTCGAACACAAAGTAGAAAGTAATATGTCGAAATACAAAGGAAAAAACTCCTACATGCAACAAAAAACAATCTAACTTATAAATTAAATTTTTCTCGTTACTAAAATAAAAAAATAATAATAATTATACTTCCCCCTGTAAAAATGGTAGCTAGATCAAACCATTTTTATCTGCTAAAAGCTTTTGGGCGTGAAAAGATGAAACACCAGAGGCACATGGCAGGAAAAGACACATTGTCATTTTATACACTGACAAACCGCTTTCACTCATATGTCTTTGATGATGGTAGTTTCACGCCCGAAAGCGCTTAGACTTTATAAATATGTTATAAAACGTCCTTTAGTGTGTGTAAAGCTTTTAATTTTAAAAGTGGTTTTGCATCTAGATTTTAGACGGGCTGCTTAATGTAATTATGTAATTTTTGCTGTCCCTGTAATACATGGTATTGTATAGGGATGTAAAGTATTGGAATTGTGTCGGAAATTGCAACTCGAGTTTTCGACGGATCTACACGTTTTGGGACCTCTAGAAAACGAAAAATAGATTTTTAACGTGACGCACCTCTCTCTCTATCTATCTATCTTTGTGTGTATGTGTCTACCTGTCTGTGCAATGAATGTATCTACTCTAAATCTAATGGACCAAATTCCATGAAACTTTATAGATACATTACTTGTGAGTGGCTCTGACGTTGATTTGATTTTGGTACGATTCGGAATGAAATAACCTGAAGTTTTTCTGCAAGATGCACGCAAAAATTGTCAATATCTAAAATAAAATACTACACATGCATCAATTAAATGCATGTTTTATACTTAATTTTGACTACGAAAATAATAAAATCAACACCATTACCCTAAGATGGACCATTCTTCAGATATTTGGAGTTTTTTCCGTTAGGAAATTGAAAACTTTTTTTACTGTGTAATGAAATACTATTTAAAGATTTTTTTTTCATTTAGTAGTTACTTTCCTAAAGGGTTATTCTGATACACATCAGAATTTGGCAAAATTCGGATATATATAACCGAGCTTTTCTTGCGAAACGTCCCGCAAAGATTGTGAAAATGTGATATAAATGACTAAAATTGCTCAAATATAATAATTATTTCTTTATGTAAATTTTAACAGCACAGCAAATAAGGTTAATATCATCCCTCTAGGGTGAACTATTCTTGAAATGTTTTAGTTTTTGGAATTTTAAAGAGCTGAAGACGTCAAAGTGCATTAAGTAGCCAAGTGAAACGGAATTAAAACTGAAAATCAGATTTAAGATGAAAAAAGAATAAATCTGATTATATAGGGATAGTCATGTGCTCCTCACATTAGATTTTGTTACCTCCTATTTATTCTTTTGTCTCCGATTACCATCTATATAATCATGTAATAGATGAAAGATACTTGAATGTTATGCACGTATTTGGCTTAGTAAATCGACTGAAAGTAATGTACAATTTGCCTGTAAACTAGTGAGAATGACACTATGGCCCTATGGACCCTATGGCCTATTTGACCCTATGGACTCTATGGCCTATTTGACCCTATGGCCCTATTGACCTAATGAGTCTTTGGCCTTATTTATGACACACAAATGGGATTATTTTTAGCCTCTATATTGAATTTCAAAAGATTGAAACTGTAAGTGTAAATAACGTAAATATTCTGACAGTGTAGATACAAGGTACGTATGAATGTTCTAAAATACACATAATAACTTTGTAAGAAAATATGCGTGAGGGTATACACGTTGGGTCTGATCTATCTATAATAAAGTGACTATGCCCGTTCAAACAAAAGTTAACGTAGCGCGTCTAGCAGATAATTTAAAAATGTAAGATAACGAAGTATACAACAAAGCGAGACAGGAGAAAAATACCAATTAAAAAGTTGTACAGCATTATTCAATGAGTAGGAATCGACAAAAGGCCATTACAGAAGGAATTTATTTGATACAATAGGGTTGTTGGCAAAAAACTGCCCTCTTTAGGGAAGATACAATAAGCAACACTTACATAAACAGAAATTTGGTGTTGGAGTTTGTTTAAAATATCCATGCAGTGCACATTAATTCTAGCAAAAAGATGGCCACGCACTTTCACAAGCGTTGTAGGATGTGACCGTGTTCGAGGGCTTGATGATACAGCTTTTTAGAAGGTATTTACTGCCTTCCGTAAACACGTTTTGTTCGTTTCTGGTATCAAGTGCAACTGATCAAATAATGTTCTGCAAATTTGTAATAGGAATTTTTCGTCTATTTTGCTTTGTTGTCGTCTTAAGTTGTCCAAAAATTAAGTACGGATGGTAAAATGACCAAACATGGAAAATAAAGCTTTGATTAACTCAAAATTGTACATGAAGGTAGCAAATGTATTTATAGAAAACAAGAATTATGTAAAAAGATAAAAAATATTTATTATTCGTAAGTCATATGATGACGTCATATATGGGTCATTAACAAAATGATGTTTAAAAGCAAGCAAACAAAACAAAACTTGCATTAATATGGTATATGACCACCCTGGACCTTCATACAAACTCTATAAACGATTTTCCATGCTTTAAATGACGAGATAAACCATCGCAGATGCGAGCAATACTCATTCCTCCAATTGGGCAGTTTCCAACTCTCTGAAACTGGTTGGAGGAGGTAAACGTTCACAGACAGCACGCCCGAGGATATCTCAAAGGTTTACAATAGGATTAAGGTCGGGGGAATACGCCGGCCACTCCATACGAGAAATGCACTCACTTTCCAGGTAATTGTCAACGATGTTAGCTCGATGGAGACGAACATTATGGTCCATAAGGAGGAAATCAGGACCAACTGCTGCAGCGTAGAGACTCGCAATGGGATCTAGGACTTCATCCCGATACCTCGATGGAGACGAACATTACCGTCCATAAGGAGTAAATCAGGACCAACTGCTGCAGCGTAGAAAATCACAATGGGATCTAGGACTTCATCCCGATACCTCGATGCAGACGAACATTACCGTCCATAAGGAAGAAATCAGGACCAACTGCTGCAGCGTAGAGGCTCGCAATGGGATCAAGGACTTCATCCCGATACCTCGATGGAGACGAACATTACGGTCCATAAGGAGGAAATCAGGACCAACTGCTGCAGCGTAGAGACTCGCAATGGGATCTAGGACTTCATCCCGATACCTCGATGGAGACGAACATTACCGTCCATAAGGAGGAAATCAGGACCAACTGCTGCAGCGTAGAGACTCGCAATGGGATCTAGGACTTCATCCCGATACCTCGATGGAGACGAACATTACCGTCCATAAGGAAGAAATCAGGACCAACTGCTGCAGCGTAGAGGCTCGCAATGGGATCAAGGAATTCATCCCGATACCTCGATGGAGACGAACATTACGGTCCATAAGGAGGAAATCAGGACCAACTGCTGCAGCGTAGAGATTCGCAATGGGATCTAGGACGTCATCCCGATACCTCGATGGAGACGAACATTACCGTCCATAAGGAGGAAATCAGGACCAACTGCTGCAGCGTAGAAAATCGCAATGGGATCTAGGACTTCATCCCGATACCTCGATGCAGACGAACATTACCGTCCATAAGGAAGAAATCAGGACCAACTTCTGCAGCGTAGAGGCTCGCAATGGGATCAAGGACTTCATCCCGATACCTCGATGGAGACGAACATTACGGTCCATAAGGAGGAAATCAGGACCAACTGCTGCAGCGTAGAGACTCGCAATGGGATCTAGGACTTCATCACGATACCTCGATGGAGACGAAAATTACCGTCCATAAGGAGGAAATCAGGACCAACTGCTGCAGCGTAGAGACTCGCAATGGGATCTAGGACTTCATCCCGATACCTCGATGGAGACGAACATTACCGTCCATAAGGAAGAAATCAGGACCAACTGCTGCAGCATAGAGGCTCGCAATGGGATCAAGGACTTCATCCCGATACCTCGATGGAGACGAACATTACGGTCCATAAGGAGGAAATCAGGACCAAACCAACTGCTGCAGCGTAGAGACTCGCAATGGGATCTAGGACTTCATCCCGATACCTCGATGGAGACGAACATTACCGTCCATAAGGAGGAAATCAGGACCAACTGCTGCAGCGTAGAGACTCGCAATGGGATCAAGGACTTCATCCCGATACCTCGATGGGGACGAACATTACCGTCCATAAGGAGAAAATCAGGACCAACTGCTGCAGCGTAGAGACTCGCAATGGGATCAAGGACTTCATCCCGATACCTCGATGGAGACGAACATTACCGTCCATAAGGAGGAAATCAGGACCAACTGCTGCAGCGTAGAGACTCGCAATGGGATCTAGGACTTCATCCCGATACCTCGCAGCTGTCACAGAATCACCTTTAAAGATGTGCAGCTCTGTGCGATATCCCAAAGAAATTTTAGCCCACCCCATGACGCTGCCACCTCCCATTGTTTGATGTTCGATGATGTTCCTGGCCTAATTGCGTGTGATTCATTCTCTCGAGATCCTTACACGCTTATCATCTGATTCCAAGCCAAATTTTGGACTCGTCCGTGAACTGGACGTTGCACCAATATGAGAGAGTCCAATTGACATGTTGACCACACCACTTTAATTTTGCCCCTCTGTTTTTTGACGGTTAGTGGAACACAAAAACGTGGTACTCGGGCATACAGTCCCTTCACGTGGATCATCTGGCGCACAGTATTGTCAGATATTGTCTTGCCAAGTGCTGTTACAACTATTGATGTAAGAGTTGTGGAGGTGGCTCGCCGAGATTCCGCTTGTATACTATAGCAATATACCGATTATCAGATGGTAGGGCAATCCTTGGACGACAAGGCACAGGTCTCCGGCCAACTGTTTGACTTGCTTGCAACTGTTTTCATAATCGATAAATTACCGAATGATCAACATCAAAGAAAATAGCGACATTTTTTATTGACTGTTCTACTTCAATGCGTCCGGCAGCACGACAGCGCTCATTATCTGCCATTCGTCTTCTTTCAGCCATAGAAACACGAATATCATCAAAAATAATTCTACAAAAGTTATAAACACTTCATATCAGCATTTAAATGTAGCTCTTCAAACGCTTCAGAATGCTGGCGTCTTCAACGACTGCCTAATTAGCATATATCCGGACAGTCAATCGTGATGGGCTGTAACATGCGACATTTGCATACTACCATTTACATCCACAGCGATTTTCAGTCAGTCAAATTCAAATACGCTTACGAAAAATAAAAAATTGCATTGCGTGCTTAATTTTTGGAAGTCAGTGTATAAAGATACTGATTTTTTAATAAAATAAAAAAACTGATAGATAAGCAAGTAAAGACTTTAATAAAGTAAAATATTTATATTTTTTAATTTTTAGTAGTAAATTACGAATCATTTATTACTAAATATCATTATACAAATATCTTCGAATCTATGGACGCCATTCTTCGACTGAGATTTTGTATGGAATTTGTATGCTTTATGCATTTGCAAGTAAGCACAACTTTAAAATATGGCTTATCTTATCTTAAGTAATTATATACCATATCCCCCATAGACCATTATTATTATTATTAATGTTTTAATCTACATCGGAAATGTTTTCATATCCTTTTAAGACGTTTCGTCCTGATTAAGAAACTTGTTTTTAAATCAAGAGCTGAAGAGCTTTCAAGAGTTTTTAAATCAAGAGAACAACAATCTGCTGTGCCAAATAATGAACACTCCTTCTGAAATATTGAAAAGGTCAAAGTTTTTTTTTATTTCAAAGTTAACTATTATCAAATGTTATTAATGGGAGAGAATCTTATTGATACATTAATTTCTATTTATCTTATAGGCTTAAAGTTTTGATAGTTTTGTATTTAAACGTATACTTTGTACATTCTCTGCTACATTCATTAGTAATTTAAACTATTAAAATAAATTAAACATCCATACCGATAGATGCATATACAAAGAAATTAATGAGTGGCAAAACAAAATTTTGACATACAAGTTTTTATTGGAGCGTTTTCCTTAAAGCACACATTTCAAGGAAAACACTCCAGTAAAACTAACGTTCCAGAAAAACTAACGTTCCAGAAAAACTAACGTCCCAGTGAAACTAATGTTCCAGTAAACGCTCCAGAGCATTTTCCTTGAAAGATATATTTCTTCAGGATCGGCTGCAGATGGATATTAGATGATGATTGATATGATTTCAGCAACGTATTTCAGAGGAGGTAAAGGGTTCACTAATGCTTTTAGTTGCTGGTTCTTTTTAATTCTGCGTTTCAAAAACTATCATTTTACTTGAATCATCTATTTGTCATGATTGGTTAAAGACAGAGCTTAGATGATAACTGATATAAATTTGCATCAAATTCTGGAGTAAGTAGAGTGGTTCATACCTCAATTTCAATACTTCAATACAAATTCTTCAACAAATAATTTTCTTAATACATCTATTTTTCAAGATTGGCTATAAATAGAATTTAGAATTTAGATGATGGATAAAAAAATTTCCTTAAAGCATCTATTTCTCAAGATTGACTATAGATAGAACTTACATGATGATGGACATGGATTCAGCATCAAATTACAGAAGTGGTGTAGAAGGTTCATTAATAACTTCCTCTTCCGGTTCTGTAGATGCCACTTCCGGTTTATTCCGGAAATTTTCATGACTGTGCGAAATAAGTATGCAAATGAGAATTAAAATACTCAATAGTTTTGTCAAGAATGAAGTGTACACACACCATTTGCACTATATGAATGTTTCTGCATAAATTTCTTGTTCAAGTTAATTTCTCACATGATTGCACTTTAGTAGATTGTAGCAAGACTGAGAACAATCAGGCGCCTCGACCTCGTCTCCATTCCAATTGATCAATTTTCTTGCTTGTTAGCAAGAAAATATGGTCTACTGCCATCCATATGCGCTTTGATTTTTATAGTCAAAAGCTAGTAGCATGGCTGACTTCGTCGGTCAGCAAATAAGCTCCTAAATTATGTAAAGTTTAAATGTATCTTTATCTTCTTTAGATTCCTATGTAGAGGATTTTTACTTAATCTGTCGAAAGTGACTTAACTTAAACTTAAAGTACTTGATATTTCGACCTTTCGGCCCAAGTGCAATAACACAGGACGGCACTGTTTAAATATAACTCAATTTTTTGGGGACTTTTAAGAAATTAAAGCAGCTTGCTGTTTAAAACAACGGACAACATAGATACTAATTGTTATTGAACACGCCCAGAATAAATGACAAATATACAAGTTACTACAATATACTAGGCTAGAGATAATGCTTATATGGATACACATTTACAAAGTTTATATGCTTAACCCGTCATTCTGTTGCTTCGCTCCGTATTGTGGTCACACCCCGATACTAAACTCTTCCTAGTCATCGTTGTATTGAATGGTGTTTCCTTCCACTTTCTACTCAAATCCTTCATCGTCTACTCAAGAATCCTTCTTTCATTCCAAGAACACTTCTTTCATTCCAAACACCCACTAGTCAAGAACACTCCTTTCATTCCAATAACCCTCGACTCCTTTCTTTCCTTCCAAGAACACTGAAACTCCAACGAACCGAAATATATTCCTATTCTACCGTAGGAACGCAGATAATGGTGATTAGATCAGTGTTTCGCCTAACAAACGAACCAGTAAGAATGGTTAGTTTAAAGAAACATAAATTATAATGCAAACTGTGGGAAATGGTAATCGAAAGGTTATTTAGACCTCACAAATTATGGCATATAGCAATTTATTTTGCTGTCAGTGCATTTTAAACTACTTAGTGTTTAAGGGTATTAATACGTATGAAATTTGTCCAATGATGCTAATCATTGCCATAAGAATAGGATTCCAATATGTTGCATTTGTGCATACATCTAATAAGTTTTTAGCCATATTTTTATGTGTACCAATACACCACACTCCATATTTTAGCAGGTTCTGTAATAAAAGGTCAGAGTTCTCCACAAGAAGAAATTCGAAGTTACTTAGATAAAAGTTTGTTTCCAGCAAATGAAAACATTTTTAACTTCTGGTAAAAGAACAGTCTATATACTCGCTCTATGAAATATTTAATCACCTCGCCGACAGTAGTTTTTAGAAAGAGCAACCCTTCAGCATCACTGGTTTCATTTGCGACAAAAAAGTGAAACAGATTGGATCATAAAAGTGTTCGAATACTTCTTAATTAGTTTTTTTATTTCCTAAAATAAAAATCTGCAGTAGGGGAGAAACACTTCCAATGATTCAATCATTAACCTTATGAGCATACAAAATTAAAAAACAATACTACTGTAAAATTATTAAAATTTAAAATATAAAGTTATCTTTCTAAATTAAAGTGATTTTATTACACTTTTAATTATTTTACTTTATAATTTATTTACAATTAATTAATAATATTAAATAAATGTAAATATTATTTCTTCACAATTTGAAATAACTATTCAGATTCAAATATTCAAGGCATTTGATATCTCTTTAAAATTCAAATTTGATATTCTAATTCCAGAAAAGTGTTATAAGCCATCATATATGATGATCATTGCGAATATTCTGAGGTTAATTTACCAACAATTTCCCTAAATTTCTAAAACATTTTAATGAAATCCCACAAAACATAGTTTTAAATAAGGAGATATTGATCATTTTTTTGTCATTCAGCTACCACATTTTACTTAAAATTATTTGACACTATACGTTTTCAAGAAGATTTCAAATGTACTCTTTTTGAAATGTGATTAATGGCATTTATAGGAGAAGGTCTTGTTGAATCATTCTTTACCATTCACATTTGTTGTGACATTTGGATAGTGGCAAGTTTAAAGAATTTCAGAAGAATTGGTTTTGTTTCGACACATTTGGAAAATTATACTCTAAACGTTAAAAAGAAAACTTTTACGGGAACGTTTTTAATGGACGTCAAAAAAGTAAAAATAATTTTCTGTGAGAAAAATATTGGTTTGCACAGATATGCACACTCAATTTTCAGTTAATGGATTTTTGTAATATAATGATAAATTTAAAATACCATTATTTATTAAGAACATTCCATTCATTACTAAATTATTTACAATTACCACATACAATTAAGGAGGAGATTGGACATGTGAGACCAGATAAATTATTATTATAAAACTGATTACGACCGTTCATAATATTTGATATGCACATACCTCCAATTGTGTCTTTGCACACTGACACACAGCTCGTAACTTCATGGATATTCCAATCGGCGCCTTAGCTATTTCACCATTTTATTGCATCTCTCACTACATTACTCTGAATGATCTCCGCTTCACATCTCTTACAGATATCATCTAAATATGTTCTCTTTCTGTGCCTCATATCTAAATCTGTTCTCATCTCTGCCACATTGCTCTTTCTGTTCTAGTACTCTATATGAATCTGTAGACATCTGAATCTTATTTCTTCATATTTGAATCTGATCTCTAACTGATCTCTAAATCTTACTCTGTTCTCTTCTGTTTCATATCTCAATCTATTCAAGTACTCCATATAAATCTATAGAATCTTCTCTCTGTTGCCACCTCTTTTTGCCTGAGGTCTGATACGCTTCTTCAGCTACCATTAATTGACCTCAGGGCGACGTGGTAACACTTCCATATTGGTTAACCTTTTAACCAATCCCACGGTTGTTCCTTTTGCCTCCAGTAACTGCCCTGGCTCGATCTAACCTGTATTTGAAGTCCCCTTATTAATGTGCACTTGCTGACCTTTCGGGTCAGGGTTGCAATAATACATTGGCGTCTTGCAGTCTGATGTCATCGTTTGGTCTACTCGATATCATAAATTCACATATAAAACTGTTTACGGGATTCTTGGTCTCACATATCTACCGCTGACACAAGTAAACAAAAAATAAACACCAATAAAGTTCGTGTTTTTGTCAACTCTATAATTGTTATTTTTCCTTGATAAAATTTTGTCATAAATCTGCTGAAGTCCGAACAAATTCTTGTCTGCAGAACCTTTTCTCCGTTGACATCTCTTTTTGCTTGAGGTATGATATGCCACTTCGGCTACCATTTGTTGACCTCGGAGCGACGTAGTAACAATTCCTTATTGGTTAATCTTTTAACCAATCAGATGGTTTTGCTTTAGCCTCCAGTAACTGCTCTGGCTCGACCCAACCTGTACTTGAAGCCCCCTTATTTATGTCACTGGATGACCTTTC
This sequence comes from Amaurobius ferox, assembly GCA_951213105.1. NCBI lineage: Eukaryota > Metazoa > Arthropoda > Arachnida > Araneae > Amaurobiidae > Amaurobius > Amaurobius ferox. Next base: position 133,382,822 of record OX578137.1, read on the forward strand.
GGGTCAGGGCTGCAATATATAGGTGTCTTCCAGCCTGATGCCATTGTTTAGCCTGCTAGATATCATAAATCTGTTACGTACCCCTTTTGGCACTCAACGTGGTAGCGATCGTGTAAATGGGTGAGGAAAGAAAATATCGAACGATGGAAGTTCCTCCTCTGTAGGCGGGCAGTTTAAACGATGCAAAGCGTAGAGATGGCCGAAGGGGTTGAAGCGCTACAGGCGGTCGGGTCGGACTAACGAAGAGGGATATCCGGACCAATTAGCAGGACTAGGCGGCAGGACTTAGCATAACTGCTAAGGTAGAAGATTTTGGATAGCAAGCAGGGATGGCGGCGAATGCTGAGATGTGAGTTACGTGTTGGCATGATTGGCGAATGACCAGACGCAGATGAGTTGAACTAATTTCTCTTAAATAATTTTCGGCGTCGAATGAGCATACTTCAAATATACAGTAAGAATTTAAGACATCATATTCATTAACATCACTGCTTGAAAGGCGAGTAAGAAAACTCGACACACAAAACAAACATCATCAGATGCGACGCCGATATTGAAGACAGACATCTCAATGGGAACTCGAAAATGCGATATTTCTACGAATCCTTTTATTTACGCCGAAAGCATGGAGAGGTCAATTTATAATTTCAGAATTTTAATATTTTCCGACTAATTATCTTAGAATAAAGCATTTGGTTTTGTGCCTCGAGTGCAAACGCGTTCTTTCAACTCAGGAATTCATCGCCAACTGACTTTAATTACATTTTTCATAAGTCATAAGTGCTCGTGACGACATAAAAATAGTACCAATATATTTCAATATGAAATGTATATCCGGGTGAACACTAGAAGCGTCAGGAATGTATCATAACGCGAAGGGTTCATAACGTAGATTGGGAGGCTCCTCAAGGGAGAAGTAAAACATTTGGCGGTTTATCAATTTAGAATAAAAAATAAGAACAGAATTCTGAATCGAGACGAAATTAAACTTTGCCGAATGTAATAGAACAAAATGAAATTTTGAAATTGCGTTTCCTAAAATAAAATTTAGAATAATTTAATTAAGAAATGGGAGCAAGGTGTTCATAACAAATCCACATATAAAACTGTCTATGTGATTCCTAGTTTTACAAAATCATTGCTGCATAATTTAAAATCTACCAATGTCTTTAACTCTTACCAGATTGTTCTATAGTCGCAAATGCAGAAATCCTATTTTGGGATTTTTGCGAACTGAAAATGCTTCATTGGTACATCATTCTATTTCACAGGTGCCAGGTTCATATTTTGGATAAATGCCCAAAATGGTGTTTGAAATTCACTTTCAGCTGGATTTACAAATTATCGTTAAGCTATAGGTACCAATTCATTTTAAACTGTAGGTATGAATTCACTTTAAGTTGTAGGTACAAATTCACTTTGTTGGTACAAATTAACTTTGTTGGTACAAATTCAATTTCTAGGTACATATTCACTTTAAGATGTAGCAAAATAATGCTTGCATTGGAGTTTTTCTCCAATAAGACAGATGAGTGCATATTTTAAGGTATAGGATATAGTCAAGGTTTTAAATTAATTTTTTATTCTATATATATAGCCAATTCATTATTCTGTGTAGGAAAACTATTGTGACGGGTCGAAAATTCAAATTCGAGTTTTCTCAAAAACCAAGTTTCAAACCACGTTTCCCTGATCGAACGTTTTAAAGGTGATGTCTGCGTGTGTTAAGGTGATATCTGTGGACACGATATCTCAGTAACTAATGGAACGTTTCGTAAAGAAATTTGTACGATAACAATCAGTGAACACAGGAACTTTATTAATTGGAAAAACAATAAAGTATTCACAGGATCCCAAACATTTTGAACGAATTTTTGAATAAATCATGAAAAAGTTCGAACATTCAATAATGTTAAATAAATAATAACTTTTTATGCAATTTTTCATTAGAAAACAAATGACGTAAACTTGAGACCTCTAGATTTATTTGTAGGGATATCGCACATTTTCAAGTAAATTAGATAAAAAATTTTAATAAATTTTACTCTGTAACACGTGGCGATACATTTGGCTACCTTAGGGATTGATTTGGCTAAATATTGCCAAATGGACGACTTTTTAAAATCTGTGCTAAATTAAGGGGGCAGAGGACCTTTAAACAGTCGAAATTCATTGAAAATAGAGTTATCTTTACAATTATATAATTTTAACCAGGTGTATCCCAGATGTTCAAATTTTTTTCTCTAAACATATAGAAAACCTTTATTACTACACAAATTTTACTGAAGTCATATAATTATATGTACATTTTATATTGTTTTTTAAAATTTATACAATTTTGACAGACATAACGGTGTATGTAGCAGCCGCGCGCAAGATATTTCAAATAATATTATACTTATGGACTTCAATTTGATAATAATATATTTATAACTATTACATCTTTAATTTGAACACACTTTTTAAAATTTTGAAATAAATTTAATATTTTTAAAATTTAAACAAAATGAAATTTTCATTTTCCGTGTTAAAAACATGAAATAAACCTCTTCACAATTCTTTTTTTATTATTTATGGTGAATTTCTGAAGTACAAATTATATATATGGATGAAACAAGTAAGTCCAAAAAATTTGAAAGTGATTGGTTAAATATATATTGTAAGATATGTTGCGCGCAAGGGCTAAAATCATATATCTGAGAAAAACAGCTTTAAAGTTTAAAAATACATTCAGTGTTACTTATTATCTTATTTTACACCATAAAATGCCTTTGGTTCATAAATAACAGCTTCCTATGTTTGTTATGTAAGAAAAATAAAAAATCTTCTGTCTTTTAGGGGCTACTTGAGCTCTATATGTTGCTTCGGAAACTCGAACAGACGTTTCGCTCAGTAGATTCTTGTTAGTCAGATGAAGCACGTTTACTAAATTTTTACTTATTTATGAGGAATTTTTATCTATAAATTATGTATATAGATGAAACAAGTAAGAGCAAAAAATTTGAAAGTGATTAGTTACATATATTTTAAAATATATTGCGCGCAAGCGTTAAAATCACATATCTGAGAAAAACAGCATTAACATTTAAAAATGCTTCAATGTTACTTATTATCTTATTTTGTACCTTAAAATACCTTTAGTTCATAATTAGCTCCTTCCTATGTCTGTTATCTAAGAAAAATCAAAAATTTTCTTCCTTTTAGGGGCTACTTGAGCTCTATATGTTGTTTCGGAAACTCGAACAGACGTTTCGCGCAGTCGTTTGTTGTTAGTCAGATGAAGAACGTTTACTAAATTTTTAATTATTGATGAGGAATTTTTATCTATAAATTATGTATATAGATGAAACAAGTAAGAGCAAAAAATTTGAAAGTGATTGGTTACATATATTTTAAAATATATTGCGCGCAAGTGTTAAAATCACATATCTAAGAAAAACAGCTTTATAATTTAAAAATGCTTCAATGTTACTTATTATCTTATTTTGTACCTTAAAATGCCTTTAGTTCATAATTAGCACCTTCCTATGTCTGTTATGTAAGAAAAATCAAAAATTTTCTACCTTTTAGGGGCTACTTGAGCTCTATATGTTGCTTCGGAAACTCGAACAGACGTTTCGCGCAGTCGTTTCTTGTTAGTCAGATGAAGAACGTTTACTAAATTTTTACTTATTTATGAGAAATTTTTATCTATAAATTATGTATATAGATGAAACAAGTAAGAGCAAAAAATTTGAAAGTGATTGGTTATATATATTTTAAAATATATTGCGCACAAGTGTTAAAATCACATATCTGAGAAAAACAGCTTTAAAATTTAAAAATGCTTCAATGTTACTTATTATCTTATTTTGTACCTTAAAATGCCTTTAGTTCATAATTAGCACCTTCCTATGTCTGTTATGTAAGAAAAATCAAAAATTTTCTACCTTTTAGGGGCTACTTGAGCTCTATATGTTGCTTCGGAAACTCGAACAGACGTTTCGCGCAGTCGTTTCTTGTTAGTCAGATGAAGAACGTTTACTAAATTTTTACTTATTTATGAGGAATTTTTATCTATAAATTATGTATACAGATGAAACAAGTAAGAGCAAAAAATTTGAAGGGATTGGCTACATATATTTTAAAATATATTGCGCGCGCACAAGGGCTAAAATCACATATCTGAGAAACCGCTTTTAAGTTTTAAAATATATTCAGTGTTACTTATTATAATATTTTGATCTTAGAATGCCTCCAGTGCATAAATAGCACCTTCCTATTTCTTTTATGTTTGAAAAATCAAAATTTTTCTGCCTTTTAAGGGGTATTTGAGCTTTATATGTTGCTTCGGAAGCTCGAACATCAGCTTCGTGTAGAAGTCTCTTGTCAGTCAGATGAAGAACATTTACTAAATTTTTACTTATTTAGGAGGAATTTCTTTTGTATAAATTGTATATATAGATGAAACAAGTAAGAGCAAAAACTTGAAAGTGATTGGTACAATATATTTTAAAATATGCTGTGCGCAAGTTGTAAAATCACATACCTGAGAAAAACAGCTGCAGTGGTACTTTGATAAACTGAAACTCTAGTGACAAGAAAAGAATGAGTTACAGAAAATTTGACGTACTGAAATTGCTTAAAATTACAAAAATATATAACAAATATGACTTTCGCACATGGAAACTTTTGAGTTATCGCAGTTCGGCTAATTACTGTTTGGCTGTAGTTTATTATACATCCTGTGTTATTTTATATCTAATTTAGCATCAAAATGCACTCGATGCATAAGTAATTCCTTCCTCTTCCTCTTGTCTTTGAAAATCAAATGTTTTCTGCCTTTTACGAGCTTTTCGAACTTCATATGTAGTGCTAGAGGCTCGAAATTCCATCACATTCCATTTTTCCGGCACTACCCGAATGGTTTTTTGAACACACTATTTTATGATTATTTTTCCACTTTTCATACCGAGGGCCACTTTTCTTACTTCTGTAGCTGTTGCACCCTTTACAAAAAGAAGACATTACTTCGGTTTCAACAATCTTCCCGCTTTCTGCTCCGATTAGTGTACACACACCTACAAGTGGCGAATTCTCCCTGGTTTTCCAACTACCATCTCCACTTACAGTAATATCTTTCGATCCATTTGATAATTCTCTTTCGTCCTGGATAGCAGTTTTCATTGAAGATTTAGCTACAACAGATGTGGCATTTAAAATCCTGCGATTAATTTTATTATATGATTTCTGAGAAACAGGCGCTGGAAGACCCATCGTGGAACAAAAAGTAGATAAAGCCGATAAACCCTGCCCTATACATCGCATAGAAAATACAGCTCTTCTGTTTATTTCTGGAATATTTTTCTTAACACCAAGCGTTTTTGTATTTTTCACCGACTTTAGTTCATCACAGTTATCACAATATACAAGAAATGTTGATGCTAAACCCATTGAATATTTTTCACGTATATTTATTGTTCCATGACATATTTTGCAGCACAAAACATTTGCAAGGTTCTTGAAAAGTACTGATATATCAACCATTCTATATTAATGTTCTTCAGATGTAATATGTGACTTATTAAGTGAAAGTTCATATTTTGAGCTGAAGAGTTTTTTTACTTGAAGCACTTAGCTTAGGCGTAGGATCAACATTTTGTCATTCGAACACTTTCGGATTGTTTTTGTTTTAAATTACATACATATTTCATTGAAAACGTCTTCTTTTCGTTCTTTTACCAGAACGAGATTTAGTTGCCGGTTTATCCATTATTAGAAAGCAAAACGCAAAAAGTTTATATTAAAAAATTGCACTAAACAGTCTTGTACGTTGAAGTTTACACAAATAAATATGCAAACGTGAAGAAGTTTGTAATGTGTAATTATAAAATAGATTAACTGTATTTTAGTTCAAAGTTATGCTTAAACAACATAAATGTAGCAAATCAATCGTAAAAAGTAAGAAAATATAATGAAAAGAAATTGAGAAACTCAGAAGAAATTATCCACCTTATAAACAAGTTAACGGCTTTTTAATATAAACAAACTGGGCTGAGCAGTTCAGTAGAGGTGAGTAGTTGCCTTCTTACTACTGCAGAAATAATTAAATAAATAATTAAGACATGGTGGTGAAAAAAGTATTAGATTTACATGACAAAACAGCAAACTGCAATCGTAAACAAATAGTGACGTCCCTTTAAATATGGCGGCGATGGCTAACATGAGAAAATTTTCAAAAGTGTATGTTGCATAAAAGCTCATAACTTTAGAAATAATGCGAATTTTAGAATGCGGTTTTTTGCACAGTGTTCAGAAATGTTCAAACATTAAGAATAAAATAAAATTAAAAATTGATTTTTTGAAGGTTTAAAGATCCTATGCCCCCTTAAAGAAAGTGTCACAAAAAATAACGATAATATCACGATATGTGTACCAAATTGATGAATTAATTATTAAGACGTTTTTTATATGCATTCTGTTGATTAGCAGATGCTAGCAATACTTATAATTGCCAAATTAGATTTGCACAAAATATAAGTTCATTTGTCACTTCGAAATAGTTTTACAAGTCGTCAGTAAGAAAAGTGACAAATGCTAGTGTACAATTCAACGTTAAAACACTGTGACTTAGATAGTGTACATCATTATATTTTTGTAAAAGAAGAAATATGATTTTATTACGTTAAGTCCTGCCCACACACATATCAGACTTTTTCATATTATAATCATACTGCCCGTTTCGGCGACTGCCACATTCGCACTTATCTGAAATTAATCTGAAAAATATCTGAAATTGCAATAATGAAATGTCTTTAATATATCCATGTAACAGCATACAAGGCGTTTTACGCACCCTTCTAAATTCTCTCCCATTAATACAAGTCGTTTAAAAATCATTTATGTATTACGTATCTCCTTTCGTTCAAATCCTCTGTCCTTAACAAAAGACCAATATATCCTTAAAGAATGTTCCCTGAACGTTTTCAAGGTGATGTCTGTGTGTGTTAAGGTGATGTTTGTGGACACGATATCTCAGTTACAAATGGAACGTTTCGTAAAGAAATTTGTACGCTAACAATCAGTGAACACGGGAACTCTATAGATTTTAAAAACAATAAAGTATTCACAGGATCCCTAAAATTTTGAACGAATTTTTGAATAAATCATAAAAAAGTTCGAACATTCAATAATGTTAAATAAATGATAACTTTTTATGCAATTTTTCATTAGAAAACAAATGACGTAAACTTGAGACCTCTAGGTTTATCTGTAGGGATATCGCGCATTTTCAAGTAAATTAGATAAAAAAATTTAATAAATTTTACTTTGTAACACGTGGCGATACATTTGGCTACCTTAGGGATTGATTTGGCTAAATATTGCCAAATGGACGACTTTTTAAAAACTTTGCGAAATTAAGGGAAATGTCACAAAAAATAACGATAATATCACGACATGTGTACCAAATTGATGAATTAATCATTAAGACGTTTTTATATGCATTCTGTTGATTAGCAGATGCTAGCAATACTTATAATTGCCAAATTAGATTTGCACAAAATATAAGTTCATTTGTCACTTCGAAATAGTTTTACAAGTCGTCAGTAAGAAATGTGACAAATGCTAGTATACAATTCAACGTTGAAACACTGTGACTTAGATAGTGTACATCATTATATTTTTGTAAAAGAAGAAAAATGATTGTATTACGTTAAGTCCTGCCCACACACATATCAGACTTTTTCATATTATAATCATACTGCCCGTTTCGGCGACTGCCACATTCGCACTTTGAAAAATATCTGAAATTGCAATAATGAAATGTCGTTAATATATCCATGTAACAGCATACAAGGCGTTTTACGCAACCTTCTAAATTCCCTCCCATTAATACAAGTCGTTTAAAAATCATTTATGTATTACGTATCTCCTTTTTTTCAAATCCTCTGTCCTTAACAAAAGACCAATATATCCGGAAAGTATGTTCTTTGAAAATTTCTTAAGTTGATAAGAGATATTCGTTTGGAAAGATGCAAATTTGACGATATCCAGCGGAAGTAATAACAAGAAAGATCAATCATGCATATAGCATTGATTATGAAACACTTTCCAACTTGAATGCAATTACATATAAACATCTCTAAAATGCGATACATTCATCGGTAATATTTTTAAAATTAGCACAATAATACATTAATTTTTGTATTTGAAAACTTAAAATTTCATCGAAAAAAATTTACTTCATTCAAATGACGGTATTGAAATATAAATTCCCTGGTTTAAACATCTCTAAAATGCGATACATTACTCGATAATATTTTAAAAATTATCATAATACTACAGTAATTTATTATATTTGAAAATTTCATCGAAAACAAATGAACTTTGCTCAAATGACGTCATTGAAATATTAATCGCCTCTATATCAAAGCAGCATTTCATTCGGAAACATTTTTCCAATCCTTTCATTCATCACACTACTATAATAATTTATTTTATTTAAACACTTAAAAACCATGGAGGTACAAGTAAATTAACTCTATGCTTAAAATTTCATAGACAAAATCGTATGGGTTCTCTGTGTAAAATCAATGAATGTTTCATTCATATCAGCTATATTGCACACTCCATGAGCTAAATATTTTTGCGTTAAAGAAATGCAGCAATTCTTATACAACTCATTCTACACCTTTTGGTGTTTACATTTTCAATAGGTGAAAAATTGGCTTCGTTGTAGAAATAATCAAAGTTTGATGATCATTTAAACTCAAATATATTGTAATTGTGTTGTTTCAGTACGTAGATGCACAAAAATGAAGCAAAAATAAAGCTGTTTTAGGACGAATACAACACTAAAAAATCTGATGTGGTCAACACATGACTTTCCTTATCTAATGTAATTAATTTACTACTTTTACAGTAAAAAAAAGTAGGTTTTTCTTATAGTAGATACTAATATTATTTCCAAGATATTAAATTTTCGATAATTAGTCGTCATTTTTATCCATTTGGCGAGATTTTCGTTAATTTGGCAACATTTCAAAAAGTCGCCAAGTTGGCGGCATTCCGCCAAATTCGTCGCCAAAATCTCGCCAAGCGTTATGCACTAAGAAATAAGTTATTCTTACAGCAAATAAATGACTATTGGCGTTCAAACACAAAAGTATTACTAAAAGTATATTTTTTCATGAATGGAATGAGCTAGTTCCAGGAGAATGATGTAACCCAATTTATCGCATGGTATTACATATAAAAAGTGAACATGTTTCTCAATAGGAATTATTTTTTTTATATGACTTTCTGTAAATTTTTTTTTAAAAAAATGAACAATATCTCGAGAACGGTTCATGTTAGCGTTCTAAAATTTATGTCAATCGTTTTCTAATGAAAAATTACATAAGAAATGTCTATTTGCGTAACTTTATTAGGGGTTTTGATTTTTTGACGATTTTTTCAAAATTTCATTCGAAAATTTAGGGGGGGTTCTTAACATTCGATTGCATATAAAAGCAATAGGCTTCCAGTGTTTACATATTGTGATTTTTGTACCAAATTTGGTTCGAATCGGTCCATTCGTTCGTCAGTTATCGTCTCCACAGGCTCACTGACACACACACACACACACATACTTTCACACACACACACACACACTCACACACACACACACACACACACACATACACATACACAGACATCACTTCAAAAATGTTTGATTCGTGATCAGGGATGCTTGAAACGTGCTCTCCCGTCGAAAACTCGAATTCGAATTTTCGACCCCGTCACAATACTTTCCTTATACATTATGTATATAAGGAAAGTAATATGAATTAAAGAGAACTCTAAAAATCACGATGTTGACACAAAATGGATGCCATATTTTATTTTGAAGTGGGTCACGTGATCTCTTCATAAAATGGTCACCTCGTGATCCCTTCATATAAAAGGTATAATTATTATTTCAAATTTTATTTAAAAAACTACTGAATATATTTTGCTAAATTTGTTTTATATTTTTAATGGGAAAATTTGAATATTTCCTAAAACTTTAAAGCAGTTTGTGAATTTTAAAACCGCTTAAAAATGTTTGAAAAATTAAGGTCCCATAGGGTTCAATGTATTTCATTTTCTCAACCCGGGTTCAATCCAAAACTGATATTATTCATTTATATTCCCATAGGTCCCACAGGCTGTCTGAACAACATACTAAAATTTCATTTTGCTAAAGTCATTTTTGCGACAGTTATCGTGCTAACAGACAGACAGACAGACAAACAGACAGACAGAATGAACAAAGCCATAAATACTTTTCAACTTTGTTGTAAAATGTTAAAAACGTTCTAAAAACAACTGGAGTCGTAATAACAATTTTTTAATGAGGATTAAATTATGCTTTTTTTGCCCTGACACGAAGTGTCCGAAAATGAACTGTACACACCACTTGACAATATATATCTCCTTCGTGAATTTATTATTATGGTATTGTGGTTATTAATGCTTGCAAATTTAAATTAATCTCATCATTAGAGTATTTTAATTACTTTTGTTTTAACGAGGAAATAATTTACTGCTGCGTAAATTTTTGTACACTAAAATATTAAACAAGGGTAAATTGTCTGTCCTGCTACTGATATTTTCACTGCCATCATATCTGAAATCTAAAAAGTGAAAAGCCGAGCAAGATAATAAAAATTGAATTTCCTAAAAAGCTTTTAAAGTTTTGTCGTTATAATCTAATAATAAAGGAGAAAGTAGACATTTTTATTGCCGTTGAGGAATCTGAAATGTTTAGAATCATAAAATATAGAACATTCTACATTTAATTTTTAAAGTAGTGAAACTGAAATATGAAAAATGTTCCTGTTGCCACCAAATATTATTTAAAATCATGATATTTGAGCAATTCAACATTCTAACCTAAAACATATGATCTCGATCTTAATTATGAGTGGGAGAACTACGAATTTAATGCGATATTTTAACATCAGAATATCTTTAATTGCAAAATAAACCCCTCAATATAAACGCATTTTTAGAATAAATATTTTATACAAAAATAATCTAATATTTCTGCATTGAATCATTCACAATTTTTTCCTACTTATTGAGATCTGTTTTATTTTGAATAATAAAAGTGTATGCATAAACCGCCAAATCACTTTTAAAACAAGAAATATCAATCATGCTTAAAGCATTGATTATGAAACACTTTCCAACTTCAATGTGATTTTATTTAAAAAAGTCGAAAATGCAATACATTCCTCGGTAATATTTTAAAACTTATCACAATACTACATTAATTTATTGTATTTGAAAACTTAAACCTTCATTGAAAAAAATGAACTTCATTCAAATGACGGCATTGAAATATAAATTGCCTAGTTTAAATATCTCTAAAATACGATACATTCCACGGTAATATTTTTAAAACTATCATAATACTACGATAATTTATTATATTTAAAAACTTCATCGAAAACAACTGAAATTCATTCAAATGACGTCATAGAAAAAATAACACGTCTGGATCTCTCTATAAAAACAGGATTTCATTCATAACTTTCTCCCATTCATCACAATACTATAATAATTTATTTTATTTAAAAATTAAGACCATGGAGTTACAAGTAATTAAACTGTATGCTTAAAACTTCATCGAAAAAAATCGTCCTTCTCTTATATAAAATCAATTAATATTTCATTCATTTCAGCTATGCAGACTCCATGGATTTTGTGTTAAAGAAATACAGTAATTCTAATACAACTCATTCTACATATTTTGCTGTTTACATTTTACATAGGTGAAAAATAGACTTCGTTGAAGGAATAATCAAATTTAGATAATCATTTAAACTCAAATATATTGTATTTGCGTTGTTTCAGTATGTAGATGCACAGAATTTAAGCAAAAATAAAGTAGTTTTAGGACGGATACAACACTCAATATGAATTAAAAAGAACTTAAAAAATCACGATTTTGAAACAAGATGGATGTCATATATCACTTGGAAGTGGGTCATGTGATCGTTTCATATCATGGTCACGTGATCGCTTCATATAAGATGTGTAATTATTATTTTAATTTTTATTTAAAAAACTACTGAATATATTTCGCTGAATTTTTTTTATATATTTTATGGAAAAATGTGAATATTACCTAAAATTTTTGAAGCTATTTGTGAATTTTAAATCCGCTTAAAAAATGTTTGAAAAATTAGGTCCCATAGGGCTCAATGTATTTCATTTTTTCGACCCGGGTTCAATCCAAAACTAATTGGGTGATATTATTCATTTATATTCCCATAGGTCCTACAGACCGTCTGAACAACATACTAAAATTTCATTTTGATAAAGATATTTTTACGGCAGTTATCGTGCTAACGGACAGACAGACAGACAGACAGACAGACAGAATGAACAAAGTCATAAACACTTTTCAACTTTGTTGTAAAGTGTTAAAAAGGAAAAAAATACATTTTTCTTAAATATTTTTTCTCCACTTCGGTCGTTTTAAAAGTTATTTTGGGAATAGTTTTATATACTAATATACGAGTACTATTCATAATTAAGTGGTTTGCACTTTCTAGTTTTATTAATATAACCACATGTGATCACTGGCACCCAAATGAAAACATACTCACAGATACAATAATAACGTTATATAAAAAAATCTCGAAACTGATTTTAAAATATGAGCGAATAAATAAATACCTCTAAAAATTCATTCCTTTTTATTTACACCTGTTTGGCTACTTTAAAAATTATGTTATGAATGTATTTATTACCTGCTCTAATATTCATAAGTTTATAATAATATTTACCTTATAATAACATAGTCTAATTCATGTTATAAAGCAGTACTTCAGATGAATATCTAAAGAACTATAATTATGAAGTTTCATCAATGTAAACGAATGTGATCAGTGACGCCAAAATTGTCGCATTAATTGAGATATTTAATTGAACATAAGACATACCCATAGATTTGGGGACTCAACTGGGTCCTTTGTCAAGTTCCAAAGTCAATATCGAGCTCCACATGCAAATATTAGTAGCTATGGACTGGTTTTTGCCTATTTGCATATCATCATGGAGTAGCCGAGACATAATGGAAACAAAAAATGTACAATGTGACATAATTTTACAGACTAGAAACCAGCTAATTCTATCATACCACAAAACCAGGTTCAAATTTAATAAATATTAAGCTATGTCTACCCGAGGAAATAACCGCCAAGTTTATTCTAATTTATACTTTCTCTATCTTTACTTAATTGCATACCAATAACGCATATGATGTTTTATTATAATAATGACTATGAAGCCATTACATAATAAACCAACAATATATGACGTTAGAACTATCTTCTACATGCAAATCATATTTCTTTACTTCTATATTTTAATCAAACATATTATCTGTAAAACTGGTAAGTGTTGTTGTTGTTGAGTCCCAGACCGTTAGACCTACCAGAAAGGTGTAAGGTAACTGTTTGGACGGCCGGGAAGTGCCACCCAATTTAGACCGGAACCCAGTGGGGGAGGCATCCACAGGGACAGTTCCCTCCTTCCCCTACCACCAACCTCTCGGAAGGGCTTACGGACCCACATGTTTAACGTGATCGTACTCCGCATGAACACGGCGGCAGTTGTGGCAGCGTGCAAATCCAGCGCGCAAACCACCGGGCTACCGCGCCCGAAATGTGCCAACAGCACGCGGTGATAAGTGTGAAACTGATAAGTGTGTATTACCTAAGAGATTGGAAATAAACAATATGTATAACATGATCAAGTATGGAGACAAACACAAGGAATTTATTCATGCTGATTATATATCCTACTAGAATATCTGATGTATGAAAGAGATAAAGGCGAAATTTTCTAGTTCTGCCTATGACCTCGTATTCGTCTCACTGATAAATTGTTACTGTGCACTGACTTTCAAAAGTTAAGCACGCAAAGCAAATTTTTATTTTTCGAAAGCGTATTTGAATTTGACTGGCTGAAAATCGCTGCGGATGTAGATGGCAGTATGCACATATCGTATGTTACTGCCAATCACAATTGACTGTCCGGATATATGCTAATTTGGCAGTCGTTGAAGAAGCCAGCATTCTGAAGGGTTTGAGGAGGTGCATTTAAATGCTGATACGAAGTGTTTAAAACGTGTGTAGGATTATTTTTGATGATAGTCGTGTTTCTATGACTGGAAGAAGACGAATGGCAGATAGTGAGCGCTGGCGTGATATCGGCAGCATTGAAGCAGAAAAGTCAATCAAATATGTCGCTATTTTCTTTGGCGTTGATCATCCGGTAATTTTTTGATTAAAGATTTGATTATGGGTATTGTTTTCCCCAAGTTTCACCCCTTTCTAAACAGCGTAACTTAAGCCAATGATTGGATATGGGACGTGACGTTTCATGAATGACAATTTCTTGGGCAAGGCCAATTTTGGGTCAAACATGGTTCTATTAATTATTCTTCACAGAAAAAAAATCATATGTAATACTAAAAAATATGAGGCATTTTCCACGAACAACATGACATTCACCTAAATTTAAACAATGTCAAGAAGAAGTAATACACTACTAATGGCTACCATTAAACTTAAGTAGTTTGTGCAGAAAATTGAGTCACAGCAACATTATAGCGAAGAATCCGTTTGTGTATTTGGAAGTTTTAGAAAGAATAAATCTTATTCCCTTTAAAAATTACGTTACACAAGAATCTCACTAAACAAAAGCCATTAATAATTTTCTAGCGGATGTCTAGCATATTGTGGTTGGTTCAGATATTTTAAAATTTTCAAAGCATAGTATTTGTACATACATTGATCACAACTGAAATCGCAACACCATGATGAAGTTGATGTATTCTTATGAAATTTAGAGAATATAATTGTAATATGGAGATGTGCAAATGAAAAACATATCATGCCTGGAAAATGAAAGCATGGAACTTTATTGACATTAAATTAAAATGGAATAGGCCGACCGCGAACTACTATGCAGGATTGAATACGACGAGGCATGTCATCCATGAGATGGTCAATTTTACCCTGAGGGATGGCATTCCACACAGCATGGAATTGGGTTTGTAACTGAACATGGTTTGCTAGAATTCGGAGTTCTCTTAATCGGCGACCCATGATGTCCCATATATGCTTCATTGGTGACAAATCCTGAGAATATGCTGGCCAAGGCAGAATGTAAAAACCTTGTAGACTAGTCATAGTTACCCGTGCAGTATGTAGCCTGGCATAATCCTGCTGAAAAAGCAGTCCAGGCCTGATTGACAGATATGACTATACTACAGATCTCACAATGTTAGAGACGTATAGTTGTGCCGTGATACTGCCAGAAACAAAATGTGTTCGTCCACCAAATTATACCACTCTAAACCATGGTATCACTTAGAGGTGCTGTTTGGCGACTGATAAAAAAAGCTTTGTGGTTACGTTGTTGAAAAAGCCGCCATACGCGAGTACGGCCATCTGGCATGCCTAAACAAAATTGTTGTTCATCTGTGAACAGAATGTTTCGATATTCTGTCGACAAATTACGTCTCATTGGACACCACTGGAGGCTACGTAACTAGTGAAGACGATGAAACGGTAGGTATCGAAAAGGTCGTCTACCTCGGAGTCCTGCTTTATGCAAACGGTTTCGATATCTTTCTGTTGAAACCATTTTACCTGTAGTCTGGGATAAATGTCGTTCTGACCTTCTACATGTGGTAACCGGCTCCTGGGCAACGCTTCTCAGAAGCATACGATCTTCACTTGGAGTGGTACAAATGAAAGCTCCATTACCTTATATTCGTGTCGTTTCGTTGTCTCTCACTAACGGTAACACACATCGTTGAACTGTGCTCACATCACGATCCAGTAGTTCAGCGATCCTTCAAAGGCTCATTCCACCCTCACGTAAAACAATGATATGTTGCCGTTCCGTTGACGATAACTGAACAATTGTGATACATCGATGGACTCTTGGCAAACTGTGATGATTTTTACAAGCTGAAACCAATGACCCTACAATTTAGTTGTGATATCGCTCCTCCTTGATCTGACACTTTTATGCTGTTCGGCAAGGTGTTACTTCACTATGTGTAGCGAAACTGTGATCATTTGCGCATCTCGCCTTGCTGTTTCCATTACTTGATTTACATAAAGCTACACCTACATCTTTATGGTGTTGCGATTTCAGTTGTGAGCAGTGTAATTAATATTCAAAATTGTTTAAGGACATTGTTGACAAGAGTGATTTTCAACTAAACTTATGTTCCAGATATATTCCTCACCCATTTTCAGTGCACTCCTTTAATTTGATTTATTTCTTTAAAAGATTATATTTACAAAATTCATATATTGTTTCTTGTGATGTCTAAATGACCTTTCGTTATTATTTCCCTCGACTTTTTTTATTCTTTATGTTTATTTTAACAACTTCTGATTGGTTCGGATAGATAGACCAAACACGGAGCCAAGTAACTTTGGTTTTGGAGACAGGGACGCTCCTGGGTTTATCGAGAGGAAAAAGTTTTGGACACGAAGAAAGGTGAAAGAGAAAGAGGTAGTAAACCAGTTGGCAAGAAGGGCTGGTGTAAGCTGTGGCTGGTTGAATTGATTTAGCTGGTTATGTGAAATAGAAGAAAAGTACAAACCGCACTACTGGATACTACCCCAGGTAACACACATACGGTATTATAACCGTTGTTAAACCGTTTATACGTTATATTTTAGTATGTGTTATACGATAAACGGTAATACATCGGTTATAATACCGTTATGAGTAAACGGTATATAAAAATACCGTATATCATACGTATGAATTACTGTGTATGAACATACCGTATGTAGAAATACCGTTTTAAATACGTATTTATTACTGTTTATTTTACATTAAAATAACCGTTTTTATTACATTAAAAATACCAATTTATCATACGTAAAAATAACCCTTAACGCTCCCCCTTAGCTCAAATCCTCTTTCAGCTTTGTTCTCGAACCCTTTTCCCGAAGGCATTTTCATGTATTACCGTTTATCATATATTATAAATACCGTTTATCATTCGTTATAAATACCGTTTATATTACATTAAATATACCATTTTTCATACGTAAAAATAACCATTCCACCTCCCTCCCCTTGGGACTTCTTGCTAATCCCCTATCAGCTTTGTCCTCCAACAGAGGTGGTCAGGGTTTCCTTCTTGTTTATCTTCACCCTCCCATGTTCTAACCCCGCCAATGCTACTTGAGTTCGGTGATCGGACGTGACGTCACGCAGTTCTGGAAGCTTCCAGAACGGACTCATTTCTACCTCAGCGGACGAAGCCATACGCTCTGTGTATCTGGCAACCACAGATTAATAAATATAGTATTCTGTGCTGGCAACACTGAGTGCAGTTAGAGTTATTCTTTATGTTTCCCGCCGTGTTTGTAGGTTGGTATCTTGATCTTTCTGTGTTAGCTTAACACGTTGCTTAATTTATATATTTTAACTTATTTAATTATATTTAACTTTTATTTTATTTTATATATCTTCCTGGTTTTATTTTATCTATATATTACTTTTAGCATTAGATATTGCTTTAAAAGGAAACGGGAAAGTGCATGTTTTCAGCATCGTTGTATGTATATCCATGCTCGCATTTAATAATGTCTAAGCGGAGATTAAATGAAAACGTGGTTCGAGATTGCATTTGTTGTCATGCATGCATATTTATTTCAAATCTTGTAAAATCATAAATTATTCTTTTACATGTTTTTATGTATTTTAGACTCAAGACAGTATACTTATACTAAATGAAAGTTGCTTCATTTATAACCTACCTGCAAGTAAAAATACTTATTTAGTATTGGTTAGTGTTTATAATAAAATAAATTTAATCTATATAATAGTAAATAAAGCAACTTTCATTTAGTGTCATTATACATGTCTGAAACTAAAATCTATAAAAAACATGTAAAAGAATAATTTGATTTTACAGGATTTGAAATAAACATGCATGCATAACAAATGCAATATGACGACGTTTTCATTTATTCTCTGCTTAGACAGTGTTAAATATTAAAATTATTTTATTCATTTAAAGTATAAATTTTTTATAATTAATTTAATGTTATTTGCAGAAATAAAAAAAATATACTAGGAAAAATTTTTAAAATAATACGCTACTTAGAAAAAGTTGATACAGGAGTGAAATGTTAAAAAACACAATGCTAAATTAAAACAAATTAGATACTTGGAAGAAATTTTTGGAAGAAGTAATAATAGCCTTAAAAGAAAATAAACATGATACTTAGAAATAAAAACACACATAATTCTTAGAATTTTTTTAAAAACACTATACGCAAAATTATATTTCATAACGTAGTAATTATAGTTTTTGCAATTTTTAGAAATTAGAATTAAAAATATACTTAAAAAAAGAAATATAATTAGTCAAAAAAATTATAATTCATTTTATAGCAGTTTGTGTTCTGTGCATCTAGAAACATGTTCTATTTGTGCTTTGTGCCCTTACTCACTCTTAAAAATCATTACAGTCGTATTGATACCACCGTTGATTTTTTGTTGTGCAAGTATTGGAAACATTTTTTTTAAAATGTTTCTATTTTGTGCCATACTTGCAAAGATAGCAAGAAAGTACTTGTCTGCACCAGCTGGCAGCGTTGATAGTGAACGTTTATTTTCAGAAAGAAGCAGGGAATGTTTATGAACCAAAACGTAGTAATAGGCTGCAACCTGAAAATGCAGAACGCCTAATGTTCCTATACCATAACTTATCTCTATTAAACTTTGATTACAAAGAATAATTAGTTTGTTTTTAAACAATATTTCATATGGTGTAAAACTTAAGAAATTAAAATACTGCAAAATTGAATATTCATCCAAGGGTCATTCCGTGTCAAATCAACCAATGATCTGAGCCTTGACATCATGGAAAATGATATTTTTTGGTATAATGGTAGTACCGGTGAAGCTAACAAAAACTGTAAAGTATTAGATTTTTTGGGTTCTTAGTTTTCAGTTATTGACTTTCAAAAAAGCGAAATCTGCCAAATTTGGCAAAGTTTTGAAATCTGAAGTTTTTAAACAGCTGTAGATCAAAAACTATTTGACCTAGAGATCTCAAATTGGTGTCATTTTTTTTTTGCGTTTAATGGGTCTTAAATTGATATATGACTATGCTATTTCATATTTGAATTTTTTGAAAAACTTAAAAAAAAAATGTTAGATTTTCTAAAAACAATTTCTCTTTTAGTTTGTAATTATTTTAGAAACTCCAATTTTAAAAAAGAGTTAAATACCATAATCATGTTATATATCAAATTAAGGCCCACCGAAAACAAAAGACGACACCAATTTGAGCTTCTTGGTCAAATAGTTTTTGATCTACATCTGTTTAAAGATTTCAAAACTTTGCCAGATTTGGCTTTTTTAAAAAAGTGAATAACTGAAAATCTAGGAGCCCAAAAATCTGAAATTTTACAGTTTTTATAAACTTTACTAGTACTATCATTATACCAAAAACGATCAATTTTTTAGGTATCAAGGTTCAAACCATTAATTGATTTGACACAGAATGACATACATTTAGTACATAACTCATTAACCAGTTGTTTCAAATATTCAGCCCACATATGCTCTCAATTTTAACAATTTGCTACACACTTAATATTCAGGGTGGCCACTCAACCTGGAAAAGTCAGGGAATTTTGTGAAAATTTTGGATTTTTTTTTTTTTTTTACTAGTTGTCCATATAAAAACAGAACTGCCCAGTTTGTATGCCATTTTCTAAAAATTTCGCCAATTATTATGCTGTACAAGTAACCGCTAAATAAAGGTTGCCATGTGTCCATTTGATTCCGTATAAAAGCAAAAACGCAGAATTTGTGCTCCATTTTGGACAAATGTCGCCAAGAATATTATATACATTTAACTATATTGCTTTCTATTTTAAGACATTCTTTTGACATTAATTATTTAATGGCTGTAGCTTGTTACAGTGTAGTTATTGCATATCTTTAATGATATCTGTCATTGTGAGCAATTTGCAATGCCCATATTTAAGGACATCAGTTTAGACTATTTCTTTTTATATTTACAATTATAATTACAAAACGTTACTTTTTTCAAGAACTTTTAAAATAAGTTCTCCAAATTGAGTGAAGATAATTTCATTTCTTCTTTGCTCAGAGTTCAAACTCTCCCAGTTGCAGTAACAGGCTCTACGTTTTGCAAACTGGTCTCACCTGGCACATTGAATACGTCGCTCGGTTGAGGATGAAAGTAAGAGAAGGTCCCTTAGTATGTAGAAAGCTTACTTTATAGTCGCTCGTAACATTATTCTTCTCAAAAATACATGCAAGTCACCAAGATCCCTTATAGACTATATAGTGCCAAATCCAGATTCAATTTTTGCTAAATGAGTTGGGGTAATATAGTCTAATGCTGTCACACGATCAGTAAACCAGTGTTCACTTCAGTAATAATGCTTAACAAGAAACCGATTTTCAGAAATTGGGTAAAAAAATGAAATTTTTGAGTACAGCACAGTTGATGAGTATGAAGAAGTTAAAGAAATACTGTCGCCACGGTTGAATGACTTTAAGGCAATCATGGGTACTCAAAAACTTCATTCTTTTTACCCAATTTCTGAAAATATACTTCTTGTTAAGCATATTTACTGTAGTGAACACCAGTTTACTGAACGTGTGACAGCATTAGACTATATTACACCAACTAATTAAGCAAAAATTGAATCTGGATTTGTCACTATACTCTATAAAGGATCTTGGTAACTTGCATGTATTCTTGAGAACAATAATGTTCCGAGCAACTATAAAGTAAGCTTCCTACATCCTAAAGGACCTTCTCCTTCCGTCTTTTATCATCAACCAAGTGAGGTATTGAATGTGCCAGGTGAGACCATTTTGCAAAAAGTAGAGCCTGATACTGCAACTGAGAGAGTTTGTATTCTTGAGCAAGGAAGATATATATATGAAATTGTCTTCACTCAGTTTGGAGGAGTACTTATATTGATTGTAAATACAAAATTAAATTTTGAGTGACATATGTGAAATATTAAGTGTGTAGCAAATTGTTAAAATTGAAAAGAACATATGTGGGCTGAATGTTTGAAACAACTGGTTAATGAGTTATGTACTAAATATATGCCATTCCGTGTCAAATCAATTAATGGTTTGAACCTTGATACCTCAGAAATTGATCATTTTTGGTACAGTAATAGTACCAGGAAAGTTTACAAAAACTGTAAAATTTCAGATTTTGGGAGCTCTTAGATTTTCAGTTAATTACTTTTTTAAAAAAGCCAAATCTGGCAAAGTTTAGAAATCTTTAAACAGTTGTAAATAAAAAAATATTTTACACAGAGAGCTCAATTTAGTGTCGTTCTTTTGTTTTCGATGAACATTAATTTGATGTACAACATGATTACGGTATTCTAACTCTTTTTTCTTAAATTGGAGTTTTAAAAAAAACATTACAAACTAAAAAGAATTTTTTTTTTTTTAGAAAAAAAAAAAAACAACTGATTTCTTTTAAAAATATATATTTTTTAAAGACATTAAGGGACTATTTGTGTACCAAATTTCATAGTCGGTCGTTAAGGGGTTCCCATGAAAATTAAATTTTTTGTACTTAAATTTAGCTAATTTCACTTATAGTTTAATACAAAAAAAAATAATTTTCATAGGAACCCATTGGCTTCCTATTGTGAAACTTGGCATGCAATTAATCCATAAAGCATATATTTTTTTCAAAAAAATTAAAAAGGGTGTTTTTGAGATTTAAAAAAAAAATTTTTTAGCTTTTCAAAAAATTCAATAGCGTAGTCATGTTATATATCAAATTAAAACTCATTAAAAGCAAAAGAAAATGATACTAATTTGAGCTCTCTAGGTTAAATAGTTTTTGATCTACAGCTGTTTAGAGATTTCAAAACTTTGGCAGATTTCGCTTTTTTGAAAGTCAATAACTGAAAAACTAAGAGCCCAAAAAATCTGAAATTTTGCAATTTTTGTTGTCTTGACAATAAATAAACACTTTTCAACTATGTTTCAACACTTTTCAACACTTTTCAACGTTTCAACTAAAGTATTAAAAAGGAAAAGATTTCATTGTGAACAAGAGTGCATTTTGAAATTGACACTGAAAAAAATGTGAAAACATGAATAGTCGAATTTTCATAAAAAAAAATCGTACAGAAAAGTATTATTTATAAGCATTTAAGAAATATTTCGATATAATTTTTTTAAATACATGTTGAAGAATTAAAAAAATATATACTAGGAAGAAATTTTAAAATAATATGCTACTTAGAACAAATAAAAAAAGTTGATACAGGGGTGAAATGCTAAAAACACAATACTACATTAAAATAATTTGATACTTTAAGAAAATAAAAAAAAATACTTAGAAAAAGTAAAAAAACCCTTATACTTAAAAGATTATAAACATGATACGTACAAGAAATAAAAACACACATAATTCTGGGAATTTTTTTAAAAACACTACACACAAAATTATATTTCATAATGTAGTAGATTATAATTTTTGAAATTTTTAGAAATAATAGTGATACAGTTTGTGTTCTGTGTATCTAGAAACATGTTCTACTTGGGCTTTGTGCCCTTACCGTTTTCACTCTTAAAAATCATTTACAGTTGCATGATATCACCATTGATCAGAGATGTGTAGTTTTAGCATGCATATATATAATTTAAAATAGCCTATCAACCTTATTACAATATTATTAATATTGTTTTTAACACTTTACAACAAAGTTGAAAAGTGTTTATGACTTTGTTCATTCTGTCTGTCTGTCTGTCTGTCTGTCTGTCTGTCTGTCTGTCTGTCTGTCTGTCTGTCTGTCCGTTAGCACGATAACTGCCGTAAAAATGAGTTTATCAAAATGAAATTTTAGTATGTTGTTCAGACGGTCTGTAGGACCTATGGGAATATAAATAAATAATATCACCCAATTAGTTTTTTATTGAACCCGGGTTGAAAAAATGAAATACATTGAACCCTATGGGACCTAATTTTTCAAACATTTTTTAAGTAAATTTAAAATTCACGAATTGCTTCGAAATTTTTAGGAAAAATTCACATTATCCCATAGAATATATAAAAAAAAATTCAGTAAAATATGTTAAGTAGTTTTTTAATTAAAAAAATTATTTAATATAGGGAAAAAAACAAATTCATTTAAATTCTGACTTTGGGATATCTTCCAGAAAGAAAAGAGAGAGATATTATATAATAAATATCTCTCCATTTGTTAAAACGTTTTGCATATGGGAGTGGCTTCATATTTTAAAATAATTTGGTAGATAACAATTTTTCATTTTTTTTAAATTTTATATAACTCTTCATGATAAATTTAATTGATGGCATTTTAAATGCACTTTCCTACGTCCTAGAGAGTTAAAATTTGGTACACAGCTTAAATTTGTAGAACATTTTATTCTACAGCAATTTGGTGGATCTTTAAATATAGATCATACATTTTTTTCGAAATGACCCGCAATTAATCCCCGTTCACTTTTATAAATCATTGTTGTAATATTGTTAAAAATTCTGATGTGGACAGCACATGTCTTTCCCTGCAGACTCATATTCGTTCTCTTTATTTATTCAATGATAATTTGAGTTTATCTGCACAACATAAGTATTTTAAATGACATTGAATTTACACGTTAAACTTAAATTTGGTTCTCATTTGATAACTGGACTTATTGTCAAAGGTGGCGTAGCGAAAACGCGAAAAAACTAGAATATCTCAAGAACGGCTAGTCCTAGAGTAATGGGGTTAGTCTTATTCTTTTTGTTGTCAAAAATCACATATAAAATAGGAATTTAATTGATATAATTGAGCACACGTAGTCTTTTATTTTTATATATAACGATTTTTGCTGGCCATTTCGCAAAAATAGCCCGTTCCTTTTTCCCGAATCGTAGTAGAATAACCTACAAATGATTTATATACAAAATTTTGTTAAATTTGGTATATAAATCACTTGTAGGTTATTGAAATATTATACTTCAAATTTTGTTAAATTTGGTTCATTAGTTTTTAGCTAGAGTGGATAAAGGCAATTTCTGCGGCCATTTCGCAAAGAAGGCAGATTCTTTTATTACGAATCGTACTATAATCTAATGAACATTAGGATTTCCCACAAAAAACATACCTACCAAATTGTATGAAATTCGGTCCATTAGTTTTTCAATTAGAGTGGATGTAATATCCACACAGACACACAGAAACATACACAGATACACCCTTACACACACAGACGTCTTCCTAAAAGTAGTTTTTTCGTGTTCTAGAAGTCCCAAAACGTGTAGATACTTTGAAAATTCGAGTTCCGATCTTCGGCACGATTCCAATACTTTGAGTACATACACATACACATATATATTATCTGTGTATTATCTGTGTATCTAAATTCCGTGCCTATGCAATTACAATAGTTGTGATTTTAAATGATCCCTAAACTTTTATTATTTCTTCAAGGAAGCCTAATTTTAACATATGCAGAATGCAAATATCTCAAGCGATTGTAAGATGAATTACATAAGAATTGCTGAATTTTTTTCACACAAAATTATTTAGCTCTGGAGTCTGGAATACAAGTTATATGAATGAAATATTCATTGATTTTGCATAAAGAATCAGATGATTTATATTTCGATACAGTTTTAAATATTTAAGTATAATAAAT
Organism: Amaurobius ferox; assembly: GCA_951213105.1. Taxonomy (NCBI): domain Eukaryota; kingdom Metazoa; phylum Arthropoda; class Arachnida; order Araneae; family Amaurobiidae; genus Amaurobius; species Amaurobius ferox. Next base: position 133,407,560 of record OX578137.1, read on the forward strand.
TACTGTAGTACTGTGATAATGTAAAAGATATTACCACTGAATGAATCACATTTTAGAAATTTTTAAATGAAATTACATTTCAGTTGGAAAGTGTTTCATAATCAATGCTTATGCATGATTGATCTTTCTTGTTTAATATATTTTTAGTATTGAAGTTTGCTTTTAAAAAAAGTTATTTTCAAATTAAAATAGCTTATCTTTTAGATTTAAAATTATATTTCATAATGTAGTAGATTATAAATTTTGCAATATTTAGAAATAATTAGAATTAAAAATATATTTAAATATAAACTGAAAATAAAGGAAAAAAAATATTTTTGCATTAAAATTATTGCATTAACAATATATAATATAAATTAAAATAAAAATTATATTACATATGAACAGAGTGATTCGTATTGTGAATTTTGCATATATAACACATTTGATGTATCGTATCGTTGTAAAAATATGATTTAGATGAATGTAGATACTGTTTCAGATTGTGTTGATTTCAATATTAATATGTAGTTAAATTTATAAAAAAAATTTATAAATTCAAGTACATTATTGAAATTAACACAATCTGAAAATTTGACATCTGTTGTAAAAATATATTCACCTAGCTCAATATTTTTGTTTTACAAAGATGCATAAAACTTTGTAAATATCATGTCTGCAACATGCACTCTACTGTAGAGTTGCCCAATGTGTGATAAATATGTATATAAACACGTAATAAATACTTGTAGAAACACAATATAAACACGAAACAAATACGTGTAGTAACACAATATAAACATGTAATAAATACATGTAGAAACACAATATAAATATGTATGGGAATACATTATAAATACATATTTGAACGCATTATAAATACATATAGGAACACTTTATAAACATGTATGCGGATATACGTAAGAAACACGTATGTGAATATACGTAATATACACGTATATGGTACGTAATAAACATGTATCTGGATACGTAATAATAACGTATGTGGATATACCTAATATACACGCATGTGAATATACGTAATATACACGCATGTGATACGTAATAATAACATATGTGCATATACATAATAATAACGTATGTGGATACGTAATAATAATGTATGTGGGTATACGTAATAATAACGTATGCGGATATACGTAATAATAACGTATATGGATACGAAATAAACACGTATGTTCATATACGTAATAATAACGTATGTGGATATACGTAATATTAACGTATAAGGATACGTAATAATAATGTATAAGGATACGTAATAATAACCTTTTTTATAACGGTTGGTATACCGTATTCTAACGTACCGTTTTTGCGTAATAATTACGTATGGTCTGACACGTAAATATTACGTATTGCTTGATACGTCAGAATTACGTATTTTTGCTACCTGGGACTATATCCAGAAGAGTCTAATATCCCGGGTGAGTCAAGATAAGGTTTTGAGACCCGAGGAAAAAGTTGGGTAAGCATCAAAGTTTTATAGCTAGTCCACTGTTTATCTAAATATCAACAGGCCCGTAAAAGTGCATTAGACTGTGCATTTGACTTAATTAATGGACAAATGCAATACTGTTTGTTGGTACATGCTTCTATTTTAGTCAAGCAGCCATTTACTGTAATTTAAGTTAAATGCACAATAAAGTGTTTTGATTTAACTGATTGCATCTGTGTGTTATTTCCCTGGGCTGCAAGGTTCAGGGTATCCAGTTATACCAAGTTTAGATTTACATCACCTTGGTTTGACAGATCTAAGAAAGTTGTACGAATAGGTAATCTCGCAACCACAGTCGATAAATCAATAAAATAGAATTATATCTTAGGTTCTTTAAGTTACAATAAAGCCTGATCGAGGCCAAGAATTCTACAAACTTTCATCAGCTAGGATTAACCGATACGCACGAGAAAGAAAATTTGATATGTGCCATAATTTTGATAACTTATACGGCAGTAATCTTCAGCGCATATATCGCCCATGATTTTCTGAGATCCGTTAATGATGCTTCGATATAACTTTTATGAAATGATACTTATATCGCAATAGTATTTAGATATTCATTTGATTTTTTCCAGTTTAATATATCGAGTAATAGGAATTTTCAATGTAGATGTTTCAAAATGCTCATATAATAAACCATTGGAATTTCAAAATTCCCAGTACAACACTAATACAACACTTCTAATACAACAAGGCTGTTTAAAGGGTGTCCCAAAGACATTGACATCGACTTTTATTCCTTAAATATTGATATTAGACATATATAATAAATTACAAAGTTGCGTAAAAGAAGGTACAGTATTTTATGAAATTGGTTAAAATTTTCAAGGGGATTAAATTTTAAGAAATTCAAAATTTAAATTTTTTTACGGCCCACGTACAAAAACATTTTCAATGAGCAAAATATGCCCCATTCTAATAAGGTGATGCAAAAAATTTCAGCATTTTATCATAAAAAGTCCCAAAGATATAAAAAGACAAAATGCTGACTTAAACCATTTTTCGATGTATAGACATGGGTTCTCAGAGGGGAAAAATCATGCGGCAGATCGCGTTTCAGGGGTTATACACAAATTACAAAAGAAAACAATGATTACATAAATAAATAATAAGTTAGCTATATTTTGGTACAAAAGTATCTACACTGCGTAGTAATATTAACTTTACGCAAAGATTACAAAGCTTGTTTAAAATGTTTTCCATCCGTGCCAAAGATCCATTAAAGATAAGAAGCAGTTATTATTTGCCTATGATGCATTTCTGCGTTGCTTCATTTGCACTCTTGCTGTAAATATTTACATTTTAATTTGTGATTAATCCTCTCAAACTTTATTTAAACATATCTCTAGGACATTTTATGATAAAATGCTGAAAATGTGTAGATCACCTTATTAGTGTATGGGGCACATTTTACTCATTGGAAATGTTTTTATATGGGGGCCGTATAAAAATTTAAATTTTGTATTTCTTCAAATTTAATCCCCTACAAGTTTCTATCGACTTCATAAAATTATGTACCTTTTCTTACGCAGCTTTGTAATTTATTGTATATTTCTAGGATCTATATTTAAGGAATAAAAGCCGAGGTCAATGTTTTTGAGACACCCTGTATAGTAAGTTAATAACCTGTATAGTAAGTTAAGCGTATAGAGTGTGTTGCTGAGAAAAAAAATCGATTCTGCCTTGAAATGGGCGTTATAGAAAGCAAAGCAACCCCGCCACTTAGTTATCATATCAATATCTTTCGACAGGTATGACTGCGATTGTTACTCCCAAAAGTTGACGGAAGAAGCTGTTGCTTTTGTCGGTGCAGTAATGAGATTTCATGCACACCTGAGTTTCAAAACTCAGATTCACAACCGAGGTTCTTTTCAATCTTAAGTTTAATTGTGGGCATTTTTATATGATCAAACCGTATACAAAGTTTACCATTGAAAATATCGTCGTTTCAAGATTTGAATAATAGTATTCAAGTCATATCAACATCATGATTTTCGACGTTTATTAGAAATTGACAAGCAATGAGATTGCCAACGTTCATAATTTTCAATTAGTTTAAAGATAACCTGGATTTTAAACATTTTACTAGGATATTTTTGAACTGAACAAGTCATTCTCTTGCAGCTTATTCCATTATGTAAAGCACATTATAGGGGGAAAATTCTGAACATTTTCAGTCCTGAAATTCAGAAAAAACACTCAGAAAAACTTGATAACCTAGATCGAATGAAACCTTTCATACAGGATAACCTTTCATACAGGATCCTGTATGAACCTTTCATACAGGATAATATTCGGTGTTAGACCTGTTTATGTAAGATTTTTAATTTTGGCTGCCTCATTGAAATATTATTATTGATAAATAGCAATAACTGAAAGTTGAAGATTTGCCTTCTAATGCTGCGTATACAGTTCTATGCATATGAAGCGTTTACTTTAGACAAAAATGTGTTCTCTTTTTATCTGTTGCTACCATTTTTTTTATGCCTCTCTTGAAGGAATCGTAAACAGTACATTATAACTCTGATATAAATATACAGAATTTCCAACTATAATAAGAATTTGCTACTATTTAGCACACTGATTTATACCATTCTACATGAACAATAATAGAACTGAAAAATCGTGCACAGTGTGGCGATAATTTAACCAATTGATTATCAAATTATCTGTATATTAGTCTGTCTATTTTAGTCTAAAATGGCTATTTCGTCATATTTTCTATTTGGACTTTTGTATTTTGTCAAAATACTCCAAATATTCCCATATCGGTAAATTTTCAAAATTTTAGATTATATAAATTTGTTGCATCTTGTATATTACATCTTATTCTCGTCAATATAAAATCGGAACCGAAAAAATAATTGTGTATAATAATAAAGATGTTATTATTTTAGTAATTTAAAGCTAATTGAGAACCTTGTCAATAGTATAATTTCCAACCCCCAAAATAATGCAAGACACATATGAAATGAAATATATGTCCGTGTATACATGTAGGTGTAGGTACGCGGTGAAATGAGTTTATGCGCGTACGTCCATGTATGTGCACCTTTGTTCGTATATGTGGTCTGCAACTCTAGCTGAATCAAATTTGGCTATCAATTATAAAATGTTGAAGAGCACAATTTTATGGCGACCGATAAACGTACTACTACCGCAAAACTGGCATTAAATTTTATGTTTCAAGTTTGGGATGGCTGCAAAAGTCAAGTTTTTTTTTATTTTGTTTTTTACGAAACCTGTCTATATGGTTCGATTGCAAAGTTTAAATAGCGTTTTCATTGCAGATATCTGTATCACCATACCGGTTTTAGATTTAGAACATGATCACTGCAGTGTCATGCAGCCTGACATCCATTTTTAAGAAATTTGAAGCAAACTGGGCTTCTAAAAGAAATTTATCGGTCTTAGAGATGATCGTAAAATTGTACCATATAAAAATATGTATTTCTGACTTTGCAGGCATCAGGGGTATTTCATGCGAAAGAACAAATAAGCGAGTTTGAATAAACATGTGTTCATGAAGATATTCAGAATCAATAATGAGAATTTTTTTCAAGGAACTTTCCAATTTATAAAGTTTTAAATTGGGTGTTGTAATTTTGTTAAATAAAAGAATTATATGTATAAAAATTGTGTGATAAATTTTCAGTTTTAAAAGAAATCGTGGCTTGTTGTTTTACATAACAGGTAGTAAAATAATTTTGAGAATAAACTCTGCAAATATTTAAGAATTATTATCCAATAATTTCGGGTTCGACCCGAAAATATATCTTATATAAATAAAAATAAAAAACATATTTGTTACAATTGTCTTATGATAATGCCGCTTTCTTTGTAACAATTACCGTCTTTGATTAATTGATCAGTAAATGTTTCAAACAATTCCTTTTTTAATTTTTTTTTAGCTGTGCGGTTTGATCCGTTCTCTCTTGAGCAAAGAAATATGGTCAAATTAAGAGTAAACGTGCTACAACTTTTTTAGGCGCTTGTTTTTCATTTTTTATACAAAAATTAATTGCAATGGTGCATTTTATCAGTTTGAAAAATATGTTAACAGCTGCTCTGAAAAACTAAGATTTTTTTTTATTTTAAAGTAATAATGCTGAAGGCTGTTATACCTAATGAGACGAAAAGAAAAATACAATAAAAAATCTTTTAAGACTTCACTTTCTTTTGAATATTTTGTGTGATAAAAGTAAATCCATGATAAATATATTCATTCTTACAAAAAAAAATTATTTTTTTTAAATGTTATTATTGATTTAAGCTTAAAACAGCTAAAGTAAATATTTATTATTGATATATACACCAATTTTTGATGTCAATAACATCTTTGGTAAGTTTAACTCTGGCTGAAATCAGAGCTTTACAAAAATGTAAAAATGTAAAAAAAAACACTTATACTTCCAAACCTAATAGATAAAAATGTGAGCAAATTTTATTCGTCTTGTCATAAATAGAGCTCTGTATAAGAAAGAATATATAAAAATAATTCCAATATTCTAAAGTTTTGAACTTTTTTAAAAAAAACTAAAAAGTTTTCATCTTGGCAAATTTTTCCTCACTTTACTCACTTTCACTTGAAATATCTTATAAACTGTAAAATATTTATGTAAACAGTAAGCAACAAAAATGTTCAGTAGGATATCCATTTCAAGATCAATAATTTGTTTCTACAAAGTTCTTCAGAACTTTATTGTTTATAATTTCATTTCTTTATTGCCTTAATGTAAGGTTCGGAAAGTGGTCAGATTTTTCTTGTTGCCAGATTCCTTTGAGAAAACTCTATTTTACTTTCCAATCTGAAAACTGATTGAGTAAATTCTGTAATAACTGTTCTTTCCTTGACGTGCCTGATTTAAATATTGGATGTCATGCATTACATCTGTGAAGAGTATCAGATACTGTACCCATTACTGATCTTCTAGTTGTGGGTAGTTCTTTAACTTTTCTTTCATGAAACTGTGATTGGTTAAAAAAGAGCAACAAACTTATTACAATACGGCAGAATAGAACGTAACGTGGATTTTGGTCAAGCTTCAGTTCCTTAATAAAATTTTAAACTCACGGTTTGTATTTTTGCACTTGTCCAAAATAAATTCCCAATTTCTTAAACGAAAATTATTGCATTGCTTATCAAATGTAGAAGATGGATGATCCAAGGAACAAAGATACATGCAGTACTGAGATCAGATGGTGATTGACCAATTAGGTTGGCATTTTCACTTACCATAACTGATGCTTTGTCTGTTGCAATGCTAACAAGTTTATGCATTAGTTCTTTGAATAATAATGAATACTGTTTGCATTTTAATAAAGCTTTGTTAAGTGCATTTTTATGTCAATATATTTCGTGTTTTCTTTAATCTAATCAGGCGTAAGAACTTTTCTTTTGCATTTTAATATTTTGTAACATTAACATAGTGAACAAATATAGCTAACCGATGAATATCTTAAACGTTTGTAAATCATTTCAATGCTAATATAAAAGCGACGGAGGTTTTCAGATCAATCTGCAACGAATATACGATTTTAGAACTCATTTTTAAAGTACGTCTTTCAGTAGTGCAGCTTGATATAGGAATTTTTCTATTGCATGCTTAAATTTTTGGGTCTGAGGTGCAAGCATTACAATCACATCACTAATATTCATTTTTCAATTAATCTATGACTGTTAGGTAGTTTACTTCCAGCAATAATTCGAAAACAAAATTAGCTTCATTAACCAAATCAATTTGTTTACAGAGGGAAAATAGGCTAGTTTGTTGATTAACTACATTGCATTTTATTAATTTTATCTAATATTTTCATAGTTCTGATTTAGAAAGAATTTAGGATGCATTTTTTTATGGCTATATTAATGTCTAGATTCATTATGGCGCTTAAAATTACTGATTTTAAATTAAAGTGTCTGAGGACAACATATGACAAATAGAGCAAACAGCCTTTTCGGCCTTAACAGTAAAATTAAAATCGTTCTTCTCTTGTTTGGAAAAACTCTTTCTTCTTCAGTTACTTTCGATTTATACTCTTCTTTTTATCAGAAATTTTAAACAAGGATTTTATAATTTTAATCGAGAATCGCTGTTTGCCCAGCTCTGTATTCAATAATAAATTGAACTACATGTTTGCAGAACCGGATCGATAGCCGAAAGGGGTACGGCAAGTGTTTTCTCGTGCTCTGTATACTGCCGGGTGGTGGATACAAATTCCATATGTGAGCATGAATAGTATGGTGCTCTCAATGGGTATTCATGTATTCTCTACACTCTTCCCATTGTGCTTTAAGGCAATGTCAGGCGACGGCAAAAAGGTTCATATTCTGGCCAGTGTTTGGGCGAATGATCAGTAAATCAAGTAACTGGCAATTAATAACAAACAAACAAACATGATGGTAGAACAAACAGTTTGAAATAATCATTTAAAAAACATGTTTGGAAAATAAATTGAAATTTAAAAGAAAAAAAAAACTAAATACCATGAAGGAAGTGGCTGTTTTTATTGAAATTAAATATGCGTACAGCCCATACACATATAATGAAATGGTTGCAAAATCAAGACCGCAGGACACACCAATGGTTAGCAATTAAATTTTCAAATGAATTTTGATTTACATTGAATTTTCAAATCACTACTTGGTGAACGCCCCCCCCCTTGACGGCAATGCATGCTTGTATACGTCAAGGTAAGGACTGCTAGAATTTCCTAATGTCCTCCTGCGATACAGTTTGGCAGGCATTTCTCAATTGTTGCTCCGCACATCTGCTACATTTCGGGGTGGGCGAATCTGACGGCCTAGCATGTACATGCTCTATTGGCGAACGGTGATCTTGCTGGTCAAAGAATAGTATCAACAGCACGGAGACAGTCCAGAGATATACGAGCCGTATGTGGCGTGGCATTATTGGGACATGACCCCAGAATGACGTGCCATGAAGGGGAACGCAAACGCCGCAGGATTTCATCAACATATCGTTGAGCTGTTAAATTTGTACGCAGGATGGCTAGGGGTGACCTGCTGTCGTAAGAGATAGTACCTCACACCAGGGATAATGGCTGTGTATCTGTATAAAACAAAAGCTGATTGGGACCGCTGCCCCTGGTGCTACCACACACGTAACCGATGGTCCTCTGCTGAAAGACTGAAGCGTGATTCATGGCTGAACACTATGCGATGTCAGTCTGCTGGCAGTCATGATGATCGACTACGGCACTACTCCAAACGACTCTGTCGATGTTGTGGGGTTATGGTCAGTACTGTAATACTTTAAAATATTTCATATTTGGAAAAAAGTTGAATATCAAGTTGCGTTTATCCGCAGAACGGTCCAACTGCTCAGCATTTATAGTCAGTTTTATTAACTCTCTGGGAACTTGCTAAAAAATTAATATTAAAATACCGAATAAAAACAAAGACAAAAGGTTTTACAATTTAATTATTTATTTTAAGAGCATTAATATTGCTAATAATCGCAAATGAAATCAGTATACATCGAAATGTGTTCAGGAGGTCATAAGAGCTTTTCCCTAAAATCTTGGAATTCCATTTTTTTAAAGAAAATATTATTTTTTTATTACAGTAGTATGGGAAAATAAAAATGATATCCGCTTTATGTATGAACCTTTATTCAGTTCCTTTTCCTAAACGTGAAGAGTATGAAGCGAAAAATAGAAATACTCTCTAGGAAATGAAATTAATTCTTGTCACTGAGATAGACACAAAATAAATTGAGTTCTAACTTTAATATTTTATTTTTATTCCTCCACGTGTAGGGTCCCCTTATTGTTTTATAGTTTTCATTTATATTTATTTTCCCCAACCAGGCTTATTATATATGAATTTTAAAGATACGCCTTGTGACGAATTTCTGATGTATAGGGAAGTTCTGTAATATTATCAATAATAGTTATTTAACTTATAACATGAAATTTAATAAAGTTACGAGAAATTGATGCTACTTAAAAGAGTTGAAGTTACATTAAATATTTTTTTAACGAAATTAAATGGTTCTGCCACAAAGAATTTATATTATTTTATGTTTTTGAACCTTAAATATTCCTATCTTCTCTCTAAATGGAGGTAAATAACAGTAAAATTTATACAGCGTTCAGTTAGAAAAATTACTTTTGTATAATTATAGAAAAATAAGTGAATGTAGACCTACTACAATGTTACACCAAAATTGTAAAAAACTACAATCTCTCTAGATAAAGTAGTATAACGATTAATGTTAAGAAACCTTTGGTCTTTATTTTTATCTAGATAGTTATTTTCCATTGATCACTTTTTATAGTCGAAACATCCACTGACTAACCAACTTTTGACCAACTAGGATCTATTTCGGGAACCTCGTTTAGGCCAGAAAGGTTTCAAATAGTTTTTATTTATTATCAAAACAGCTATATACTTCATTGCTATAGATAAACCTAAAGTATCCAGACAAGGTCCTTTCCTTACAAAGTGTTGGTATGCTTAAGGACTTTAACGGGAACCCTGTAAAAATGATTTCTTAAAAGCAAAACTTGTCTGTGGAAAAATTTTAAAATATAAGTATTTAAAAACAATTCAGGCTATTCTTTTATGAATATTAACCTGGAATTTTCTAAACCATTTAATTTCCGAGATTAACTGAAAAATAATATATTTTAAAAAAACTTAAATCCTAAAAAATACAACATTTGAAACTCTTTGATTTATTATTCATAGATATTTTAACATTTATTTAGATTCAGTCTTCTATTAGAATAGTATGTAATAGAACACAGAATCTAATATTTCTTTTAATTTCCTGTTGACGAAAAGTGACAGAAAACACCAGTTGTTTTAAACACTTTTGTTTATTTCAAAGGAAGAAAACATTTCTTCGCTTTTAAAATATATTGCTTTAAATTTATTGCTTTAAAATTTAAGTCCGTTAAAGTCGCAAGTCAAGAAGATGATAGAATCTTCGTCTTCGCATGGCCGACCCTTCCCAAAATATATTTAAAGTATAACATTGTAAAGGTCAGAGGAAGTTTGAATGTGTGTTATGGTGAACATTGCGTTTTTGCATATAAGTAATAAACATTTATGAAACATTTAAATATTTTTCATTTTAAGATTTTTCAATACTAAATGTATAGATTTATCAGTTTTTATTGCATATCTAATCATTGAATTCTTTCACTATATCCTTACAATTTAGTGAGTTTTATTTTTATCCTATAAACTTACAAAATATACATATTATACAAAGTATGTACGTTACATGGAATAACGTAAATGTTAAATCATTAAAGGCAATTTATAAGCATATGTGTTATATAACTGCACGCACTTTTATGAAAAGCAAATTCAAATATGATATAATTCTTAGGTAATAGCTTATCATTCCAACGGAGGTAAAATTACGATATGTACAGCAAATAATTTTGAATATGCACATAAATTAAAATGTTCTGAATTTTTTTATTTACATTGAAATATCATTTACTTTTATCCTACGAACTTATCTTGAAAATATACAGGATGTTAAGTCAGCGAGTGAGATCCATGTAAGGTAAATGTTAAATCAGCAGACATCGTTTTGAGACGTGTAATTTCATATATGCATACACTATTATAAGAAGCGAAGTCAAATAGGTTATAACTTTAGACAAGAGGTTATTACATCAAAAGAAGTAAAAATAGGATATGTGCAGCAATTTATTTTGACTATACACTCAAATTAAAATGCTGTCCCGTCTTTCGTTTTTTATTAATTCACTTACATAATATAATGTACCGGAAAAGTATTGTAACGGGGTCGAAAATTCAAATTCGAATTTTCGACGGCAGAGCACGTTTCAAGCATCCCTGAACTAGAATAGAAAGCTTTTAAGGTGATGTTTAAGCGTATATGTGTATGTCTGTTAGTGTTGAAAACCCAGACCACACGACAGACCCGAAGGCTTACTGTAGCTAAGTGTGTGGCCGGGATGTCTGTTAGTGTGTTGTTGTTGTTGAGACCCAGACCGTCCGACCTACCAAAAAGGTGTGAGGTAACTGTTTGGACGGCTGGAAAGAGCCACCCAATTTAGACCGGAACCCAGTGGGGGAAGCATCCACAAGGACCACACCCTCCGTCCCCCATCACCAATCTCTCGGAAGGATTTACGGACCCACATGTATAAGGCGATCGTACTCCGCGTGAACACGACGGCTGTTTTGGCAGAGGAGAGCATCGAACCCAGGCCTACCGACTGCAATTCCCGCGCGCTGACCACTCGGCTATCGCGCCCTAAGTATGTTAATGTGTGAATGTTAGTGTGTGTGTTCTGCGTGTATATTCGTGTGTGCGTATAGTAGTTTGCGTGCACGTAACTGCTTGGGTATATTAGTGTGTGTCCATCAGTCTGTGAAAGCGATGTCTCAAGAACGAATAAAGCGTTTCGAAACAAAATGTGATATGATTATTGCAATCGGTAAATACTAGAATCCTATTAAATTTAAACGCGATCGAATATTCGAAAGATAGATTGCACCAATTTTCAAATCAATTTTTGAAAAAATAGTTAAAAATCAGAAGCTACAATAATTTTAAATATGCATTTCTTACGTATTTTTTAATTAGAAAACGAATGGTACTAACTTTAAAACGTTAACACGACCTTACGTTAGCACGATCAATTTTGCCTTAGTGAAAGAATTGGAGAAATATCGTTTACTTGGTGATTTACTTTAAGTACTGCCAAATTGGCGAAAATCTCGCCAAATTTGACAAAAAAGACTCTTAATTCACGAAAATTACTCCTAAATTTCGGGATATTCAATATTTTTAATGATTAGATTTGCAAATTGTCACCAAGAAAAGCACCCAATGATAATGAACAATTCAACGTTTAAAACATTATACGATGGATCTTGTCTATCATTATTTTTTCACTGAAACAAAGTCAAGGCATTATGTAGCGAAAGTCACGTGCTGCCGACATTAGATGTTTTATATTAGCGAAAATTTATTTTTTGCACAACTTTTAAATATACTTTTTATTGCAAAACTAAATACGTATTTATCTGAACGGACATCGATATGTTTTTTAGTAACTTATTTATCTTTTAGTAACTTTTCTTACTTGTAAAGGATACAAACTGACCAACATAAAAACTAAACAATTTTGAATATGGATCAATTTAGTACAGAGACGGTTTTGGACATGTGAGCATTACATTACATATAAAATAAGCACTTTATTATTATAATTAAATATATTTATTTGTTTTTTAAGTAATTTGAGTTATTTTTGCGAGCAATTTAGAAATAATGGGTTAGTTCTGTTTCTCACCTAATCTAATAATCGAAAACACATTTGGCAGTTGTCCCTTTCCAGTAAATAAACCTTTAGCATCTCTAATATTAAAAGCAAGGATATTACAGGATCCAAAAATACCCACTCCTAAAATATAATCTTATAGAAGGAGATAGGTAAACACGGCAATTCTGATAGCATTAAATGACGCAAAAACAGTTAGATAAAACAAATTAAGGTAAACCCGGGTTAGATGACAATACGGGTTAGATGGCCAATCGTTGTCATTTTCTTAGTAACCGGTAAGTGGCAACACTAACTACACAGTTATGATTCAAGTGTTCGAGCAGACGGTTTGTGTTGTCTAGCGCTAAAAAAACAGCAGCATTGTAAGAATATAAAATTGTTTTATATTTCCATCCTCTCAAAAATTTTCTCCGTTCAGAAAGATGCCTTGTGATTACGGTTTATTTCGAGTTAAAATCTTGCAATCGAGGTTAAACGAGGAACTAAACTTTGTATTTGTATGCCTAACCTCCATGCATTTCATTGACGTCACGTTTACCAGATAAGCGTCATGACCATCTGTCCCTTTTGTTAAGCATAGATAATCCACACGTTTCAGGGTTAGTTGGCCAGTCTATCTGGTAGGTTATTTCGGCATGCTTGTTGAGCAGCTTCTCACTTTCTTTTCAGATACCAAATATATATGTTATATATGGTAGCAACCGTGGGGCGTGGGCATAAGATGATTTATGTAAAGCAATACGTAATGGCACGTCAGTTAGACAAGCTTCCACTGAATTTCGTATGCCAAGAAAAACACTGTAGAGGAGATGGAAAACTGGAAACATAGTCAAAGGCTTAATGGACTGAGTCTAGCTCGCTGAATATAACTCTTCTCAGAAAAATTCTGAAACCTTCTGAATTCACAGCCGAGCACTTCCAAGCAGAGTGAAACGAATGCACGATTCCTCACAAAATTGTTGACCGATATTACAGCTACTCCATTGATTAGCAAAATTCACACTTCATCCAAACGTTAGAGGCGCCATGCTACTATTCTAACGTTATCCAAAAATATAGATGAAGTAAAGCCAAAAACAAAAATTGAGAACTTCAGGACTCTGCGTAGTAAGAATCAAAATAAGAAGAAACATTGTTGTTGTTGAGACCCAAACCATCCTCCCAACCAGAAAGGTGTATGGTAACCGCTTGAACGGCGGGAAAGAACTACCCAATTTAGACCTGAACCCTGTAGAGGAGGCATCCACAGAGACCGTATCCTACATCCCCTACCACCAACCTCGCGGAAGGACTTACGGACCCACATGTATAACGTGATCGTGCTCCGCATGAACACGGCGGCAGTTTTGGAGGGAATCGAACCCGGGCCTACCGAATGCAATTCCTGTGTGCTAACCACTGGGTTATCGCGCCCCGAAGAAACTTTGTTATAGACCTTCTTCCAGCGGCAACGCTGATAAGGAAATCGAGATTCAATATGCATCCAGTAGCATATCAAATGATGATTTAGATCACTCTAATGAATGTGTAGAATCCGGAGAAGATTGTAATAGCACTAAGATTAAAGCTGACTTGATAAAGCGTGTTCGTTGTCATCCTTGATTGCACGAATCATTCTCATTATTTATCGATTTATGCCAGTCCTATGCTATTATTTTATAAAAAGGGAAGTGGCATTTTAAAAACTCCCATGTAATGTTTTTATTTTAGTTAATATTTTTGGAAATAATCATCTCATGTATTTTTGTAACACATTACCTGCACTATTTTGTTCTTGAATTAAAATCATTTTATTAAAATTCAATGTGAATACTTTCTTAAGATTAACTCGCACATATTTATCATTAAAATAGACACGCCCAACTAATCCAAGATTGCGATTTCAGTTGTGAGCAGTGCAGATCTAAGATTTCGGAATTTTTGACTTTCCACCAATTGTTTTTTTACAAAAGTCCATATACATAATATATAACATTAAACTCTACTGAGTGTGTTCAAATTTTTCTGATCATGTATTTTATTAATACATACCCGTAATTTTCAATTTAAGAAACTAAGGTCATCTAATCCGGCTTTACCCTACAATAAATGATTACAACATAACATCTACAAAGATAAACATAGGCAATAAAAAGAGTAATGATGATAATTAAAGCTGGTAAATAATTAGCTATCAATAAGAAAAAGATTCTCCATTTCAATTCAATTATAAATAAATATTTGATAGCCGTGGAAAAGGAACGATAGGTAAGAAAGCTTTTAAAAGATTGAGGCAAGATATTGTGTAATCTAGGAGCTAGAAAGAGATACAATTTCTTAAACTTATTAGAATTGGCTCCAAGATGTATGATAATACCCCGCCTTAGCTTAATTTTACATCGACTGTCTCCCGCAATCTTATTTCCAATATAAAACATATAAGAGCTTTGGAAACATAAATATGCCTAAATGACATAATCATAGAATCGAGGAAAATAGAAAAGGATGGTATCTGACGATGTTTACATAAGACAATCCTAATAAATAAGTTTTGAAACAAAATAACAGGCCTAAGGGTATTTAGATAAGTCCCGTCAAAACACATTATGTTATACTGAATCCGGGAGTGACTTAAGGAGTAATAAAGAAATCAATGAACATAGAAGGACAAAACTGGCGTAGAACATAAAATCTCAAATAATTATGTTTATATTGCAAATTTCCTTAAATATAAAAATACGATTTCCTTAAAAAAATTAATTTCAGCGCCCATTTTATTTATTTTTCTTATACAAAAATTCAAAATATACTATTTTAAAATTGTATAGAAATTACATTTGATGAGCTTCATTTTATACGAATCATATTACTTGAACATGAAAGCTGCATTGGGCGGTTTACCTACTACGCATAAAACCAGGATACAGTACAAAGTAACTAAAAAAAAATCTGATGTGGGCAACACATGACTTTCCTTATATAATGCAATGAATTTACTACTTTTACAGTTAAAAATTTTTTTATTCTTATAGTAGATACTTATATTCTTTCCAAGATATTGAATTTCCTTCAATTAGTCGTCATTTTCATAGATTTAAGATCTAGCGTTATTTTTATCAATTTGGCGAGATTTTTGTTAATTTGGCAACAATTAAAAATGTCACCAAGTTGGCGACATTCCTCCAAATTCGTCGCCAAAATCTCGCCAAGCGTTATGGACGGAGATATAAGTTATTCTTACAGCAGATAAATGATTTTGGCGTTAAAATACAAAAGTATTACTCAAAGTATCTTTTTTCATGAATGAACGAGCTAGATCCACGAGAACGATGTCACCCAATTTATCGCATGGTATTACATATGAAAAGTGAACATGTTTCTCAATAGAAATTTTTTTTTTATTTTATATAACTTTTTTATAATTTTTTTTTAAATATGCATTATCTCGAGAACAGTTCATGTTAGCGTTCTAAAATTTATGTCAATCATTTTCTAATGAAAAATTACATAAGGAATATCTATTTGCGTAACTTTATTAGCGGTTTTGATTTTTTGACGATTTTTTCAAAATTTCACTCGAAAATTTAGGGAGGTTCTTTACATTCAATTGCGTATAAAAACAATAGGCTTCCAGTATTTATGAATTGTGATTTTTGTACCAAATTTCGTTCAAATCGGTCCATTCGTTCGGCAGTTATCGTCTCCACAGACTCACTGACACACACACACACATACTTTCACACACACACACACACACACACACACACACACACATACACACAACTTTAAAAATGTTTGATTCGTGATCAGGGATGCTTGAAACGTGCTCTCCCGTCGAAAACTCGAATTCGTATTTTCGACCCCGTCACAATACTTTCCTTATACATTATGTATATAAGGGAAGTAATAATCTATAGAACCGTTATTTAGATTTACAGCAAAATCTATAAACACTCAAATGACTTTGCTACGGTTGCCTATAAGTAAATACTTTAAGTAAGTCTGTGAATGACTTTGTCCAATTAAATAAAACTCATCGTAGCGCCCTCAGCGGGATAATTAAAGATGTTAGAAACATGAACTTGACAACAAAGCTATATAGACGGAAAATGCCGATTACAAAGATATAGCGTATTGTCTTATTTGTAGGAATCGGCATTAGGAACGCAAAAACTAGTGCATGAATGCCAAAAGTACCCTCCATACTCCATCGACTATAAATTCTGTTACATGGTGATACCTGCAATGCTTGTCAAATCAGGTCACAATATACTGTCTCGAATTGAATTGTGTATTGTTGCTAATAGGGAGCATTCTGAATATGTTGAACATTCGATTACTGTGAATGTAAGTATTGCTTATTTTCCAATTCCTGTATAGGAGAGGAATTCGCTCAAAACTCTACTGTGCCAAATCAATGCCTTCTATAATAGTGTTATTGCTGATTCATATACGTATGGAACATTTCCCTGCAATTTTATAGTTGGCTCCTTTTCTTTTTTTGTCGATCTTCCTTTTTTGCCAAGTTCATGATCCTAGTTTTAAAATTCCCTGCTAGAGGCCTTTCATTCCCTTTTAATCGATCATTCACGGTCACTTTGTTATAAATAGACCTAAAATGCACAATCATAGTCATTTAAGTAAAAATATATTTCTCCTCATTTAATGTAACAGAATTAGGATTTTTAAATATGAAAACATTCGCCAATTTACCCTATTGCATCTGTTTTGTAATTTAAAATTACCAAAACTTTTTGATGAGCATGTTCTCCTGAGTATGAGCGATGATGAGTGATTATGTACCTTGCCTTGATTTGTTTATGAGTTTTTCATGTTTTGAATGTTATACTGTTTAATGTTGTTTTGTTTTACTACTTGCGCCTCTCTTGTTATTAACACTTTACAACATAGTTGGGAAGTGATTATAATTTTGTTCATTCTATCTGCCTTTCTGTCTATCTGTCTGTTCGCACAATAACTGCCGTAAAATAACTTTATCAAAATGAAATGTTATTATGTTACTGAGAAGGTCAGTGGGGGTCTGTAGGACATATGGGAATGTGAATGAATAATATCACCCATTTCGTTTTGAACTGAACCCTATGAGGCCTAATTTTAAATACATTTTTTAAACGAAGTTAAAATTCTCAAATTGCTTCGAAAATTTTAGACAACATTCAAATTATCCCATATAATATATAAAAAAATTTCTGAACAATATTTTTGGTAGTTTTGTAAAGATAAATTAAAATAATATTTACACCCATGTAATAGGAAAGTATTACGTGAACCACTTCAAAATAAAATATGGCATCCATTTTTTTCTCTCAGAGTAAATCGTGATTTTTAAAGTTCATTTACATTTATATTTAGTGTTGCATTCCTCCCGAAACCACTTTATTTTTGCGTATTTTCTGTGTATCTATATTCTGCGCCAACGCAATTGCAATATTTTTGAATTCAAATGATCAAAAAGCTTTGATTATTTTTACAACGAAGCGTAATTTTAATGGATGCAGAATGCAAACAAGTGATTGTAAGATGAGTTATATAAAAATTGCTGAATTTTTTTCATGCAAAATTATTTAGCCTTGGAGTTTGGAATAAGCGTGATATATGAATTCACTGCAATTACATGGAAAGCCAGCCGATTTATATTTCGATGACGTCATTTGAATAAAGTTCATTTTTTTTAGATGAAGTTTTCAAGTAAAATAAATTATTGCATGCATGTAATAATTAAAACAATATCACCGCTGAATGTATAGCATTTTAGAGATGTTTAAATAAAATTGCATTTCAGTTGGAAAGTGTTTTATAATCAATGGTTTATGCGTGATTGATCTTTCTAGTTATTTTATTTATTTATTTATTTCTATTTATTTTAAATTCTCTAATTTAAAAAAAATGCTCTTAATAAAAAATTTCTTATTTGAAAAAAAATTATCTTTTGCCTCAATTACTTTTCAAGTGTTATATTTTTTCATTTTTGGATATGTCCGCTTTATCTTGCAACCTGTAAGTTTTGTCTTTGCATGTATGTGCATGTCTGTCCATGTCTGTGTATGCCTATGTATATTGGTGTTGCTCGTCTATGTATATTACTCAAGTATGTTTATGTGTATTGTAATTTTTGTGTTTCTACCGGACGTCCCTTGTAAGTGCCCTACACCCTCTGGGTGAGATGAACGGTCTAAGCAATAATAAAAATAACCTCTATCGAAAAAGCCTTCTATGACATTTATATTATTGGTTTCTACGTATGAGACAGTATTCTACAATTTTGTAGTTGTCTTTTTTTTTGTCTTCCTCGCTTTGTTGACGAGTTCATACTGATATCTATTAAATTATTATTAGAGGCGCTGCAATCACTTTTAATCTATCAGGCACAGTTACTTTAATATAAAAGAACCTAAAGTGTACTGTACACTCATGGACATTTCCTTAAAAATATATGTCTCCTCATTTAGTGGAAAAGAATTACGATTTTTTGAAACGCAATCTACTCTGAAGAATAATTTTAAACTTAAACGTTTAAAAGCCAGTTATACTATAGATTATATATTACAACTGCAGTTGAACCAAAAATACCAAAATTATTTTGGACATTGGTTTTTCATTCATCTAGCTCATATATTTCAGTTTAAACGTTTGAGCACACTTTTAAGTTACATTCCATTTAAAACCCGAGATATTTTAAATTGTAAATTGTTCTTCAAGCGGGGCAGGTGAATTAACTAAAGCATTGTAAAGAATTGCGCTGAAAATAGCTACAGTTTATTTATTCTACGCGTATAATTGCTTTTGCTAGCATACCCGATTTCGCTTTTATTGTGTTTAAAAAACAATAAAATGCATGAGTTAAAACTACTGCTAATGTAATAAAACTGAAGAGAGCAACATACTGCACAACATTAATAGCGCTAATTGGTTCAGAAATAGCCTTCTTCGTTAGAAGAAACAAGAAACGCAACCGTCACGTGTCAGAGCGAGATCGACAACTGATGTTAGAACTGATAATGTAACGGAAGCCGGTAAAGGGGTTATCAACGTCAGAAAACCGAAATAAAGGTAAAAACCATGAAAGAAGGAAAGAGTAACAGAGCACTATGAGCGGACGGTGAAATACCAAAGACAAAATTTAACGCCCAAGAAAGTGCTTTGAAATACTTGGATTCCATGCTGAACAATTATTTTCCTCATTGGTATTTTACCTTTCATTCATAGTGTTCTATATTGCTTATTAAGGATGCTATAATTGTTATAAATGATACTATAATTGTTAATTTGCTGTAATTAAATACTGATAATTGTTAATTTAGAGTAATGTAAAATATAAGCTTATAATTCATAGTGTTCTATATTGGTTATTGAGAATGCTATAATTGTTATAATTGATGCTATAATTGTTAATTTACTATAATTGAATACTGATAAATGTTAGTTTAGAGTCGCGGGAAATATAAGTTAATAGAGTAGGAAATAGTGGTTTTACATGTTGTCATTCGGAAAAGCTCCAAATGTAACTTCACAATTTAACTTCAAAAATAACTCCGAATGTAACTTTCTAATTTAACTTCACAAACACAGTGGCGTGGATCTTTCCCTCACTTTTTCATTATGAAATAAGTAAATTCATTGCATTATATAAGGAAAGTGCTGTACTGCTCACATCAGATATTTTGTGATATGGACGTAAAGTAGATTCCTTGGTCCAAATAAGGACATAAAGAATTCTCCTCTGCCAAAATCCGTTGAATATAGCATCCACACAGTAGCGTGCATTTGAACGCTGCCACAACTGCCGCCGTTTTCATGCGGAGTACGATCACGTCAACCATGTGGGTCCGTAAGTCCTTCCGAGAGGTTGGTGGAAGGGGAAGGAGGGTA
Source organism: Amaurobius ferox (assembly GCA_951213105.1). NCBI lineage: Eukaryota > Metazoa > Arthropoda > Arachnida > Araneae > Amaurobiidae > Amaurobius > Amaurobius ferox. The sequence continues at coordinate 133,428,228 of OX578137.1, forward strand.
CGGTCCCTGTGGATTCCTCCCCCACTGGGTTCCGGTCTAAATTGGGTGGCAATTCCCGGCCGTCCAAACAGTTATCTTACACCTTTCTGGTAGGCCGGACGTTCTGGGTCTCAACAACAACAACACAGTAGCGTGGATTTATGAGCTGACACTCCTCGAAGTCCTCAGTTCAGTTATCGCTCGGTACATTTTAATATTCGCAAATTCGCCTTTATTTTCCCCCTCTGGAAAAACTGCACAAAAATCTATTACGAACGTTACGAAAGTCTTTTGACACTATTTGGACAATTAAGAAAGCTTATGTATGTAGTAATTGTATATATGATTTTGGAAATAATTTTAACTCTAATTTGTATATAAAATATATGCATTTTATACCAGAAAATGTGGCTCACGTGAATGCTTGGAATTCCATGCCTACTTATGTTGCGTGTACGTATATTACCTTTAAGTGGCCAACAGGTAAGTGGATTTGTCAGCGCCACAGTGTAAAAAGAGCACGATTGTAGTAATTTGCCGAAAATACTAAAAGTATAAAATATAACATAAATGACATAAATTTTGCATTTCAGAAAATTTTTTCATACTGTGAAGGATAACTTACAAGCTAAAAAGAGCAAAGGCAGATTATGCAATGTACGGATATGATATGTATAAAAATCATGTCTTCACATGGCAAAAATCTTAATGAAATGCCACAACTTTGATTATCGGTAGTCATACCCACAAAAACCGTTGCTAAGGATAGTTCCTAAAGATAGAATCGCTCTCTCATTACAGATAATAGCGCCCACACACCAGTTTTTCACTTATTATGCGCTTATCAATATGAAATAACCGATATCTGCAATAGCAGCAATAAAACTTGTGATGTTCTGAGATTCTGCAAACCTCTACGGCAAGTATCTTCAACTTTTCACCACGAAGCATCAATTAGTTCTGTATTAAATTCTTTCAGGGATCATCAGTCAGTCCTACATTAATTTCTTTTAGGGAGCATCAGCCAGTCCTACATTAAATTATTTCAGGCAGCATCGGTCAGTCCTATATTCATTTCTTTCAGAGAGCATCAGTCAGTCCTACGTTAAATTCTTTCAGGGAGCATCGGTCAGTCCTACTTTAATTTCTTTCAGGGAGCATCAGTCAGTCCTACATTAAAATCTTTCAGGGAGCATCAGCCTGTCCTACATTAAATTATTTCAGGTAGCATCGATCAGTTCAACATTAATTTCTTTCAGGGAGCATCAGTCAGTTCTACGTTAAATTCTTTCAGGGAGCACCGATCAGCCCTACGTTAATGTCTTTCAGGGAGCATCAGTCAGTCCTACATTAAAATCTTTCAGGGAGAAACAGCCTGTCCTACATTAAATTATTTCAGGTAGCATCGCTCAGTCCTACATTAATTTCTTTCAGAGAGCATCAGTCAGTCCTACATTAAAATCTTTCAGGGAGAAACAGCCTGTCCTACATTAAATTATTTCAGGTAGCATCGATCAGTTCTACATTAATTTCTTTCAGGGAGCATCAGTCAGTTCTTCGTTAAATTCTTTCAGGGAGCACCGATCAGCCCTACGTTAATGTCTTTCAAGGAGCATCAGTCAGTCCTACATTAAAATCTTTCAGGGAGAAACAGCCTGTCCTACATTAAATTATTTCAGGTAGCATCGATCAGTTCTACATTAATTTCTTTCAGGGAGCATCAGTCAGTTCTACGTTAAATTCTTTCAGGGAGCACCGATCAGCCCTACGTTAATGTCTTTCAGGGAGCATCAGTCAGTCCTACATTAAAATCTTTCAGGGAGAAACAGCCTGTCCTACATTAAATTATTTCAGGTAGCATCGCTCAGTCCTACATTAATTTCTTTCAGAGAGCATCAGTCAGTCCTACATTAAAATCTTTCAGGGAGAAACAGCCTGTCCTACATTAAATTATTTCAGGTAGCATCGATCAGTTCTACATTAATTTCTTTCAGGGAACATCAGTCAGTTCTACGTTAAATTCTTTCAGGGAGCACCGATCAGCCCTACGTTAATGTCTTTCAGGGAGCATCAGTCAGTCCTACATTAAAATCTTTCAGGGAGAAACAGCCTGTCCTACATTAAACTATTTCAGGTAGCATCGATCAGTTCTACATTAATTTCTTTCAGGGAGCATCAGTCAGTTCTACATTTAAATTCTTTCAGGGAGCACCGATCAGCCCTACGTTAATGTCTTTCAGGGAGCATCAGTCAGTCCTACATTAAAATCTTTGAGGGAGAAACAGCCTGTCCTACATTAAATTATTTCAGGTAGCATTGATCAGTTCTACATTAATTTCTTTCAGGGAGCATCAGTCAGTTCTACGTTAAATTCTTTCAGGGAGCACCGATCAACCCTACGTTAATGTCTTTCAGGGAGCATCAGTCAGTCCTACATTAAAATCTTTCAGGGAGAAACAGCCTGTCCTACATTAAATTATTTCAGGTAGCATCGATCAGTTCTACATTAATTTCTTTCAGGGAGCATCAGTCAGTTCTACGTTAAATTCTTTTAGGGAGCACCGATCAGCCCTACGTTAATGTATTTCAGGGAGCATCAGTCAGTCCTACATTAAAATCTTTCAGGGAGAAACAGCCTGTCCTACATTAAATTATTCAGTTCTCTATTAAACTCTTTCAGGGAGCACTAGTATTATAATTAACTAGTTATTTTACCAGTGCTCAGTGCATTCTCATTGGGAAATGACCCCCACATGTGACACCAACACACTTCGTAAAAGTTCCGAATATCAAGAACCAAATTCAAATTTAAGCATAAGAATGGAATGTCGGACATTTTTGGGAGACAGAGTGGTGGATGTTTTTGGAAGTATCTTTGTATTTTCACCTCAAATTCAAAATTTTGATTTTTTCGTTATTCTGGAAGATGAAACGGATCGAATGAGACAAAAATCAAAATTTTGGCTCTAATGAACGTGCTCAATGATTTTGATAAGTAGTTTTCAATCTTTAAGTATTTATGTGCTGTGCATCGTCTTCCTTCATTCGAATTTTCTAAATAATTTTTTGGTTGATCAAGAAGTTAAGACAAATAGAAGAAGACCAAACCTGAGATTTCTGCTAAAGTGAAAGTGCTCGATGCTCTATAATTAAACAAAGTGGTTTCGAATTTTTTGTTATTATTTTGGAAAGTTACTCCTAATTCGAACTTTTGAAATTTTAGATTGTTCCCTTTGTTTCGAAGCTGAGACGGATCTAATGCTACCAAAGCTAAGATTCTAGCTATAGTAGAAGTGCTCGATAATTTTGATGCATCACCCCCTCACTCAGTCAGTTCAGCTTATATTATATAGAGTTCTTTCAGAGAGTATCAGCACTGGTGTTAAACTTTTCAAATGAGCGCTAGCACTATTTTAAATTTATTATACTTTGTTTCTTTAAAAATACAATATATGGAAAGAAAAGAAAGTATTATTTCAATACTACTATTTCCTAGTAATTTAAAATAAGTATATTATTTTATGCGTTGTTTGAATTAAAACTAAACTAAAGATAATAAAAATAATTTTATTCCCTAGAAAAAGTTACGTGTAGGAGGCTTTATATTTCCTTTTATTTAAAATAAAACTGCATGAAATGTTCTATCAGCATAAATATTTTCTAAGCTTTTTATATAATTTTAGTTAACAGTGAGAGCAAAAAAAATTGCACTTTTCATCTTTAAAAATTCGAATTTATTTTCCCTTAAAATTTTGTTAATTACAAATAGAACTTTGATTTGACAGATTTTACCTTTTATGTTTTTTTTAATGTTCATGTTAACAGTTTGTATTTAATAAAGTAATAAAATAAATTTGAAAGTATATTTGGATCATGCATTAAGACTTTTATTTTTTTTATATATATATGGTAGATTAAACATTTTATTTTATTTTTTATATGGTAGATTTCATACTTAGTGATTTTTAAAAGAATACTACGAAGCTTTTAATTAAAAAATATTGAATCAGTACATAAGAATAAAAAATGCTGTTACTTTTCTCAAAAACATTAAAAGATCGGGTATTTATTTTTAGTTTCAGAAATAAAATATAGCAATCACTTTAAATGTATTTCTTAAATATCCATTCGATCTTCTCGGTTTATTCTAATTTTAAAATAAAAACATCTAAAACCCATTATTCACTTCACCCAAGGCTGATTTGGGAAGATTATTACTTCTTGTTTGTAAGCAATAAAAGTACTGCAGAAAAAGGAGCTATTCTTAATTTTAAATTGAATAATGTTGTTTATGGGCTTGTCACTGTGATAAACATAGTAAATTAAGACTTATTTTAGCTATATTATAATCGCAATAGCAGATAATTAAAAGTGAGTTCATGATAATGAAAGCGTTTTCCAGGTATGTTATGATTCATTATTAAAGCAAAAATGGGTAAAACGGCAAAACCCGTTTAAATATTTTTCAGTGGCTTAGCGTAAACTTTGTGTAAACCGAGAAAAAGTAGGTCAAAGGAAAACACTCTAGTCTTTTAAACATAGTAATAAGCAACAACTATAACACCTCCATTGTTAGTGCTTATTTAAAAAATGCTAATTTTAAATTAATCTCTGAATTTTTTTCCCATTAGTTTAAATAAAAATTTTTTAACACCATCAAGATATTTTATGCATTACTAGCTGCAATGCCCACAGCTCGATGTCACTATTTCATCGCATGAATCACTTCTGCAATCATTTTAAAATGCAAATAAACAAAATATATCCGCTTTCCCTAGGACATTTTTCGTCTGCTATGTCTCGTACGTTTCATTTGGTAACTCGAGTTATTGTCAAAGGTGGCGTGACGAAAAGGCGAAAAAACTAAAATATCTCGAGAACGGTTAAAAAGAGTGTAATGGGGTTGGCCTTATACTTTTCATCGTCAAGAATTACGTATAAAACAGGCATTGAATTGATACATTTGAGCATACTCAGTGGTTTAATTCAGATTTTAACGATTTTATGTGGGCCATTCCACCAAAAGGCAGGTTCTAATTTTTCGAATTGACCAAAATATAATCAAGGTAACCAACATGTGACTTAATTATCAAACTTTATGAAATTTGGTCAATTGGTTTTGAGTTACAATGGATATATAAATGCATTGTATAAACAGACACACAGATACACACATAGAAATGGTGTTTTCGTACTTTAAAGATCACAAAACGTGTAGATCCATCGAAAACAGGAGTTGCGATTTTCGACATGATTCCAATACTTTCTCTATACGTTACCATGTATTGCAGTGCAAGTAAAAAAATGCGTGATCTCCTTTGGCCGCCCTCTAAATAGGCGCCTGTAATCGACGAAGTGGTCTCACAAAAATTTCAGTATTAACATATTCCGCTTTTAAAATATTTGTATCAACATAATATAACTAGCGTTCGTATTTAAAATAATAGAATAAAACGAAACATCGAAAGTCAGAGTTATTTCTTTCAATATCAGTTATTTTTAGTGTGTGGCTTATTTAGAGTTATGAAATAGATTTTCAAGGTAAAGTTTTTAAAGCTTTAATGTCCAAAATGCCAATTTTATTACTTTACTTATATACATAATGTATAAGGAAAGTATTGTGACAGGGTCGAAAATTCGAATTCGAGTTTTCGACGGGAGAACACGTTTCAAACATCCCTGATCATGAATCCAACATTTTTGAGGTGATGTCTGTTTGTGTGTGTGTGTGTTTGTGTGTCAGTGAGACTGTGGAGACGATATCTCACGAACGAATGGAGCGATTTAAATGAAATTTGGAGCAAAAATCACAATCCGTGACTACTGGAAGCCTATTAGTTTTAAACATAATCGAATGTTAGAATCCTCCTAAATTTTCGAGTGAATTTATTTATTAAAACATCATCAAAAAATAAACATCTTTATTAACGTTACGCAAATAGACATTTCTTATGTAATTTTGCCTTAGAAAACGATTGATATAAACTTTAGAACGCTAGCAGGAACCGTTCTCGAGATATTGCACATTTTTCAAATACATTTTTCAAAAAGTCCCATAAATTAAAAAAAAAACTGTTGAGAAACATGTCCGCTTTTCATATGTAATATCATGCAATAAATTTGGTGACATCATTCTCATGAAAATAGCTCGTTCCATTCATGTGAAAAGATGCATTGAGTAATACTTTTGTATTTGAACGCCAATAGTCATTTATCTTCTATAAGAATAACTTATTTCTCCGTCTATACGGAGATCGCGAATCAAACATTTTTGAAGTGATGTCAGTGTGTGTGTGTGTGTGTGTGTGTGTGTGTGTGTCTGTGTGTGTGTGTGTGTGTGTGTGTGTGGTGTTTGCGTGTGGGTGTGTGTGTGTGAAAGTATGTGTCTGTTTGTGTGTCAGTGAGTCTGTGGAGACGATAATTAACAAACGAATGGACCGATTCGAACCAAATTTGGTACAAAAATCACAATCCGTAAACACTGAAGCCTATTGTTTTTATAGGCAATCGAATGCCCAGAACCTCCCTGAATTTTCGAATGAAATTTTGAAAAAATCATCAGAAAATCAAAACCGCTAATAAAGTTGCCCAAATAGACATTTCTTATGTAATTTTTCATTAGAAAACGATTGACATAAATTTTAGAGCGCTAACAGGAACCGTTCTCGAAATATTGCGCATTTTTCAAAAAAATTATCAAAAAGTCATATAAAATAAAAAAAAATATTTCCTATTGAGAAACATGTTCACTTTTCATATGTAATACCATGCGATAAATTAGGTGACCTCATTCTCGTGGATCTAGCTCGTTCCATTCATGAAAAAAGATACTTTGATTAATACTTTTGTATTTGAACTCCGATAGTCATTTATCTGCTGTAAGAATAACTTATTTCTTAGTGCATAACGCTTGGCGAGATTTTGGCGACGAATTTGGCGAAATGTCGCCAACTTGGCAAACTTTTTGAAATGTTGCCAAATTAACGACAATCTCGCCAAATGGATAAAAATGACGCTAAATCAATGAAAATGATGACTAATTGGCGAAAATTCAATATCTTGGAAAGAATATCTACTATAAGAAAAAGCTATTTCTTTACTGTAAAAGTAGTAAATTCATTACATTATATAAGGAAAGTCATGTGTTGTCCACATCAGATTTTTTGTTATTATTTACATAAGAATGCTGATTCAACATTTAAAACCACATAATCGACATCACGGGGCCAACGTACCATGCCATTGTCCTCCAATACATAGCAGTACCAGATGACTGTGTGGAATTTTGACTACTGCAGGATGGACAACATACCTATAATATGAAACTTTATATGCGTACGATGAAATCAGGAGACGATTTGCAGAGAGACAACGATAATTACGAAAGAGATTTACTGTACTCATTCTGTATGTCAAATCCAAAAATACTAATCAACACATTTAAGACAAAGAATATGAGTGGGGGAATTTAGAGCAGTCTTTAGTTTGCTTAACAACACGAATTAACTTGCTGCTTAGAATGACGGGTAGTCAAATTGACGGTTTAATATACACTATGAGACGCAAAGTCACATGTACCTAATAATGGGCTGGTACTCCTCAAATCTTCAGAAGTTTAGCCACACTTCGAGCATCTTCCAGTGTATTGTATTGCATTGAAGGTTTGCTAAATTTATGAATCGTAAATCGTTCATCTTGTGGGATGTTAGGAAGACATGACTGATGTCGGCAGAGCGTTCCCCAATCCACATAGCATTGTCTTGTTGAAATACCTCACCACCGTCACGCTACTCAAGAGTCAAAAAGTAGTGTAGGTAATAATGTTCACATATCTCATACATGTCAGCGATTGCTCCATACGAACGAGAAGTTAAATGTAGACCACGATTCCATAACTTTTGGCTTCTTGTATTTATATATAATTAAATGAGTGAAAATTTTAAAAATTTATTTCTTGACGAAAATATAAAATATCAATGAATTACCATTAGAGAAATAGTTTTTAAGCTGTAGGAACGTAAACTGCTGTCGCAAAAGTTGGATAAATCGCAAAAAAAGTATTTCATTTTGTGAAAAATAATTTATTTTGCTAAAAATATTTTCTTTTTTGTTTTTACTTTCCTTATATACAATAATGTATAAGGAAAGTATTGTGACGGGGTCGAAAATTCGAATTTGAGTTTTCGACGGGAAAGCACGTTTCAAGCATCCCTGATCACGAATCGAACATTTTTAAGTGATCTGTGTGTGTGTGTGTGTGTGTGTGTGTGTGTGTGTGTGTGTGTGTGTGCGCGTGCGCGCGTGTGTATGTGAGTCTGTGAGTCTGTGAAGACGATATCTCACAAACAAATGGAGCGATTCGAATGAAATTTGGTACAAAAATCACAATCCGTAAACACTGGAAGCCTATTGTTTTTAAACTTAATCAAATGTTCAGAATCCCCCTAAATTTTCGAGTGAAATTTTGAAAAAATCATCAAAAAATCAAAACCTTTAATAAAGTTACGCAAATAGCCATTTCTTATGTAATTTTCCCTCAGAAAACGATTGACATAAATTTTAGAACGCTAGTATGAACCGTTCTCGAGATATTGTACATTTTTAAAATACATTTTTCAAAAAATCCCATAAATTAAAAAAAATATATTAACTGTTGAGAAACATGTTCACTTTTCATATGTAATATCATGCGATAAATTGGGTGACATCATTCTCATGGATGTAGCTCATTCCATTCATGAGAAATGGTACTCTGAGTAATACTTTTGTATTTGAACGCCAATAGTTATTTATCGGCTTTAAAAATAACTTATTTCTCCATCCATAACGCTTGCATGATTTTAGCACCGAATTTGGCGGAATGTCACCAATTTGGCGACTTTTTAATGTTGCCAAATTAACGAAAATATCGCCAGATGGATAAAAGTGACACTAATCAATGAAAATGTTGACTAATTGGCAAAAATACAATATCTTAGAAAGAATACAAATATCTACTATAAGAAAAACCTATTTTTTATTGTAAAAGTAGTAAACTCATTGCATTATATAAGGAAAGTCATGTGTTGCCCACATCAGATTTTTTTTATAGACAAGAGGAAAAATATTTGAGATGAGGATGAAGGAGAGAACGCACGATGTACTACCATTATAATTTTGTGTTTTCTAGAAATATTTTAATTGCAATCAAAAAATATGTGAAGTGTTAGGCATCCACTTGTCTTAGTCATACTTTAATATTCCATATTATTTAGCACACTTCAGTTATAATCAGCATCGCAAAACAAAAAAGAAATATTTTTTATCCTTTGTTTTCAAGTCATTAACTTATAATTTTATTGATAACACATTTTATTCTTAAATAACATATTATACATAAATATAATATTATTTTCTAGTCATTAAACTGTATTAGTTTAAATTTAAATCTAAGCTTCCAAAATATGTTTTGCCTGAATTATAACGAACGTTTTTCTAGGAATTAATAGAATGGAATCATTGTCGCATGTCATTATATTTTAGTAATTTCATTTTATACATTTTGTTAGACAATTTTCTTAATAGAAGAGTATGAAAGGTTATGCTGTACTGGATAATTTTCCGATGGCAGACTTTTACAGTGAATGAACACATAAGTGATGTTTATTGATTACAAATATGACTAGGAAGGTTATTAATAGAAAACATATGGTTAAAAGATTGTATGAAAATCCGTACATTGTATTAGTGATGGGCGTTAATGGGTACATAACCTTAAGATACTTGTATATCAATATTTCTTATCGATACACTTGCATACAATATTTAATGTGTATCAATATAATAGCTTGTGATCTATCAAATCAATAATTGTCCTTAATTCGTATTCAAATTTTATTTTCGGTATTTTACTTTCCCTATAATATGTTGTAATGCATATAGAAATTATCGAAATCGTGTTGTAAATCAAAATTTAAGATTTCAACGGATATACATTTATTTTTTGGATTGTATAGAACACGAAAATACTAATTTTAGTGTGACGTTTGTGTGCCTGTGTAATAAATATACACTCTAGCTCAAACAGTATTCCATCGAATTACACAAATTTTGGTAGGTAAGTCTCTTCTGGATTACCCTGGTGTTGATTATACAGTTTTATATAATTTTATATGGTGTAGATAATACAAATTTATATAGTTACTTATACAATTCGGTAAAAAGCTATCTTTTTTTGTGAAATGGCTCTCAAAAATCGTCGAAATATAAAATAAAATACTAAATATGCTTTAATCTCTATTAAAAAAAGTAGCTGAAGTCTCCGCCGCTGTTTGACAAATTTCTCGTTTCGTGAGTATATTTGCTTTGTATCACAAAAACTATTGCATATAAAAATATGAAAATTGGTACATTTGTAGAAAAAGCTTTGGGAATTACGCTGAAATAAATCTTTTTTGATATATATTGTAGCTTAAGAAATATTTAATGACAAAGTCAAAGGCAAAATATTTGAGCTGCGAGTTCGCGTCCTGGATAGATAAACAATAGCAAAACAATACACGAATTTTTGCAGGCAGGTATCTACATGGGTTAATTTTTGCAGGACGGAGCTCCTGTTTTTAATTTCGATGTAGCTTTTGAGATATTTTACTTTTTACGTACTTGTGAAGTGAACTTTTTTTTTTCGTATCGGCACATCTAGCGATTTCTCTGTCTCGTACCTTAAAACTATACCATACGAAAATATGAAATTTGGAACATTTATAGTGAAATAATAGGGCAACACGATGAAATAAACCGTTTATCGATTTAAACTTTAGTTTGACATGACATAGCTCGCGAAGCGTGCTCATGGTCAAGGAATTCAATTTTTGGATTCCCTGGGCTAAGAAAAACCGCCTGCTGTTCCCTCCTGCTGAATATAGACAGGGATAAAAAGAGATTTTTTGAAAGTAGAATTCTTAGGAAAGATAGATATGAAGCGAGCTCTGCGAGTTATCATCCCATTGCAGTTTGCAGCATACATGGAACGGTTTTGTGGTTTTTATGCGCTCGTCAGAAAGCAATAACCGATTCCTGTAATTGCAGCAACTAAACTTCGTTTATGCAGCTCAACTAGAAGAGATTACTTGTCTCACGAAATGGCTCCCCAGACTGTTACGTGATGGCCGTGTACCGCTCGACAAGAAGTACGGGATCGGAATACTGACCAGTTCTCCTCCACACACGTATACGGCGGTCATCAGCACTGAGATACAAGGTACTGGCTGAACAAGCTCCGCACCAATCCAGGCGGCTCTGATTGTGTTGTGGGGTCAGTGGTAGGCTCCTTAATGGACATTGATACCTAACCTCACTTTCTACCAGTTGTCTCGGAATAATGTTTTTTGATACAGAATGCATGGAGAATAGCAAATGCCTGTGAATGGCTGATAACGGCGCCGGTGATGTGGACGTGGCCCCTCTCTTGACTGCATGATCCTCTCAAAGATTTATCCGTCCGTCTGAGGCGTCCTGAGTCTCTGCAACACAAGAAATATCTAATTACATAAATATTTATACGGATGGCTCTAGAACTGATTCTGGAACAGCATCAGCCTACTGTGCTTTTTACGATGGCATGTGTATTCATAAGTGGTCAACTCGTCTGCACTATGAAAATAACGTCTTCCAGGCAGAGCTGCTCGCAATAAAGGAAGCTGTATTTTGGGCTACCAAAGGTTTGCATAAGAATTTCCTTATTTACTCTGACAGTCTATCCAGTATCGAAACTCTTAAACAATATCAAACGAAGAATCCAATAGCTCATCAAATTGTAACTATCATAACCAACAGCATCCATCAAAAGTTTTTCATAGGATGGGTTAAAGGTCACTCGGGTGTTCTGGGAAATGAAGTCGCAGACTGTTTAGCTTTTGAGGCGACGTCAGATATCTCTGTTCAGAGTACAAACTTACCATATCCCTGTTCATCGCTAAGGTCACATCTGAATATCAATACCATAAAAGATTGGCAACAGCAGTGGAATGTAAGTGAGAAAGGAAGAGAAACATTCAACTATCTTCCCAGAGTATCTCAAGAGCAACTGATTTTCAGCAGAGAATTGGTACAGTTTTTCCCGGGGCATGACTGTTTCCCAACCTATCTTTACAAAATCCAAAAGAAAGACACCGAAAACTGTATTTGTGGTGAAATAGGATCTCCAAAACATTTTGTATTTGATTGCGAACTTACAAAGATCTATCACCTTTAAAGGCCCAGTAGATAACATATGCAAAATATTTGCCGAAAACCTTCTGGGTAATAGCTGGGCTAAACAGAGAATAAAAACTATAATTCAATTCTTAGAGGAAAACGAACATATCCTGTGAATTATTACTGATAACCACCACACATTATCTCACTGTTTATTGCATATTTATCTATAGTACTTTTAATTTTTTTTTTTATAAATACTGCAATCAAATTAATTTTAAATTCACATTTGGTTTAATCATTGTATGTATCAATATAGTATTGAAAGCCATGGTAATCTCTTAGATTTGTATGTATATGTTGTATATATAGTTTTGTATGTATGTTTGCACAAGTAGTTTTGTATATATATGCATATATCTTTGAAAATTATTCGTTTGATTTTGTATATGTAATAACCAATTTTAGAAATATTTTTATATATATAGTTGATCCCATTTGACACAGTTCTGCACATAAGTGTTTATGGATGTTGAGTGTTGAAAACCCAGACCACACGACCAACCCGAAGGCTTATGGTAGCAAGATGTGTGGCCGGGAACTTTATTTTTTGATTCAATAGATTACAGAACATATATTAAAATGAATCACATCACAGGAACACAGAAAACTACACAGATACTTATAACACATAGAACAATACAATTAAAACACAGAGTACACAAAAATACAGGAGTAATAAATTCAGGTATAACCAGAATGGGAAAAGGATGAAAGTTTTCCCTGGAATTACATAAGATGATGAAGAATATTTTGATGGCAGTTTTTCCAAAAATTTACATATGATGATGAAGTATGATATGATGATGATAATGATACCAAATGAAAGGTGAATGTGGATGAAAATGGTTGGCAATGATTGAACAGAAGGTGTACTAACATTTTGAAGAGATTTACAATGATTATTCTGGATGAAAATTGGAATTTACCAAAGAGATTTACAATGATTTTTCAGAATGAGTAAATTGGAATTTACAGAAGTATACAATTGTTTACAGGTATTTTCAGCAACATCCCAAAAGAACCAAGGAAAAGAGGAGCAAAGTCAGGGACCAGAAGGAGCCAGGAGACCCCCAGGTTGATCAGGGAATATTATTCGAAATTTCGCGGGCGGAGAGGATGAAATTTTTAATTTTTTGAATAGAAGAATTGTTCTTAAGAACCCTGGAAAACCAGGCCGCAGAGTTAGCACTAGTGGGCCGAGAGAGATGATTAGGGAGGGTAAGGGGGCAAGAAAAAACAAAGTGATCTGCATCGCCGTAGGCGTTACACGAACAGTTAGAGGTAGTTTTTTGTTTGAAAAAGTACAGGTAGTCCAGAAAAGGGCCATGGCCTGTTAAAAAGTAAGTAAGAAATTGATTTGAAATTAAAAAATGTGGGTCAACAGAGGGAAGAAAATTTGAAATTCGAGCGGGGTCGTGGGTACGGGGAGAGATATAATCATTTAAGTAAGATTGCCATTGGCTAAGAAGAAGGTTCTTACAATGTTTTTTTAGCAGAGAGTAAGGGTAGGGGATGGGAAGGGGGGAGCCAGAAATGGTAGCAAGTTTGGCAAAGTAATCTGCGGCCTCGTTGCCAGGGTTATCCGCGTGAGCTTTTACCCAGGAGAGATTAATGAAATTTTTGAATGGACTAGCTTTAATTTTGATTTTATTTAAGAAATTTTATTTATTTTTTATAGATCTAAATGCCAAAATTGAGGAGAGACTATCCGAAAATATATTTACAGTAATTTACAGTAGAGTTGTTTTCAATTGCCCAGGAGATTGCATAGTCTATGGCTGCAATTTCAGCCTGGAAAACAGTGTTTTCACCACCTAGTTTAAAGGAAAAGACCCGATCCAAGACATCATGTTTAAAGATGCAGACGGCGAATCCAGTGTTGCCGTCGAGGGAGGAACCATCAGTATAAATGTTTAAATTGGAGAAGGAAAGAGGGTCCGTGGGTTCGAAAAGGACAATCCTGTTAGCAGGAGGAGAGGAAGAAAAGCGTGAATTAAAGTCAAAAAGGGAAGGGGCGGGAAAATCAAGGGAAGAAAAAGGGTTTTGACGAAGTTTCCAAAAGGTAAATTTTGAATGCAAGGATTTTATTACTAAGTGAATGGGCGGGATCCCTGTAAGGGAAAAAAGAGAGATGTTTGAAGAGGTCTTAAAACCTGAAGAAATCTTAAGAAGAAAAATTATTTGTATTGAAAGAAGAGTTTTAATTTGAGCCCCTGTTAGATTGTTGCCCCAGATACCCGCCCCAAAGGAAAGAACTTTTTCGATGACCGTCAAGTACCAAACTTTCAAAAATGATTTATTAACACCCCAGTTACAACCGGCCAGTTTACCGAAGGTTGAGGCAATCTTGAAACATCTCTCCTTAAGATGGAAGACGTGGGCACTCCATTTAAAGTTGTCATCTAAAATTATTCCAAGAAATTTGAGGTGCCTGGAGATTGTTATCTTAATATTGTTGATTTTAAAAGTGGGATTTTTCTTAATTTTTGAACGGGACTTATTGAAAATGATGGCTTGACATTTGGAGGGGGTGATTTCTAATTTTAATTTAGTAAGGGATTCCGAAACTAGATTTAACAGCACGTTATTATTTATAGCCAAGGAGCGAAGAGTAGGAGCATAGGTTACCACCGCAAGATCATCTGCGAAGGCTTGGAGGTGGTTTTGATCATTATTTAATAAGAGAATGTTATTGAAATAAATATTCCAGAGAGTTGGTGAGATAACCGAGCCTTGTGGGGCTCCGCGGGAAATATGTTTGGTGTGTACTGTGGGGCCATCAATAAAAGATATGATTCTGTTTTGTAAGTAGGAAAAGATAAAATTTTGAAATGTGGGAGGTAGATTAATTTTATTAAAAGTATTTGGGAGGATTTCCCAGTTTAGGTTGTCGAAGGCTCCGCAGATGTCCACGGTGGTTAGGGAGACATAATGTCCTGGTCTGAGTTTATTGATTGAGTCGATCAACCTGTGAGTCGCGTCCTCGCAGCTGCACAACTCACGGAAACCAAATTGGAGGGGATGGAGAATCTCGCCAGAGGTGAGCCAATAGTTTAGTTTATTTATGAAGAATTTTTCAAGAATTTTTCCCAGGGTTGGGAGCAAACAGATTGGTCTGTAAGACGAACAGAGGGAAGGGTCTTTGCCGGGTTTATTAAAGAACAAAACGTTAGCTGTTTTCAGGCAGGAGGGAAAGTGGCAGAATTTAAAGCATAGATTAAGAGCTTTGGTTAAAAGGGAGGGAAAGGCTTTATACAATTTTTTCCATATGGTGAAGTCAATTTTATCTGGGCCAGGGGCCCTTCCACTCTTCAGGTTATTAAAGACAACGTAAAATTCTTTCGGGGAGATCTCACCCAAACCGAGAGTTGGCAGGGAGAGGGAGGGAAAACCCGAAAAATTTGCATGTGAAATGGATGTGAAATATTGTGTGTTTATGGATGTGAAATATTTGTGAAATACTATCTGTATCTTGTATAGACAAGCATATTGTATATAATTGTTTATCATTTTTATCTTGGCATTAAGTTTTATTTCTGGTTTTGGCAGATATTCCTCCACCATAGGCTGTAAACTGCAAACCTTCGGGTCGGTGCCTATAGGTGGTTAATCTGTTAATCTGAGTCTCTGCAACGGTTACACGTACTTTGTCTGATTCATTGTTACCAAAAGCGAACAAATACCATATCATTCCGATCAAGATGGTGACTGATACGTCAATTTAATCAACCAGCTTCCTTTAGCCTTATGATGCAACTCTCTCTAAATCCGACAATTGTTCGTAGCTCAATCGAGTACGTCTGTTGAACCAACCAGCTTTTCTTAGGTCTACGATATAACCTTCCTCTAAATCCGACATTTGCTGGAAACGCCGTCAAGTACGTGTCAAAGGCATCTTTGTACACAAAATGCAGTATGAATGTAGAAAATCCAGTTTCAATTGCCGGGTAGTGAGAACACTGGTGCCCGTTAGTGCGAACACAAATGCTGCACGATGGGCCGTTCTCATGCGCGTTGCATGAGCTCTATAACATTATTGGCGCTGACAGTTTGATCATTTGTATAACTCTTAAAACGACATTTGCATGCCGAGTATCGTGGCCGTAGCTCATTTTTTATGGGTGCATGTATTTTTTGAAACAGTGTGCATATGTATGTGTTTGTGCGTGTGTGTGTGTGTGTGTGTGTGTGTGAGCGCTTGAATTTTACTGCAATACTTTGAGATTTTGTAAAACACGGCGTTTATCAGTCTTTATTATGTCTGAAGAAATCCGGATAATTAATGATTTAATGGTCTTAAATTTTCCAATTAAATATTTTGATTAACAATTATTTTATAATATCAGACGGAATCATATTTGAGTGCCGTAATATTGATAACTGCATACTTTATACAGTAATCATGATAAAGCATTGGTCTATAATTGTAAAATTTGTAATTTTGTGTGTTTTATCCTGGAATGATTTTTCAATATTTTAAACGTTTCAATTTAGCAACGTACATATTTAATAGTGTAGAAGATAATATGACCAGGAAAGAGAGATACAAAGTTTCACCAACTCTTCGCCAAAGATCTTGTGTAGAAAATATAGTGTTACATTTATTTGCAATGGACAAAACATATAATCATTATATTTGTATTATCAGGTCGTGGTTATTGCAGCTTAGCAGAACAAATTGAGAAATACAAAATAATAGATGCAAAAATTCTATATTTGATGAAGTTAAATTTCACTAATAGGAATTATCCAATGCACATATTTTTCCCAGAAAAGTTTCCAGGCTTTAGGAGATTTTGTGGCCGATTCATTAAGCCACGAAATGACAGAAGAATAAATAAGTCTGCCTCGGCACACGTCATGCAATCTTCATACACATAGCCATTGAAATCCTAGCCAATCAGAACGCGTAACACCTTCGGTTCTGAATGACGCATCAGTTGTTGTGAGCTTTAAATAGCGCTCTTAAGTTTACTTATTACTTGCGTTTCAAATCTCGAGGTCACTTTAGACTCTGGATGATATACTGCATATATTTTTTAATAAAGTTATGGGCTTCCTATCGGCACATTTCCGTTAACTTGTATGCATATGTATCACACGTATTCATCGCCCTGTGGATGCCTCCCTGTGGATGCCTCCCCCACTGGGTTCCGGTCTAAATTGGGTGGCACTTCCCGGCCGTCCATACAGTTACCTTACACCTTTCTGGTAGGTCGGACGGTCTGGGTCTCAACAACAACAACACGTATTCATCGCATCACCACTTGATTCAAGGTTACTCAGTCTTAGTGTGAAAATGAGAATTGTCAAACCAACTTTTCCCCTATACAAAATAATTTGTATCCTTACACAATTTACTTTTGCGATCAGAAAAAACACAACTACTCTAATAGTGATTAATTTACGTCCAAAAGGTGCCATTTTTTATATGTTCATAAGCATGAAATACATATGAACCTTCATAAGGAATAATTTTGAATATGTTCTACTGTACAAAAATACTTCTGTACTCTTTACCTTATATATATATATATATATATATATATATATAAATCTCCAAGTTTTGACCATTCCTCCCTTTTCTTATTTCTTATATAATTACCAATTTGGACAGAAATTATTTCTTGAAAAGGATTACTTTATTCTAGGTAAAATTTGCAGACTGTTCTGTGAAAAATTTCTGACGATTTTTTCACGAGCTGGTAGCCATATTTCACTCAATTATGTAGTGTTATAGAAAGAAATGCCTGCTCATCTGAATGCCTTATTGAGTAGATATTTTTATGGTGCAGGTGTAGTAAACAGTCTTATTGGGTTTCTGTCAAAATAAGATTAAAATTGATGAATTACAGTAAACACAGACTTGCAATATGTTCATATATATGTTCATCTATTCCTTTTGGAAAACAATTAAAAGCTCCGAATCTGTTTGCGTGTGGTGATGAAGTAGTCGTGAGTAGTTTTCAATATACCTTTGCAATGCAAACATAAAAATCAATCAAATTCTTCTGTCAAGCCGTGTTGTTCCGAAGAATAAGTTTATATTTTTTTTAGAAATTGACTTCAAAGGAGTTTTGCTGCTTTTATAAACGCATCAGACATTAACATCAGACGTACCATGACCGGTTGTAAACTTTTGATTAGAAAATTCGCATATGATGTTATCGTTTTTTCTCACTTAACGTCATGACTTTTTCTATTAAATGTATACAATCACTGTTCTGTATTAATTTTCTTTTTCTTGTGTTTATATGATAAAGATACATAGCCTGTACAGTTATCTACCACGACCGATAATTTGACCGGGAGAAAACTGTATTGCCTTATAAGGTTATCGGGTCAGGGAATGTGATATACATTGTACATGCACATTCCACATATTTTCATAAGTTTCCTACACATTTTTGCAAGGACTGTGGCGTAGTAAGTTCAATTTAAAATAATTGTGTATTAAAATTTCAATAAAGTGCGTAAAATGTCAAATTGAGAGTAAAGATGACAAAAACTAAAACGTATTACTAGTTAGTTTATATTTTATTTTTACAGGGTTGCTCCATTCCTAATCTTCACCCTGAAAAAATGTCAAAACATTCAAGACACACCAAGCTCTTAGAAAAAATGCATAACATTGGCGAGGAGTTTTCAAAAATTGGTGAAATTGAATATTCTTCAAATGAAGATATATTATTTGAAAATGATAATGATCAATTAGACACTTAGTGTGAGCCTACAGATACCGACGATGAAGAGAAAAATGTTGTAATATAATAGTAGACGACGAAAAAGATTGCGATTGCTCTCAAGTTCTGAAGATGAGAATGAAAAAATGAGCAATATAATTTGATTGATGACACTGTTTGGAAAGAAATGCAAATAGGAGCTACATCTGGGAGAGCAGCACTCAATTGCATTTTTAAGGAAGAATTAGGTCCAACGGAATATGCAAAATGTAATATTATAAAGAATAAAGTGAAGACTGCATTTTCGTTGATAATTGCCCACCGTATTATGAAACATATAAGAACATACGCAATAGAAGAAGCAAAGCGAGTTTTAGGAACCAAACGGTGTTTATTATCTTACATTTACTTTGTTTAATATTTCATTACTAAAATGAATATTAACTGTATACAATCAGAAAAGATAAAGTTTTTATCTAAAAGCCGGTCATTTGACCAGTTATGGTACTAATAGGTATATATTGAGTGTTGGTACGTTTAATGTGAAAGGCTATAATTATTTTATTATTCACTTAAATTATTATTATATTTAATTATTTATTCACTTAAATTTATCCATTACATTTCAGAAAAGTTAATCTATGATTTTTAACGTTTAAAAGCAGGTAATGCATGACAATTATATACAAAATGACACAAATTATACAACATCAAAATTCCATAAAACATCTAAATTCTGTCCAACACAAGAGAAAATTCAATTTAGCAAATAATAAAGCATATTTTTTCTACTCTGAGTCAATCATTGAGCGAAAACAGACCACCAGTAACAATTTAATGGTGAAAAATGTGCTTTCTTTAAACTCGATAAATTGTATGTTTTAACGCATTTGTAGAATATAAGAAATCGAGACCGATGATTACTATTATGCTACACTTTGCAATGTCAGGGCGCGGTAGCCCATTGGTTAGCGCGCTGGAGTTGCACTCGGTAGGCCCGGGTTCGATTCCAGCTACTGCCAAAACTGCCGCCGTGTTCATGCGGTGTACGATCACGTTAAACATGTGGGTCCGAAAGTCCTTCCGAGAGGTTGGTGGTAGGGGAAGGAGGGTACGGTCCCTGTGGATGCCTCCCCCACTGGGTTCCGGTCTAAATTGTGTGGCACTTCCCGACCGTCCAAACAGTTACCTTACACCTTTCTGGTAGGTCGGACGGTCTGGATTTCAACAACAACAACACTTTGCAATGTCATGATGGTTAGAAATCTCGAAAAATATGTGATATATTATGTGACGTTATATTTATTCTTGCTCTTATAACCAAGGCTGTCCCGAAAGGTTACGCGCTGTATGCGCCTCGTAACCTCAAGAAAATTTTGAAAAATACAGCGTACGCTCTCAAGGTCTCAAGAAAGTTTTGTATTTGCTGCTTTTGGGGCAACTTTCAACAAAGGTCAGCCTTTTTTTTTTGCTAGTCATTTACAAACTTGAATGGAAACAAATGAGGAAAAACCCCTGAACCCCCAAAGCCTCAAAATAATATCATGCGTACGACCAGAAGAGGAATGAAAAATTGATGAAAGTGGCAACTGCCATCTTGGGCTTGAATAGACGATAGACGACCAGTCAAATGCGCGTTCCAAGTTACAAAATGATCCATATCTGTTAATTTATATATATATAATATCCAGAAGGAAAAACAATATAAAATATAAGAGTTAAAAATATTTAATACAATAGCGCTATCAGCAGCTTATTCTAATAATACCGAAAATATGACAAAATAACAGATAAATAGAAAGAAGAGGAAATTGCCTTCATAGTGCCAATAAAAGTGGCGGAAGAGCTATTGTGAACTCTTCTAATTCCCTATTACAGCTATCTTCTAAGCCATGGCGCACTCTCTGATGCCAGCAAATGAATATGCAAAGAACCCGAAATGTCGTCATAAATTCAGACATTAGACCTACATGAAGCATCCAACATAATAAATATCACGACAACAAATACATACAATATACACCACGATTCTTACAACTGTTTCATCCGTCATTCCCCTTTCTATAGTCATATTGTACAAAAATTTATTAATTTCAACAGTAAAAACACTTTTAGCTTTTTCATAGGAGCATATTGAAGGCATTCTGTGTTTTGTACCTAGTTTAAAAATTTCTTTTAAATTGCTATCTTCTATAAAATTCGCATTTCCTGTAACTATATCTCCGTGATGAGGATTATAAGTTCATTTCCACTACAATCACACTTTATATCTTCATAGTTTAAGTAATTTTGACTAACTTTAGTATAGTTAAATATGATTCTTCCAATAGGTTCCATATAGCGAAATACTATGAAGACTTTGATACTCCTACATGGCATCAAGTGTTCGCATTGCTTCAGAATACGATTGAATGTATAGAATCGAAACTCTTGCTCAACAATACAAGATATTTCTTAGTCAATTCTCCTCTACTTGACAGATTTAAATTGATATCAAGATATATTGCTCTTTCCTTTAAAAGGTCACATATAGCAGCCAGTATGGGTATGGCTGAGTTCATTTCTTGATTGTAAGAGATCATGTTTTTCCATATATTCAATAATTTTACTAAACGTTTTTTCCTTACTCCAAAGACATAGCTTAGTATAGATGAAATACATAATTGTCCATTTGACAATACATCTTTGACAAAACTCTCAAGTCATTTAAACACTTTGCAAAGTTAATGCTTTTTCGTTATCCCTCTCGTTTACCTCTTTTTTTCGTATTCTTCCTTATCGGTACACATGTATCCATTACATTGTCACCCTCATAATATTCAATATTATATTGCATCTTAAATAATATGGTGTTAAGACCGTACCGGAAAATAGTCCCCTATTGTGTGATATGATGGTTCTCCCACCATAAACTTTCATTTTTTTACGTACAATATTTATAATTAATATACTAGTATTCATAAAGTCATGTATTTTAAACTGGCTTATAATTAGATTATTTTCTATTCCATTTGATGTGCCGCATTTTTTTATTTGACTACGGTTCAAGTCCATTCTAATATTCAAGCAATTTCCCGTTTGTCCTATGTAACATAAATTACATGCATTATATTTGACACATAGACACAATTGTAACTTTTACAGAATATACATTTAGCAAAAGAAGCGTTATCAATTTGCGAAAGGTCAGAGCAAGGGCATAACTTGCAACTATATGAAAAATATTTTCTGAACTTAAAAGTACCCATGTTACTTTGTTTATGTCCTGAATCCATGCAATACCATATTGCATGGCTTGTTGAGTTATAAGGTGTATTTGCAGTCGCAGCATCATGACGTTAAATTAACCAGGGGCTCTACCCCTTGAAACCCCGCAATTTCAATACTTTTTAAATGAGACAACAATTCATACTCTCAATAATTTTCTTTAGGACAGCCCTGCTTATTACTGATATATAAATGTATTTTAATTTTAAAAATAATTTACAATTCGATTTTTCAAATACACTTGTGAGAATACGCAGCAGTTCATTAAAAAATTGACTAAACAATATCTATGACCTGCGAATGTACATTAGAACGTCAATGCACTCTACCGTTCTGATGTTCTGATAATTTATGTGTGAATATATATGTATTATGATCAATTTTGGTAACGTCATAATTAGTTTTCTTCCAAAATGCCATTTTCTGTACACAATACATTGTCTATTATTACGACGTATGGTCTGGAATCGGAGAGTATTTTCAGAACACAATGACGCGTTCGATTTTTTGGATAATCAATGCTTTTATAAAAAGCATCAATAAACATAAGCATGAAGGGCGTATAACTGATAACTCTGTGGCTGTCTTACTAGGTTACAAAATAACTTGCAGGTACAATACAATACTAATAATAAAGTTCAATCATGCATAAAACATTGATTATTAAAAAATATACAACCGAAATGCAATTTTATTTAAACATCTCTAAAATGCGATGCCAGTGGAGATATTTTTTTAAATATCACAGTACTACAATAATTTATTTTACTTGGAAACATAAAACCATGGATGTAAAAGTACTTTCTAACTCCATGCCTAAAATTTTATCGAAAAAGGCAATTCTATAAAATCGTCTGTTTTTCTATGTAAAATAAATGAATCTAGAATATAGGTCATTCATATCACTTTTATTCCAGATTCCAGAGATAAATAATTTTGAATTGAAAAAAATTCAGCAATTTTTATATGACTTAGCTTAAAACGTGATTTCTTTACATTCTGTATACTTTAAAATTAGGCTTCATTGTAGCAATAATCAAAGTTTGATGGCCATTTAAACTCAAAAATATTGCAATTGCGTTGGTGCAGAATATAGATGCACAGAAAATACGCAAAAATAAAGGGGTTTTAGGACTGATGCAACACTAATTATACATTTAATAAAACTTTTTAAATCACGATTTTTACATTGGGAAGAAAGAAATGGATGCCATATTTTATTTTGAAGTGGGTCATGTGATTTTTTCATATAATATGGGTGTAATTATTATTTTAATTTTTATTTAAAAAAGTACCAAACATATTTTGCTGAAATTTTTTTCATATATTTTATGGGATAATTTCTATATTTCCTAAAATTTTTAAAGTAATTTGCGAATTTTAACTTCGCTTAAAAATGTTTGCAAATTAGGTCCCATAGGGTTCAATGTATTTCGCTTTTTTAACCCGAATTAAAGCGAAACAAATTGGCTGTTATTATTCCTTTGCATTCCCATATGTCCCACAGACAGTCTCAACAACATATTAAAATATCATTTTGATAAAGTCATTTTACGACAGTTATCGTGCAGAACAGACAGACAGACAGAATGAACAAAGTCATAAATATTTGCAACTATTCTGGAAAGTGTTAATAAAATGAGCAATTCATTCACAAAAAGGCCGAATAAGTTCTCAAAGCACATGGCGTATTTCGCAATATATTTTCATGTATCACATCAACTGAACGAAGTCCAGCTGATTTACAGGCTGGCTATAATTAAAGAGGGGGTAATTAGAGCACGACAGTCAAAATCTGTTGTACTAAATTCGACCCCATTTAGTGTGAATACTATTTACACCACAGGATACTTATTTCTTAAAAAAGTAGGTCAGATTTTGGCTACCAGAGAAAAAACTGACACTGTAAGTTCCATTTTCGGAGTAAATTAGGCGTAGGAAGAAAAAGAGAGTTAACCGTAATGGCGGAAGTTTGCTTTGTTTTTCCATTTTCTTATGTCCCGTCTACCATTCCTATTGAAATATGATTAATACACTGGCCCTTTTCTTAATTAGTTTGAACTCGAACCCGTTCCTGAAATTTAAAATAAAAATCCTAATTATGCTTTGATTTGAAATTTTGTTAATTTGGCTTCATGTTCTTTAATTGAGTGTCTTTTATATGAATATAGCGACATACTTGTCAGTTTGGCGACATTTAAAAGAGTTTTCACATTTGTCTCTAATGTCGTTACATTTATCGCCAAACGTTTCAGAGAGATGGATATATAGTTAGATAAACTGCCAGCTGGTTCATTTAAGTGTCATATTTTGTATATTGAGTCTGTGTATTAAACTATGTATTATTTTATTATATCTGAATATTACATTCTTCGTCGTCGACCTAAACCTTCCGAGCTATCGAAGGTGTAAGGTATCTATTTAGACGGCCGGGAAGTGCCGCCCAATTTAGACCAGAACTCAGTAGGGAAAGAATTCGCAGAGATCGTACCTCCTCCCCTTACCACCAACCTATCGGAAGGACTTATAGACCCACATGTTTAACGTGATCGTACTCCGTGTGAATACTACGACAGTTTGGGAAGAGTTGGGAATCGAACTCGGTTCGTCCGAGGGGCAATCCCCGCACACTAACTACAGGGCTGTCACGTCACGTTTTTGCATTTTGAATGAATTCAGACAATAGAATATTTATGACTTCAAACAAATACCAGAAGGTGGCAATAAACTGTGTAAACGTCAAATAATGAACGGTTTGATAAATAAATTTATGTGCGGGCAATAAAGTATTCCCACCCACTTCGAAAGGTAACTTGGTCTTTAGGACAGAAAGCAGTTATGTCCAATATATCTTTGACTAGTGACAACTACCTCATACAAGCTCACCCGCCAGTGAGACCAAGGGTAAGTCCAGTTTTCATACAAGGAATCAGAAGAGGATTAGGAATGATTTGAAGAAAAGTTGGTGAATCGAAGTGATTTCCTGTGAGTAAAATGATAATGATGAGCATTGAGGAGAAGACTTAAAATAAAAGTCGATATAGAAATACAAAGACGAAGTTAAGACCCAAAGTTGACCCTGGCCAAGATGATTCTCGCAAAGGAGTCTATAATACGTATGACATCCACAACAGGTTTTAATTTTGCCGTAATGGAGAATTCGGATTTGTTATGAATCAGATATTGTAAATTACAGTTCGCCATCATACTCACCTTTACGTCAAATTGAAAATGAATACGAACTGTAAAGTTATTACTAATTGAAGATGTTAGTTTGGTGTTAATTGAGGATGTTATATATTTGTTTAAATAAAGAAATTAAAAACAGTATCTTCAATACATAGTCTACAAATAATGCTTATATTTGTGGACTGATGTTTTGTTACAGATGGATGCTGAACTGCAAAATTAGTGGGTTATAATCGAAAGCATGATATTGTACACACTATTACGATTACGACGACAAATTAAGTTAATTTAACAAATCATGGAACTATGAAAACAATATCTCTCACCAAAAAATTAATTATAGTCATATAATTTAATCGAAATATTTAAATAAACGATATATTTAGCGCATTGACATTTTACTGTAATCTTTATTTTGGCATCAATTACAGATGTGGTTCCATATGATTTCCCTGCACGTAAGAACTGCATATTTTCTGAATAGAATTCCCTACTCAGAACGCAACATGTCTCCATTCGTTTGTCTGACGTGCAGCGTTCTTCGGCCCTTTGAAGTGGCTAAAATATCCACGTTTCTTTGGTACGCCAAATATTTAATATGACCCCACAACCAAATGTCACAGAAGGTGAGATCAGACGAATGAGTTGGCTATTTTGTAAGAAATGCTTGACCTTTCTTCATAAAATTCACGTGACTTTTCCTGTCTACCTTATATCTGGAAAACTATGTCATCAGTTTATTCAAATTTGCATATTGAACGTGTTTTTTCTGAGAACATCTGTACATATTTACATGATCGCAGAGCCATTTTTATATTGTGGTGAAAATCTGAATTAATTTTTTTAGAAATCAAAATTCCACAGTATGTACACCAGAATAAGTTGAGTTTGGCTCACATATTTTTGACTATTGCACTTCAAACATCTCCCCTTTAATTAGGGCCACCCTGTACTTTCCATGTGAAAAATGCGTAAAAACGACAAAGCTCTTGAAATTCTTATCTAAATTAAGAATTTCGAGCAGAAGATTCTTCCAAAGTTCACTAAGTTTCTTCCAAAGATCACTAAGATTCTTTCAAAGATCACTGTGTTGGCAATATTTCATAAAATTTGTTGGCAATATTTCATAAAATTTGTTTACAATATTTCGTAAAAAATTTCTGAAGTCACCAAATGTGTGGCCATCAAGCAAGCTGGACCTTAGAAAAACAAATATGGCTACCTGTAAATATATTTTTCCTTGGAGATAGGCAATGTGCCGTTCAACATTTAAATATTCGTAACAATTTATACACAAAAAGAAATTCTGATGAGATAATAAATCAGGATCACAGGTCGTGTTGAGTCTACAAGTTTTGAGCATCTAAAATGGATTAATCCTTCACTCAATAAGAAATAGCCGCCTGTCTGTGGGCAATTTATTCTGGAATAAATTGAGCGGTTCAGATGGAACTGTGGGTATGATTATTTTAATCTATGAAACTGTAAGAAAGTAATTGATTTTGAGATGGACTGGCAAACAGAGAGGCGTTCTCAAAAATCCCTCAATGTTAATTAACTAGTTTTACAATGATGATTGCGCGTTTATGGACAGGAATTATTGAGAACAATATTAACGAATCGAATGAAGTTCTGTAGGATTATCTCATCCGATATATATTACAGTTCTATTGAATTTTGAGGAAAACGGATAAGGAAAATCCTCCATTTCTTTAGTGTTGTTATAACATAATAGTTTCCTATAAAAAGAGTCTGCTAGAATATATACAAAAATACCCAATTTATATGCATTTTTTAATTTAAAAGAGACACCCATCAGTTATAGCATAAGAATAAGCGCTGTTTTAAATATATTTCACGTTTTGAATTAATATCGTCATGAAAACTATATATGCTCACTAGTAGTGCATAACTGAAACCTTTAGGAGAACCTGTAACCAATAAGGAAAAAATCCACTATTTGTGAGTTATTACTAGTTATTCCTTAGATAGTAGAAATTTAGGTTTTCATCATGAATCGTGATAGCTACGTTGATCGGGAGCTAAATTTCAAAGATGATTTAAACAAATATTAATAAGTAATAATACACAGGGCCGATAAAAAATTCCTGTGAATAAAACTGCTGTGTAGAGGTCGTGTCTTTGCGTAGTCTTTGCTGTCCCAACCGGGAATTGAACTCTGGAACTTCGAACTGGCCAGCCGACGCTCTGCCGTTGAGCTACTGGGACGAAATTGTAAGCTCTTAATTTCAAAGTGGAATTTGCATTCTCCACTCACTAATGCCAGATTGTCGTACAATTGACAATCTCACTGACCACCTCCTGCTGTTTTTATCTCTCTACTGGTACTACTATTCTTCCCAGCTTAGTATCGTACGTGGTCTTTATCATTTCTCCATTTGGAATCACCGCTCTATACCCCAGAGTCGACTAAATCCGTGCTATTCATACTCGAGTCCCTTTCAGACCTCCGACATATTCGCACTAACCTACAGGGTTGATTTGTTTGGATGTCATTTTAAAGAACCTTACTGCCCCAACAGGAAATCGTATCCTGGATATCCGAACTGGTCAGCCGACGCTCTGCCGTTGTGCTACTGGGACGAAATTAAAAGCTGTTAATGTCAAAGTGGACTCTGAGAGTGCCGTTGTTACTTGGGACATTTGGCCACGCCATTTTTTCACTCTGTTCTCTTTATAAAAAAGTACTTATTTTCAATAAATATAAATGGAGGGGAGTGTAAACTTTTAATTAGATTATTTTTTTCCGAAACACTATTTCATCAAGTAAATGGTGACCAGGGCATTTTCAAAAATTGAAATAACTTTTCGGCGTGGATTTCGTATCTACCTTAATTCAGCCATATCAAGTTTAAATTTTCAATTATTAACAGTTATTGCCCCAAAGATCATGATACTATTGCTAAAAGTGTAAAAAGAAATATTTATGGGGCTCGTTAATATGTACCGATAATATTTTAATTTTATATCCTATGTAAAACATTTTTTCGTTTAATCAGAATTTCAAATAGTTGAAATTAAATAGAAACTGCGATCAATGTTTTCTAAAGAAATGTTCTTAAACCTTAAACTGCCAAATTGTTAGGAAATCCTTAGATCTGCATCAACTCCCCAAAATTACTCTAAATGTGCAACAAACTGCCACAGTAGGAGCTAGGTCAAATAATAAAAACAGTAAATCAAAAACTTCGAACCTCCATCTATGGGCAAATGAAATAATGCCGCAATATGAAGATAAGAACCACACCTAGTGATTGGAGATTAAAGGCGCTTCGCGCCTGGTGCTCTTTTCTGGACGAAACACTTTGTAATTTGAATATCCATTCTACAATTCCCTCCACTTCAAGAAAGCTGTACTAACAGACTACAGTTAGACAAGATAAGCAGAAAAATCATACTCGGAACCTGTGAGGGGGACTTATTAGCCACCCTCCTTTTTCTGCGGATCTGACTTGATTGGGAAATCCCTCGTGTTCAGAAATCTTTTCCCGCTCATTATCTAAACTTTCGAGTGAGTTGCGCGGGCTAGGTTGTGAAATAAAAACACCATTTTTGAACGACTCTGAAAGTAGGACATTTGGCCACGCCCAATTTTCTCCCAGAGTTCACTTTATAAAATAATATTTATTTACATTAAATATGAAAGGTGGGGTGTTGTTGTTGTTGAGACTCAGACCGTCCAACCAACCAGAAAGGTGTAAGGTAACAGTTTGGAGATGCCACCCAATTTAGACCGGATCCCAGTGGGGAGGCATTCACAGGAACCGCACCCTCCCTCCCCTACCGCCAACTTCTCGGAAGGACTTACGGACCCACATGTTTAACGTGATCGAACTCCGCAGGAACACGGCGGTAGTTGTGGCAGCGTGCAAATCCAGCGCACAAACCACCGGGCCGCGCCCGAATTGTGCCAACAGCACGCGGGGTGTCGAAAACCCAGACCATCCGTCTCGTCCGAAGACTTAGAGAATCAAATTGAATGGTCGGGAGAAGCACGCGGGGTGTGTAAAATTTTGTAAAATTTTAATTAGATTAATTTATTCCGAAACACTATTTCATCAAGTAAAAGGTGACCAGAGAAATTTTAAAAATTGAAATAACTTTTCGCTTTGGATTTCGCATTTACCTTAATTCAGCCATATCAGATTAAAATTTTCATTTATTAACAGTTATTACCCCACAGATCATGATATTACTAAAAGTGTAAAAATAAATATTTATGGGACTCGATAATATGTACCGATAATATTCTAATTTTATATACTATGTAAAACACATCTTCGTTTAATTTACGATAAGAGCCCGTAACGGTGTACGGTTCAAGAACACTGTACCAAATAGAGAGTGCAGTTTAACAAAATAAACAGAAAAATCGTAATGGGAATCTCGTGTAGCATTTGTTGTACATCCTCCTCTTTCGGCGGATCTGACTTGATAGGGATATCCTCCATGTTGAGAAATCTTTTCCCGCCCATTTTCTACATTTTGGGGTGAGTTGCACGGGGTAGATTGTGAAATAAAAACACCATTTTTGAACGACTCTGAAAGCTGGTTACTTGGGACATTTGGCCACGCCCATTTTTTTAATTCAAAGTTCTCTTTGTAAAATAGTACTTATTTTCAATAAATATAAAAGTAGGGGTGTTGTTGTTGAAACCCAGACCGTCCGACCTACCAGAAAGGTGTAAGGTAACTGTTTGGACGGTCGGGAAGTGCCACCCAATTTTTACCGGAACCCAGTGGGGGAGGCATCCACAGGGACCGTACCCTCGTTCCTCTACCACCAACCTCTCGGAAGGACTTTCGGACCCACATGTTTAACGTGATCGTACTCCGCATGAACACGGCGGCTGTTTTGGCAGCGGCTGGAATCGAACCCGGGCCTACCGAGTGCAACTCCAGCGCGCTAACCAATGGGCTACCGCGCCCTAAAAGTAGGGGTGTGTAAAATTTTAATTAGATTAATTTATTCCGAAACACTATTTCATGAAGTAAAAGGTGACCAGAGAAATTTCAAAAATTGAAATAACTTTTCGGAGTGGATTTTGTACCTACCTTAATTCAGCCATATCAAGTTTAAATTTAACAGTTAAATTTAACAGCTTTATTTCATTTTCCGTTCCCACAATAAGACTAATTTTTAAAAAAAAAATGAAATTGATTCATATGCACCACCGTGTATTGTGTCTCAAAACCTACCCATTAATGCAGAGTGATGCATATATGAATCAATCACAAAAAACAAAATTTTGAATATTAAAAATTATTTTAAGTTAAATCAATTTACAGAAATGAAAACTGCATCCTTTGATTTTCGTAGAATAAATTTTTTGAAGGTCTTGGGAAAAAATTATTGACAAAACACACAATATGTAAACATGGGAATTAGAAACAGTTATTGCCCCACAGATCATGATATTGCTAAAAGTGTAAAAATAAATACTTATGGGGCTCTTTAATATATGCTGATAATATTTTAATTTTATATACTACGTTAAACACTTTTTCGTTTATTCTGGAACACCCGCAATCAATCCTCTACGATCCACCGTAACATTGTAATATGTTTTTCTTCCATATCCTCACCCTATTACCTTAAAATTAATCTTTAGACCATTCTAATAATGTAACTTTAAATTGCTTCATCTTCTATATTTTCTGATACATTTGTTCCTCCCCCTGTTTGGTCTTATTCCTCTGTGTAAGCACATATGGCAACACCATAGTTCCTAAAGCTTTTCCCTTCCGTTGGAAGGTGGGACATAATGTTTGTTCCTTTTTATGTTTTTTCAGTTCTTTCTGCTCAAATAATGTCATGTAAACATACCTAGTATTCAAATCGGAGGTTAAAGCCATCATGGCTAGGAACTCTTTATATGACACACTGTGAATGCGAATCTGGAAATCCTGGCCATGATGTCATTCGCTTCAGCAACACTGTACCAAATTGAGAGTGCAGTTAGACAAAATAAATAGAAAAATCATACTCGAAATCTATGAATATAAACTACGTAATTAAATCATAAATAAGTAAACAAATTGTTTGGAGGATGCATTTGTCATAATGAGTTTATATTTGAAACTCATTTCAGGACTTTTCTTTTCAATTTGTACCCAAATCATATTTTTTGCTGTATGGAGACTTATCCAAATTTGAAGCTGATCTTTCACAAAATATGTTTCTTACACTTCAGTCAGAGGTATACAATGTAGAAGCAATAAACGAAAGCACTCATTTGTTTTTTTTAATTTGTGCCTAAATAATATTTTTCGCTGTGTGGAGAACTTCGCCAATTTGCAGCTGGATTTTCAGAAATATGTTTCTCACACTTCACTCAGAAGTGTATAAGATAAACGCAATAAACAAAAACACCCAATCTTTTTTCCGTTTTGCATTCTAATCTTATGGCTCAATATCTATAAGGCCCATTCTCAGAAGTGAAATACCGTACACATATTTTTTTTCAATCAAGGATATGTTTACCACTGCAAAGCCATTTTTTATGTCAGAGGGCCAGTTTAGTTTCGTTCTCTGTCAGAATTTATGAGGCACGTTACGCTTTCTTCCCACACTCCTTCACCCATTCTTTATCTTTTATTTAAAAAATCAGTTTCAGCTATTCCTCTAAAATTTGTGCATTATCTCGCTTTGGAGGCGATTTGTTTGAGCCTCGATTGCTGGCTTTAGATTGACAGATCTTCGACAATGTTCAATGGAATTTCGGTTTTGCTTTTAAAGGGACATGCTGCATATAAGGAGGGTTACTCAGACGCACTCCTAGTCAGGCCATTAATGTTGGCGTGTTATGCCAAGAATTCAATGGGCGAATACCGAAATGATTTCGCATCAGTTATAGAATATTCTCAGTCAAGTTTCGTTCCAGAGAATCATCATATTACTTTCAGGCTATTCCAGCTTCGAGTTCTGTTGGGAATTTGGCCATTCCGGATTACAACAATTGCCGCAGGAGTTTCTCTCTGCTCGTGTTCTCATTCACAGCTGATTGTAGCTAGGATATCATCTACTGAGGTATTTTGATATCCAAACCATTAGACATTCATAGACTGGAACACCGGGCAGATGATAATTCGCAGATATATTGATCACTATAAATCAGTATCTCAGACTTTCATTAGTAAACAATATATAAAATTAAACTTCTGATTCGCTTTCCGTATCATTGCCTACGAGCATGACAATTAGCGGTTTGCAAAATATTTATAATGTCAATTAACATCTTCGGTACTAGACGACGGCTTAAAATTTCGAAAAACTATTAAAATGTATTAAGTATTAAAATCCATTAAATGTATGTAATTAAGTACAATTACAAGAGAAAATAAATACCATATAAAATGATTTCGGTGAGACGTTGTTTACACATCTAATAATTACAGGCAATTTTATTTTCATATATTAATACTTTCAATTCCTTTGAGATATTCTACTTTTGCATAAAAAGATAAGCCAGATAAATCCCTAAAATTAGTAACTTAACTGTACAATAGACTTTTTTTTAATTTTTTCACCAAACATTTTTATTCTTAATGATTTTGGCTTAAGTATATGTTGAAAAATATTCAGCTTTTTCAATTGGTTATTTTTTAATTTTTAGATCTGATTCATAAATGAATCGTATGCATTTAACTACAACTTTCATTTGATATTGAAGAGATAAAAAAAATGATCTACCACCATAAAATCATAAGTTTGGTATAAATATGCTAAATTATAGTTTATAAGGAGAAAATATATTTTAATTAAATATAAATTTCTAATTAAATTTAAATTTTGAATTACATTTAAAATTTTAATTAAATTTAAAATTCAGATATTTTAATGTATTTTATTACTATTATATTTATGTAGAATGAAAAACACCACATTTTTTACAGATAAAAGATAGTATATAAAAGATAGTATAAAAAGATAGTATATTGTACTGTAAAAGAATAAAAGATAGTATATTGTACTGTGGCACACGAAAAAAAAGGGAAACTTACAGTTAACATTATAATTAATTGTTAAAAACATGGCCGTTGATCTCATAAAGTGGAATTTACATTTAAACGTACATTGCTCGTTGTTGTGCCGCAATAACCCTCCAATTATTTTTACCTTTTGTGTAAGTCCTGAAAAGAATTATTAATTAATATTAAAAGATTAGACTATTAAAAACTTAAACAATATCATTTATTAACAACATCAATTTATCAAAAGCACTAAATTTCATCAATATCAACTTTCAATTATTATCAATTTTCATTTAATATTTTAGCAAGGGGAGATATGTGACCCGAATTATTAGATTTGCAATAGTGCCTAGGACCAGTAACATCAGAGCACATACCTTCCAGTTTAGTCTTGGGCTCATCGTTCTGAGGCTTGCATCAGTCTTGTACTGCCATAACTCTGTGGTGTGTGGCTCCTCCTCGTATTACTAATGCACTAGCCATTTGATCTACCTCCATTAATTTGGAACATCTCTTACTCTTAAGTCATAATAGTGTAAATACTTGTACTCAAACTACAACTCCTAAGTCATGTCTGCTAGGTCATGTTCACTTCGCTCCTTTTGTAACACTTTTTTAGACTTGTGGTTCTTTCGGCGGGGGGGGGTAGCTCCGCCCTTCTTCTCCTTGGTGCTCATTGGTTCCTCTGAACCCAATGGCATCACTTCACATATATCAATGCCCCTCTCAGCCCCTTTGGCCTGGGACACCCAAATTTATAGTATTTGACCTAAAAGTTCACGTTATTGTAAACACCGGTGCCAGCCAGACTCGAGCTTTGTTAGCCGTTCTAGGCACCATAAATATTGCAATAAAACTGTCTCATGTGAGGACATATTCTGGCCTCACATGTACATTGGCAAATTTACACCTAGTGCGGTTTTCACTGCAAATCGGCATATGTTCGATATTGTCCTGTCTAACACATGTGGGGGAATGTATGCTGCAGGAACTTTCCTTCTTTTTACATCATAATATTTCTGTAAGCTGCTGCTTGGTTTCCCCATTTTAGGACAACACACTCACCAATTTCTGTTATACTTGAATACATAATTTCAACACTATTGAATTGCTATATTCCTTGTTATATGCTCTCTTACACATTTATTAGTATTGCTAATTATAATATTTTAAAAATTAACAATTCCATAATAATCTAAATATTCAGTAAAATTACATTTATAGATTAAATCTTTAGTAATTGCTGTACAGTTGCTGGCGGAATATAAATATACAAAAAATGAAATCATGGCCTTCTGATAAAAATTATAAAAAATATGAATAATTTATGTCGCTAATTAACAATATTGTAAGTAGTTATTGAATAAGTATTGCAGGGTGTATGGATCAGTACAAGATACAGGCTGTTACTTGGTATTATAAGTGAGACCAGAAATAGATCTCACATTTGATGAGACACTTTTATGTACAAATTTATGCTGGGTAAACGGCGAACAATACTGGCTGGCACCGAGTGAACCTAAAGGTCGTGAACCTAAAGGTCAGAAAACCACAAATTTAGGGGTGCCATGCCATAGGGGCCGAGCTGGGCCTTACGAGATGTGGAATGGTTCCATTGGTTAAAGGAGTAACCAATGAAAGAAAGAAGATTGTTATGTCAAACTCAATGCGGCAAATGGAAGAAAAGGGGGACTCCCCCCTCCAACGAGGGAACCACAGCCTGTGACCCGAGAACGACATAAGAAGATAACTTGTGCACAGAAAGGGATACTAACATGACTTGGAACAGATAACTTCGACATTATGACTTGTGCAAATACTACAGCGATGACTTGATATACTAAGAATGAAATAAGTGCGAGTGTAGAGTTACAGCAATACAATATGTTCAACGAATTTACGTGTGGGAGTATTACACCAAGAGTTAATGCGGTAAATGAACGTTATTAAATACAGATGCTGATCCCGTCCGCTGAAATAATATAATTAAATAGTGTAATTGAATTCAATTAATATTTATGTTGTTAATAAATGTTTTATTGTTAAAGTTTAAATGGTGCAGTCAATGAGTATTATGATAAATAATAATTCCTTTACAGGACTCACACAAAAGTTTAATTGGAGGGATTTATATAGCGGCACAACTAGCAATGTACGATTAAATAATAAGTCCACTAATATGAGAATGTACGGCAATGTTAAGATGATTAATAATAATTAATGTTAATTATAAAGTTAAGCTTTGTTTCATTTTCGGTTCCCACAATAAGACTAATTTTTGTTTAAAAAAATGAAATTGATTCACATGCACCACCGTGTATTGTGTCTCAAAACCTACCCATTAATGCATGGTGATGCATATATGAATCAATCACAAAAATCAAAATTTTGAATATTAACATTTATTTTAAGTTAAATCAATTTACAGAAATGAAAACTGCATACCTTGATCTTCGTAGAATAAATATTTTGAAGGTCTTGGAAAAAAATTATTGCCAAAACACACAATATGTAAACATGGGAATTAGAAAAAAATTAAGAAATAATGACTTAGTAAAACAATACATAACGTGCATCGGTGGTGTATTTTACAGAGGCCAGCAGCAATAAATTACTGAGGGGGTGTTCTGGTTATGGAATAAGTACAGAAATCAGACCATTTCTTGATTTTTTAAGGCGAAATAAGCTAAAAATTAGATTGATTCATACATGAATCAGAATGCATTGTAGGGTTAAAATTAATTTTGTAACAACATCGATTAATAGCTAACTATGAATTTATATGTGATAGAATGCTTTCGTACTAGTAACAAAAATGTTCTATATAATTTAAAATATCATTTATTATTTTTATATAGTTTCAAAATTTATGGCTTATATGGAAGAATATCATTCTCTTTGTAAAAAAGACTAGTTCAGAATGTAGTGTATGTGTATTTCCTAAATATATGAAAAACTAAACATAGTTAACAAAGTATTATTTGTTATCTATCAATTGGAGTTTCGAATAGCTTAACGGAATATTCTTCCATTTGTGTATGATTTCCTAAAAATACCCGTTTAAACAATGAAATCATTTGCCATTTAGAAATAGCGTTTCGTATGCCTTTTCAATGAATACAATCTACTTCAATGAACTTCTATCACTTTTTCTAAAACTTAGCCAGGAAAATATTATGTCCAAAATAAGTCCATAATAAGTCCTCTTGGTAAGCAAATGAACAACTGTGAAACTTTAGATATAAAACATTCACTGATTATATTAATAGAATCAGCTACCAATTATTCGCGACCGGTTTCATTTGTTGTGTGGATTATCCGCGACCTTTCGGTAATATTTTCAGTCTCTAAACTGCAAGGTCTTTAATTATATACCAATTATTGAACTTCTAATGATTGAACAAAAACTTGACATTGTTAATAAACCTGATAAAGCTCCTACGGGTAAACAAGTTTATTTAGAATACGGAAAATAGCAGTCTATAATATTCTAAAACGAAAGAATAAGCTTCTATCTTTTTCATCCATAACCATTTAATCCTCTGCGATGAAAAGTAAGTCATGATACTTTTTGTGTATGAAAAGTTAACAGCAGTTTCTAGTCTTATAATTGCTCAAATGCCTTGCCGGTCAAAATAATGAGTCATTAGGTGATAAGATGGTTCTATGCCGACAATATTCCTACATCAAACAAACATGGTTTCCTATAAAAAAAAACAGAAGACGATTTAAACAAGTAACTTTTTAGTATGTATTTATATGCTTGCAATAATAACTGCAAGTAATAACTAGAAATAATAACCACAAATTTATAAAACATAGCACTTGCGTTACGCGTCTATTTTGTAGTTTCATTTATTTTTCATGTAAAATTTGTTTTATCAACGAGTTTTAGTATCTGTGAAAATCATGCCTGCGAATTTTCCCGGACAATCGGGAGTTGACTGTAAAACATTTTCATAATAAGTGTTATTTAAGTGTGATGAAAACAGCATAAATTTACAACCACACAAGTTCATATTTATTTGATCTAGCCATGCCTGTTCTTTACATACTCGGACCGCTACATTCAGCGATGTCAGAGTCAACTCCCTGAAATAATTCTCGTGCTTCAAGTAGCCTTCAGTCATGGTCGCTTATTTTTAAGGCTGAAATTACAGCATATTTCGTATTATGTATATACAATAACTTAATTTGAATTACGCAAAATGATACATTAAATCAATTATTTTTTTTATCGATCAATATTTAAGCTTATCAATTTTGCACTTCGTAAACAATTTTCTTGTTTATTTGGTAATTTGGAACATTTTAAATATCAGCAACTAGCCAAATTTAATAAACAATAAAATTAAAAATGGAATTAACCTAGCATAGTGATAAAGGTTTTATTTTACTGAGTATAAATTCATGTTATTAGAAACCCAATAGAAATCCATAATACGACAAGTTATTAGAACTTGATATACGGATGTTATGAACTATTTTCTGTGCAGTATTCAACTTCTTGTTTGCTACACAGCGCTCTCCAACAAAGGCAAAATGATAGCATGCACTTTATTCTTAAACATACCATTCGTTGTTAAAATCCTCTAATAACAAAACGGCTTTTACAGATGTTAAGAGAATTGTTATTGTTGTGAAGGAAGTGTGTGTTAACGTTTGATCTTGGATGCATAGGCAAATGTAAGAAAATTTTGTCACGAGTTTAAACAAAATTTTCTCTATACTTCATGTAATAGGTCCTTCGCTTTAACTTTCTTAAAAAAGGCTTATTTTACCTTTAAAATCGGCTGATAATTTTAGCTAACTGTTTATGATGTTTCTAATGAAATTATATTTCACTGTTAGTATTCATTGAGATAGTAGTTTGAACAAATACTTTATAGTAAAAACAATAATTAAGAATATTTCAAAGTAAATATTTCCAGGTATCATTTCTTGTGAATTCTTAGGTATAAACATTACTTTTACATAAAGAAATTTCTTCATATACGTTCATATTATGTTAATACAGAGTACACACGCTACAATTCTAAAACAATTTAGAATATTCATGCCGTTTAAAGTGATACTAATTACTATCGACGAATTTGCATTGAACTGAAGATCATCGTTTAGATGGAAAATCATTGTTTAGACCTCCAAGTATTCTCCTAAGGATATTTAAAATGTCATTGGAGACCAACAATCTCGTCATTTTTCAATAACCATTATCCGAATGAATACAGAGAAACTAGTTTATTTATGATGATAATGCTCTGCATAATTAGTTTCATAGGGATTGATTTACTGGAATTGTGATGATTGCAATGCCTTTCTTGATTATACACTTTTAGCTCTTTATTTGTAATATTACCAAATGCTTTGTTATTATATATTTATGTAATATTTATTCATGTTGTGTTCACAATCAATTGTTAAAATTTTCATATTCAAAATAAAAATTTGAATCTAAAGAATGAAACACAAAATACGATTTTGTAAGTAAACCATAATATAAAATATCATAAATGTGCTTTGTTCTTTTATTTAATTAATTTATTTACAACGTAATATGCACAGAGCTAGTTGAGAGATTGGCTGACATAACAAAATTGTCAAGACCTTCCCCTGCAGCTAGAATCCTGGTTTGGATGTTATTCGATTCGACTTATTGTTAGCTTAGAGATAAATGGAAATTTCTAATATTTCGAAAATTCGAAATTGGGGTAACGATGCAAAGGAAAAGCAAAAATACTAAAACACTTTGCTTAATTAACGAATACTTGTACTTCAGAGACAATTTCGGTTTAGGTCTCATTAGGTCCGTCTTATCTCCAAAATCAGCAGATCGAAATTTTTGATAATTCGAATTTGGGTAAAGATACAAAGGAAAATGAAAACTTACGTTAATCGTATGCTAACACAAATAAAATAATAATAACAAATAAAATAAGCAACATACAGATATAATCCACTCTCCGTTTAATCTATTCTCCAGTGTAATCTACTCTATAGCTGTAATCCACTTTCAGCATAAAGCTGCAATCCACCTTCAGCATTCAGTTGTAATCACTATCAGCATACAGCTATAAACCACTCTCCTATTCTGAGTGATACATAAGTTAAGCCTTTTTAAATTATTCAGATTGGGTTTTTTTATACTTGCTATGCTGATAATTTTGCTCTTCTGGACTACACTTTTATTGATATCGATGGTATTTTGGATACTTTGAATCCCATTGATCCTTATATTCAGTTTATCTATGAATTGGAAAACAACAATCGTCTTGCTTTTGTAGATGATTGGTCATCCGCAACAATGATAATTTTCTCACTATGGTCTTTCATAAATCTTTTTCCATATCTTTACCTCCACATAAAAATTCCTGCCATCCGCCTAACCGTAAAATTGCTGCTTTCTATACGTTTGACCATCGTGCATTGACCGTTTGTTCTACTATGAATTTCTCAATACTGAAAATCAATTATTTAAAAGCTGTTGCTGTCGATTGTTGTTTCTCTTTTAGCATTGCTAATCGTGCTATTTAAAAATATTCTAAATCGTCCCCTTAACTTATTTTTGAAAATAATTTCAACACTATCATTTTAGCATTTTTTCCAAAAATCAGTCAACAGATTTCAAAAACCTTTAAAAGATTGAAATATAACATTGCGTTTACACCTTCTAATAAACTCAGATTTTTTAATTTAAAAATCCTACAGAAATTGTTAATAGTTGGAGCATTTACAGCATTTCTAGTTAGTTTGGTTGTTCTTATATTGGCCAAAATAAATGTGCTTTAAAATTTTACATAAAGAGACGCCAAAACTATGCCGCAAAACAGAAAAAATTGCTCAACGTTGCTATAATGTTGATCACAGATTTGAGTTTTCTTCAGTAAGAATCAGATAAAAATGGACCTCGAAATATGATCCTAACATTTTTTAAAGCCTTCGATATCCAGAAAAATTAATTTTACTTAGTTAGAGACTTGCTTAGTAATTATAATTCTTTGGCTGATGGGGTGCCCTGTAATTTTTCACATTTTATTTAAATTTGTTCCATTTCTTAGCCTTTGTGGAAGTTACGTGTCGTCCTGACTTATTTTTCGTCTTTTGAGGAGGTCCCGTTTATTTTTG
The DNA here is from genome assembly GCA_951213105.1 of Amaurobius ferox. Classification (NCBI taxonomy): domain Eukaryota; kingdom Metazoa; phylum Arthropoda; class Arachnida; order Araneae; family Amaurobiidae; genus Amaurobius; species Amaurobius ferox. Next base: position 133,468,703 of record OX578137.1, read on the forward strand.
TTCTGACTTGACTCGTAATATTTCTGTTGTGCTTTGGAGCACGAAAAAATTGTGTGTTACTTTTCGTTGCTGATTGCCTTAATTGTTATGTATTCTGCTATCTGATAAGCTGGCTTTCTCATGTGATCACAGTTTTCTCCCCTGTTTGTGCTTCTGACTTAATTACTTAATATGTTCGTAATTTCGACTTTAAAATTCACTTCTTCAATTAATTTCGATTATAATATGGAGGCGCAGACGATTTCTTCTACTTTAGGACAATTTTATTGCTGTTTTTGTGTTTTTGCTTCTCTAGGAACCGAGGGTCTTCTGGTTTTTTTAGCAGTAGATAGGCGTATAGTACGGCACTGTCAGGGAATTGTTCTAGAAGGTTTTGGAAACTAACAGTCGGCTTATGAGGTAGGTGATGGAAGAGTTTGGATAATTTTGGAATGCGTGAGTTCGATTTTTGCTGGCTACGGGAGAGTGTTTTGAGATAACTAAAACGAGATGGTCCGCTTAGTGTTTTTGATTCTGGAGACTAATTTCGGCAGATTTTGTGCTTAAATATTTTAACAAATTATTCTTCAAATGTCATAGCTTGTGCCTGAATCTTTATTATCATGGAAATGAGTGCCGTGTGGAGGACCCAGAAGTTTCTCCAAATTATCTTCTCTTCTCGGAGAAGTCCTGTGGTTCGAATAGAATAGTTTTACACATCAGTATAATCAGTAAAAAAAGAAAGTTATGTTTAAGATGTTTATTAAAGTCGGAAATTCCTGTAAGTACATTCTTGCCTATTCTTGTTTTATGGAGCTTATTTTCAATTCAAGACCCATAAATATACTTCTTAAAGTAACTGTAATGTCATACAGAAATATAAACTCTCAAGCTCCAATAATTGTTCTGTATGTAATAGATTATTGTGAAACGGCATATTTTTTCCTCTGCAAATGTCAAAGATGTTTTGATTATGTTATGCTTTATGTATCAGTTAATCTTCCCCTTGAATCCTTGTGTGAAAAAAACTAAATAAAAATATATGCCGGCAAAAATCTCATGAGTGGTTACTCTACCTCCACCATATTAATGATTAACTATTTTGTTCTTTAATTTAATAACTGTTGTTTTGTTCAGGTCCAAGTTTTGGGTAAATTCCCAAGCACAGAGCGTGAATCTGGAATTACCTCTATACTTAATCACGTGCCATATTTTGAAGATTACAAATAAGTGTTCAATATCATTCTACTTTAATCAAAACGCCACGATACGACACTCAAGTTGCAATGAACGTTGCTGTCCCAACCGGGAATCTAACCACGGAATTTCGTACTGGCCCGCCGACGCTCTAACTTTGAGCTACTTGGCCTCTTATCGTGGAAAAGGACTCTGCATTTACGAAACTCTAATGGCAGATTGGCGTGTAACTGACAATCTGACTGATCACATCCTGCTATTTTTACCTCATGCTAGCCTCCTGCTGATATTTTAATCCGCCAGGTTTAGCTTCCTGCGTGGTCGTCGACCTACCGATTTTGATATGGGCGCTCAACATAGCAGAGTCCAGTGAATCCAAGATATTCGTATTAGGATCACTGTCAGATAGATATCCAATATATTTCCACTATCTGACAGGATTAAGTTCTTCTGACGCCATTGTAATGAGCATTACTACCCCAACGGGGAATCAAACCAAGGATCTTCGTACTGGCCAAGCGACGCTCTAATTGCGATACTAGGACAGAATTGCAAGCACATATCAAAGTCAAAGTAGACTATTAATCAAGGACTTAAGTAAATATAAATCACTCTGCCATTTCTATTTCTGCTCATTTCGACTTATTGACTTCGGGCCTGTATGTTCTGCCGATGCAGGGCGTCGTATATCCTGAAAACAGCTATATGCTGCATCGTTATTTTATTTGTGCTTAAAAAAATTGATCAAGTTTTCCTTTGCACAACATATTTTTAATTTATTGATAAAGGAATGTTTAAAAAATATACACCACTTTCCTCATCCGACCTCTCATCCTATTGCTCTACACTTTCAGGTGAGTTGGGAGGTCTGGGTTTTCCACCACATTCCTCTCGGGAGTAATAAATACACAATTTGCTATCCTTTCCCCGCCAATCAGAAAAATCAAACAATGAAATATTTTTGTTGCGCACGAAAATAAGATTCAATATACATATTTTCCATTTAGCATGTTAACATAATTATAAAATGTGCGTCATTTTTATACTTAAATCTGAAAGAGTTATGATATTCAGAATTCAGGTAATAACAACTTTTGTTTGGTATGTGTCACATTTAATGACCACTAACCATTTCAATCGCACGAAACACGGGTGTAAATGACTAATTAAACATCTACTCTAGAACATAGGCAAGAGCGTAAATAAACCACCTCAGCAGTAGAATGTGCAGAAACGTAAAGACAAAAATACATTTTTGGCCATAGCGGGTAATAATAAACTGACGATGATGGCAAACAAACATTAAAGCTAGACCCCTTAAACATCGAAATTTAGCTTTGTGCTGAAAATAAGTTATTTAAAAAAATTTGAGTAACAATATATGTTTAAAAATTGCATTTACTAAAGTGTTTTTTAAATGATTTTAAGAGAATGTACACTACTACTAATTTTTACTGTCGTCGCTAGCTGGCGTTCTGTAGATGTATATATTCACTAGCAAATTCTGTAGCAGTATATATGTGAGCGAGATAGCAGTATATATGTGAGCGAGAACAGAAAGGTACATAAAGAATTTTCTTAAAAACTCTCAATTACATATTTTCTTGAAAGGTGATCATTTATTTTCCGATAAATAAAAAATATCTATAAAAAAAATAAATTTGGATATATTTTACGATATTTAAGGACTAAACTATCGTAAATATCTATAAAATCCCACAGAAATACTGATTATACTGAAAACACAGAAATATTTATTTATTAATGTTACAGAAATAATAAAAATGTCCATGCTGCTAAACATACGAGTGTTTTGCATTGAAACGTAAGAACAAAATTTTCCATGTGATGTCACGTGCCCATGCTCTCTTAAAAGTATTGCCTTAAATGCCATCTGCTTATTTTACCCAAAATGTTAAGTACTTATACAAGGAATGCATTGGAGCAAGGTCGATAATCGTAATTAGAAAACTTGAAGCGTGATGATTGCAAATTAAAAATAAAATTTTTATTAGTAATGAAATATCTATCTAACAATTTATTAGTTTTTTTGTTGATAAAAGCCAATAAAACTAAAAAAATATATAAATTATTCATTTACAGTCATAATTACAATTCGTAATGGTATCAAAATGTTATAGGAATTTATATGCTTTTACGGAATAGGAAATATTCTTATGCCGAAACATGGATAAATATCAATCTGACTGACATATATGATAAATATGTCTCGAACGATAAAAGACTGGAAATTCAAATGAATTATGTATAAAGATGTTACAATGGGGAACCTTAATTCGTCCTTGTGTGAAAGGGAAAAACAGCTTCAGTCACTAGAGGAGGTTTCTACCCCAGTTTTCTAAGATATTCTTATGTAATCGGAATACAAATAAGTCGTAATTGAAATTGATTGTACTGGTATACCAGGAAGACAATTAAGTAAATAAAGTTACGAGCTTCTCATGCGTTGCTTTTTTCTTTTCTTTTTTTAGGAGTTACTGATTTTGAGTTATTGATTTTGAGTTAATAATGACGAAAATAAGAAAAATGCTGGTTAAGGATATTTATTTTATACATTTTTGAAAATATAAAATTTTGTTATTCTTTATCAATTTGTCATTCTCGACTAAGTTGACAAAAAAGGATGATTCATAGCACCGATATTCAACAAGCCGGATGGAGCTCTAACTATTGAGCTTGAGATAGAATTTTCGTCACGTGTATGCATGTAGAGGATCTCATCCTCCGACAGAATTGTTACTGAAGTGGAAATACTGATCTGAAAGCAGTGTTTCTATCCGTCCTAAGTCGGGAGGGGCTTCACCCTCACCGGAGACGTTTCATGTAACTCACCAAAATGCTAATAAAGTTAAGCTATAATGAAAAAAAGTTTTGCCATTAGTAAACTATTTATAAAATACTCATCTCAACTGGAGTTGTCATTCTACAGTTTTAATTTCACAATTACATTTTAAATTGCAATTAAGAGATCATACGAAAAAAGTTATTTTAGGGTGCAATTCTAATCTGAGAGTTCTATAGGTGAACACAAAATAATTGTTATAGAAAATTTGCATGTTAAATTTTATATTTTAATCCAGTTTCTACTTATGTGTTAGCATTTAGATCATTTTTATTTTGCGACTGATTATTTTCATAATGATCTTTGTGGTAAGTTTTAGATACATATTATTTAACAACTATAGTTATTTAGTAACAATTAAATCATATATTTCTTCATATCTTTAATTCTTGGAGTTGATATTTATATATTTTATATCAATTGTCAATTGAGTAACAATCTTCTTCAAAAGTATTTCCTAAAATTCACGACAGATGACACTATATAGCACCCTATCGAGATATTTTCTTGTATTAGATCAACGATGTATTCGGCATTAAGAATGACGATGATTATAGGTATGAATTTTGATTTCTATTTACATCCTTGTTGATTAATATGTAAATTACTGATATATCTGATATTTGTACTGTCATCCTATTCTTTCCATTTGTCGCTGATTCATTTGTCCATATTTGTCTTTTTCATTATTGTTTCTGTTTGGTAATGTTGTTGTTGAGACCCAGACCGTCCGACCTACCAGAAAGGTGTAAGGTAACTGTATGGACGGCCGGGAAGTGCCACCCAATTTAGACCGGAACCCAGTGGGGGAGGCATCCACAGGGACCGTACCCTCCTTCCCCTACCACCAACCTCTCGGAAGGACTTACGGACCTACATGTTTAACGTGATCGTACTCCGCATGAACACGGCGGCATTTGTGGCAGCGTGCAAATCTAGCGCGCAAACCACGGGGATACCGCACCCGAGATGGCCAACAGCACGCGGCGTTCCGAGGTGGTCACCCACCTCGTACTAACCGCGCCCGATGCTGCTTCACTTCGGTGATCTAACGAGAACCAGGTGTTTTCAGCACGGTACGGCCGTTAACCTTCTGTTTGGTAATGTGTCGGATCTTTTATTGATTTTCAACCACATTGCTGTATTGCTATGCGAAACACATTTGGAACCCCTGTAGAAGTAAAGATCCTTGAAAAGTTGAATCTACAGAGGTTTTGTCCAATTTTCAATTCCCGGTATTCCGGTATTCAATTTGCATCTTTTCTTTAAAAAGAATTATTTTGTCACTTTAATATTTTGGGCCTCCACCTTTTGACAATCCTTTGATGCTCGTACTTAGTTTGTATGTATCATACTTGAAAAATGTTAATTTATTCCCATGTTTTATGAATTATATCAGCTTATACTTTAAAATTAAGATCAATTTAAATTTTCAGGTATCTTTGGTCTACTTTTGTTAGATATTTTATTTCAAATCCTATTTTATATCCTTTTCCCTCTTAATGTTATTGAATTAGCGTACGCCACTATTCATATTTCAAATTAGCTTTATTATATTTATTTTTATTATTAAAACATTTTAAAATATCTGCTGCATAAGCGCAAATTTACACATGTTAGATTTTAAATCGTATGTACAGTACAGTAGTTACTACCTGTTATTAATAACAATAATATATATATATATATATATATATATATATATATATATATATATTAATGTCATATAAAAGATACGAATATAAGATTTAAAATTAACGAGACAAGTAGGCGCAATGCTGCTCTAAATTGTCTAGTATAATAAAAGAGAAAATTCTACAAAAAATCTCAAAAAAGGGGGGGGGTGGTGGAGAAAAGCCAACAGGGAAATTTGAAAAGGCCTAGGGGGGTGGTGACCCCTAGTTCCCCGGTTAAAAGTCGACTTTTATTCCATAGGAAACACTCCCGGAGCCGAAAAATACCTGAGGCCAATCTCCGTACAAACGTCAAAGCAAAAGACGCACAAAACAGTCCGAACAAGGAACAAATGGACTCCATTACGAAGTTGTAAAAGCAAGGGTATACATACAAAGTCAGAATTCAGAGTGACAACACACAAGAAAAGTAAAACGGCCAACTGAAATCCCTCAGTCAAAAGAGAGAAGGGAGTAGAGTGTATAGGACTAACACCATCGTTGCCATTTATAACCCAAAACTAAACGTTTGCCAATATCATTTTCAAATGCGTTGACTGTTTTATTATGATAGGTATTATAAATATGTCTGAGGAATCCAAGGGGATAGTCTTGTTTGATAGCCTCCTTGATAAATATAACATCACTTTTTATACGGTCTTTTTTATAAGTATGCAAGCGGGCGTTCCGTATAAAGTGATTCATTACGATATTACGAAAAACTTTCTGACTTAAATTAGACCTCCAATTGATAATATAATTCACTTTAATCTTGAAATGTCGTCTTTTATCATAAAGTATCGTATACAAAAAGTATCGTATATCGTAAAGTATCGTATATCGTTATTATAGGCAAGTAAAAGGTATACCTATGGGGGGAGGCTGCTCCTCGATGATGGCAGATCTATACCTTCATCACTATGAAAAAGGCACACATATATTAAACGAATTGCCGTATTTCCGTTTTGTGGATGATATACTTGTGGCACATCAAAAAACCAATATTAAATTTAACTTCGACTTTTACCCTGCACAATTGGATTTAATTGAAACTCCTGCAGATTCTGCCGATGAAATTAATTACTTGGATATTATCATTCACTTCGCTGAAGATGAACCCTTGTATACGATACTTTATGATAAAAGACGACATTTCAAGATTAAAGTGAATTATATTATCAATTGGAGGTCTAATTTAAGTCAGAAAGTTTTTCGTAATATCGTAATGAATCACTTTATACGGAACGCCCGCTTGCATACTTATAAAAAAGACCGTATAAAAAGTGATGTTATATTTATCAAGGAGGCTATCAAACAAGACTATCCCCTTGGATTCCTCAGACATATTTATAATACCTATCATAATAAAACAGTCAACGCATTTGAAAATGATATTGGCAAACGTTTAGTTTTGGGTTATAAATGGCAACGATGGTGTTAGTCCTATACACTCTACTCCCTTCTCTCTTTTGACTGAGGGATTTCAGTTGGCCGTTTTACTTTTCTTGTGTGTTGTCACTCTGAATTCTGACTTTGTATGTATACCCTTGCTTTTACAACTTCGTAATGGAGTCCATTTGTTCCTTGTTCGGACTGTTTTGTGCGTCTTTTGCTTTGACGTTTGTACGGAGATTGGCCTCAGGTATTTTTCGGCTCCGGGAGTATTTCCTATGGAATAAAAGTCGACTTTTAACCGGGGAACTAGGGGTCACCACCCCCCTAGGCCTTTTCAAATTTCCCGTATCAGCGTAGGTATGTAACTGTACTATTTTCTGGCACTATGAATAGAATACTCCATATGATTCATTGCAAATATTGTCCGTCATGATGTGTACTGTAACCCCTCCTTTTTGTTGAAATGTTTTTCCATCACTCTGTATATCCTCTCTAATAACTATAAAGTGAACCCTGTGCTTTACTTTTGCATAGAAACCAAGGCAAATGATTAGGAAACCCTGCCTCTTATAAATAAGAAATTAAACAAATTTAAAATCTTTACAATTAAGTTGAATTTCACAAAATTAGCATTATTTAAAATTATCGTTTAAAATTCAGTTGTGAATAGCTGATTTGATATGTATCAAATATATGAATTACCAGATCCATAATTGTAAACTCCCATTCTTAACATTCAAAGTTTTGGGGAAAACACTGAAATAGTATTTATTTGCAATAAATATATAATACGAGTATATAGAGGTAAATTTTTAAGCAGACAACTGCGTTCCAAATCATTTCGCCGGTGTTAAAATGATAAAAGAATAATACAGAAATTGAAATAACTTTACGGTGTGGAATTCATATTGCACTTATTCTGCCATTTCATGTCTATAATTTTTATAAAAAATAAAAGGTGAAATAATTTTATGTACTATCTATATCTACCAATAATATTATGGAAGTATATATATTTTATTTATAAAATAATTTCTGTTAAATAAGCGCTCTAAAAACCCATTGATTGTAACACATCAAAAATGCTGCGGCCAGTATAGAGCAAACGATTAAAAGTCGTAGACCACAAAATTTCTTCACTAGAACAACACATCGACCGAATATGATAAAATGTCCTGCACAGCATGAAAGTCCACTGTGTAGGACTGATTTGAATTTCAGCTAATTAGAGCAGCTGACCACTACTTCACAAGTTTTATGGACTAGAAATTTGTTTATACCTCAAAATACAAGTATCAAGAGAAAGTATGCTTCCAACAAATTAAAACATTATCGACAACTGTAAAAATAACTGTTTGTATTCTAGACAGATTAAATTATTGAGTGTTTAATCACACTAACATCAACAGTTTTTAAGAGCGACTTTTCAGAATTTCTGGTTTAATTCTCGATGAATACGAAGTAGTCTGATCCTGAACGTATTTGAATTCTTGTTTCCTTCAAATATGCATTAGGGGAGATATGCATTAGGGGAGAAACGTACACAATTATATAAATATCGTAATATCTAAGAATAAAAACAAAACTAATGCAAAATTATTAAAATTAAATTTCTGAGTTTTATGACACATTTTACTTTTTTAACACTTCCCAACATAGTTGAAAAGTGTTTATGACTTTGTTTACGCTGTCTGTCTGTCAGTCTGTCTGTCCCTTTCCACGATAACTGCCGTAAAAATGACTTTATCAAAATTAAATTTTATTATGTTGTTCAGACGGTTTGTGGGACATACGGGAGTGTAAATGAATAATTTCGCACAATTAGTTTTGGATTAAACACGGGATAAAAAAAGTGTAATACATTGAACCATATGTGACCGAATTTTTCAAATATTTTTTTAATTTCACAAAATACTTTTATAGAAAATATTTAAATTAGTCCATAAAATATATAAACGGAATTCAACAAAATATGTTCGATAGTTTTTACTTTCCTTATGTATATAGTATGTGCATAAGGAATACATAGTATATACATATACACATAGTATGTATATAATGTATAAGAAAAATACTATGACGTGGTTGAAAATTCAAATTCGAGTTTTTGACGGGACAGCATGTTTCAAGCATCTTTGAACACGAATCAGACGTTTTTGATGTGATGTCTGTATGTGAAAGTACGTGTGTCAGTGAATATGTGGAGACGATATCTCACGAACGAATCAAGCGAACAAATTGAAAATCTTTACAATTGTGTTGTATTTCACAAAATGCGCATTATTTAGAATTTTCTTTTAAAATTCAATTGTGAATAGCTGGTTTGACATGTATCAGTCATACAAATTATCAAGCCCATATTTGCACACTCCCAATCTTAACATTTAAAGGTTTGAGGAAAACAGTGAAATAGTATTTATTTGCAATAAATATGGAGTATTGGTGTACATTTTTAAGCAGACGGCTTCGTCCTAAATTACATCACAGGTTGTTAAAATAATGAAAGAACAATACAGAAATTGAAATAACTTTGCGGTGTAAAATTCATATTTCCACTTACTCTGTCATTTTAAATCTACAGTGATTACAAAAACTGAAATTGAAATTGTTTTATGCACCTTCTATATGTACCAGTAATATTGTAGAAGTCTATTTTATATAAAACATTATTTCATTAAATTACTGATAAAAATTCAAAAGATTCAGTTAGCATGTCAAGAAAGCTGCGACGAGATTTGCGCAGCCAATTGAAATAAGTGGGTAGAGCACATAGCCACAAACCATCTACCGCGGAACACATTATCCAGATATGAAAAAAACGCGTTGTGTAGGGATGCTTATAATTCCCATTATTTAGAGCAATTGAACACTACATAATTTTTAAAAGACTGGTTATTTGTATATACATCAAATACTAGATTCGAGATCTCGAAATTAACTTCTACAAAAAATTCGAATATCATATTGTGATTCCGAGGTTTTAAAACGTTTTAACGTTTAAAGGTGGCTTTTGAAATGTAATAGTTGTTGTTTATTAATAAACTAATCGAATACCCGTTGAAAATCAACGGTCCTACAATAAGCAACGCCCTAATGTAGAACGTTTCGGAGAACTGAAATTGTGTATGCTCTTCCTATCAAACTAGCTACCCGTACATCACATTTGAATCCTCTCTCGCATCTTGAAACATGGTTTTTCATCATTTCAATTTTTCTCTGAAGCACCCCTTTGAAAGAACATTTTTAAAACTCTTTTGGCTTGGATTTTTTCATCAAATTATTACCCCATATACCGAATTTCAAGCCTCTATCAAATTTCAAAGCAGCCATTTCTCATTGTATGGCAAATCGGATATTTCGGTGAGCGGAACCCCCTAAAGTAGCAAATATTGAAAATCTGAAATTGCACACTCACTTACTTTCTAACGGTTTACACATACACTAAATTTGAAATCTGTATCTCATCGCAAATCATGCTCTCTTATCATGTCACTTTTAGAACGTTTTAGTGTGTAGCACCTCCTCTACAGAAGGGAGGAGGAGGAGGAGAATAAGCAGTATTTCTCTTAAGAAGATTATCTCTTAAGGAGAATAAGCAGTATTTCTCTCTAATGACTATGTAGATAACTATATTTTTTATAGTTAGTGACCGTTGTTTATTACATTATGCAGATTATTGTTATACTTCTTTTAAAGAAATATAGTCTATTGTGTTAACTTATAATTAAAGATATAATTTAACTGCCTGAATCATGTTAATTTGATAAAAAATTTAATTCGCTACTATACTAGCATATATCTTTATAAGACGAACATTATTCAACCAGGTATTGCCAATTAGAAGACAGCGGTTCATATTGCAGCCTTAAAAATGTATACAAAGTACTTTGAAAAAACAAGTAAAATATTGTATCTACATTAAAAATCATAGATGGTCACGCTATCATGATCACGGTAATCACAGAGAAAATCTCATCATTTTGCAACTGATTAATTTCCAGTGTTTAAAAAATAGGTTTCATAGGAGTTGTCATATTGAAGTTATATATGTTATTTTTAAAGGAAATTATTGAGGATTGTCGAGCATATTTTATTGTAAAAATCATAGTGATCTTAAATATTAGCTACAATTAAAGATTAGTCTGACTGATTCGAACAAAATTTGGTACAAAAATTACAATCCATGAATACTGGATGCTTATTGTTTTTATGCGTAATCGGAACTCCTTTTACATTTTCGAGTGAATTTTTGAAAAAATCATCAAAAAATTGAAATCTGTATTAAATTTAAGTAAGTAGTAATTTATTATGTAATTTTTCATTAGAAAACAATTGACATATATTTTAGGCCTCTAGCATGAACCGTTATCGTTATATTGCTAATTTTTCAAAACAATTATCAAAAAATCATATAAAATAAAAATCAAAATTTTACCTATTGTGAAATATGTTCACTTTTCATGAGTAATATAATGCGATACAATTTGTGATATCATTCTCGTGGATCTAGCTAGTTCCATTCATGAGAAAAGATACTTTAGGTAATATTTTTGTAATTGAACGCCAATAGTCATTTATCTGCTACAAGAATAACTCATTTCTCCGTTCATAACGCTTGGAGAGATTTTGGTGGAATGTCGCCTACTTGGCGGCTTTGATAAATGTTGCCAAATTAACGAAACTGCCGCCAAATTGATAAAAATGACGCTAAATCAATAAAAACGACGACTAGATGGTAAAAATTCAGTATTTTGGAAGGAACATAAGTGTAGACTATACGAATAACACATTTCTCCGTCCGTCCGTCCGTCGGAAACGCTTGGCGAGAAATTTAGCGGGACGTCGCCAATTTAGCAACTATTTTAAATATTGTTAAAATGACAAAAATGTCGCAAAATCGATAAAAATGACGCCAAATGAGAAGTAATATCTCACAAATTCTGATTTCCGTCATATAACTGGCATACCTTGTAATACACAAGAAATATTCTTCTCTCCGTTTGTCTGTAACACTTGGTGATACATTTGGCAAACTTAGCGAATAATTAAGCAAAGTATTACCAACTTAGCGATATTTAGTCCCAGATTGACAAAGATATTATCAAAGCTGCAAAAATGACGCTAAATTAGTGAAAATGACGTTATGAAAATTACGCCTAATTGATGAAGTAATTAAATTATTTTAATATATGGACTATATCGCTTACTGAGGATGCTATCAATATTGATGATTGTTTATTTAGAGTTGCGCGAAATATAAATTAATTGAGTATTTTGAAATAGTTTTACATGCCAATTGTACAATTCAACGATAAAAACACAGCGACGTGGATCTTATGCATTATATTTTGACTGTAAAACTACTAAATCCATTGCATTATATAAGGAAAGTTATGTGCTGCCCACATCAGATTTTTTTCGATTGTAAACATTTGGACAGAAGCAAGCTCAAATCAGATAAAAAAAATGTTCTCCTCATAAACTATGAAATTAGGAAAACATAATTTTAAATATTTTTCTGAAAAGTTTATATGTATCAGTAATATTTTAAAAGTAATTTCTATATAAAAATTGATTTTCTGAAACGCATGCGAGCATCCAGAAAATTAACTGGATTCTAGAAAGCTGCGTTGAAACAGCAAATAATTTGAAAGAACATTTTATACATTATTTTTTTACTGTAAAACTAGTAATTTCATTGCACCATATAAGGAGATTCATGTGCTGCCCACATTAGATTTTGTTTTAACATTTCATAAATTGGAACGATCAATCTGAGACCAATCGTCCAAAGGATGGAATCTTTTTGAAACACACCATATATTATGCAAATTCGAAGAGAATAAATTCGTCTGTTATATTGTAGGTTCAATTATCCTATTTGTCTATTTCGTATATTTTGAATTAATACTTATCTTTGTCAAGCAACAGATACATTTAAACCTTTCTTCTATAAAAATAGATTGTTCAGTTATGGGAAGTTTATGCTATGCATTATAAATGCTAAAATTAAAAAAAAATTTAAAACAAACATTTAATAATTAATTTATTTTAAATAAAATATTTCTTTTAAAATAAAATATTTTAATTAATAAAATTGCTTTTGAAATTTAATATGTTTTAAAAGTAAACAAAGACTTTCAGCATCTAAATTCAAAAAAATATATATTCATGCAATATATTAAATTTATTGTTTGCTTTCAATCTGAAATAAGTTAAAAGTGAATAAAACTATTATATTTTCAATATTGTTACATAAATAAATAATTGTCATGAATAATTAGAGTTACGAATAGTTACACAAATAAAACAAATGGTCAAACTGGTGCAGACTAAACAAATTAAAGAAATTGGAACATACCGTCATATTTAAATCATGTTAATCCAAGTAATTATGCTATTCCAAGTAATATGTATAATACCGTCTTATTTAAATCCGGATATATGATATATGTTAATCCAAGTAATATGTATAAAGTGAAACGGCACATATTTCGAAACAAGATACCGAATATTATTTACTTGACATAGAGCTTTATGCTTTGAATTTTAAAAAATACTCGCCGATAAATGTCAACTTCATTCAAACACTGTTGCTAGTTTTTAAATTTTTTTGAAAATTATATTCATTGTGATATTCATTGCAAAACAAACAATTAATTGTAATACAACCCTCAAATATTATATTCATTGAAAACAGAGTTTGTTTAGTATAATGACAATAATATTAAATCAATCGATTAGGAGAAAATTTAGTATTCTGATAACATAAATATCAACTGAAAATAAGAAATATCAAGTTATTATTGTTTCTCTACAAAATAAAAAAATGTGCGATTTGTAGTGGCCGAAATACACTTAAAATATTTTTATCTAACGCAATATTTTTAAGTCGTTCGAGAAGAATATACAACTAGAAAACTCTCAAACAGCGTAATAAAAATATATTTATATTTTACATGAAAATGACACTATGTAAACCAAATTTTCTACCCATAAAAATAAAAACAAATAATCAATGAGATACGGAACTAAGAGAAACTTTAAATTCAAAGTATTTTAATCGTCTAAAAATATTTCGTTAAACAGTTTAATGTATTTTAGGGTTTCTGACACCTGGAGATGTTCTTATTACCATTATCATACAACTGAGTGAGACTGACTGACTAAGTGATCAAATACACAGAATGATACAAAGATTAAATTCACTGAATACAGAAATTACACAGATTAATTCCACAAAATACTGAAGTTAGAATCTTAAAACTTTGCATACACGTGGGACTTGACCTACGATGAGAAAAATCTAGCATTACAATTATGTTTGAAAATTGTATAAATCTTGCAATCTATGGTTTCCACATTCTTCAAGCTATAAGTGGAGAATAGCTAGATACACAAGATTCATTTTTATACTGCGCAACATCCTGCGCAGAAATACGTTCTAAGTATTCTTAATTGGTGTTATATCTGTTAAGAAACCGGTCCTGAAATATTTTAAATTATAGTTGTAGCAGACGCTTTTTTTATATTTTATAATTCAATTTTTCATGCAAATGATTTTATTAACACTGTCCAACATAGTTGGAAAGTGTTTATGACTTCGATCATTATGTCTGTCTTTCTGTGTGTCTGTCTGTCTGTCCGTTCGTCCTTTCACTTGATAACTGCAGCAAAAATGACTATCAAAATTAAAGCGTAGTATGTTGTTAGGCCGGTCTATGCCACATATGGGAATGTAAATGGATAATATCATCCAATTAGATTTGGATTCAACTCGGGTTAAAACATTAAACCCAATGGGACTTAATTTTCAAACGGAGTTAAAATTCACAAATTGCTACAAAAATTTTAGGAAATATTCAAATTATTCCATAAAAAATATAAAAAAAATCAGCAAAATATGTGCTGTAGCGTTTTAAATAAAAATTTAAAAAATAATTGCACCCGTTTTATATAAAGAAATCACAAGACCCACTTAAAAAAAAATATGGCATCTATCTTATTTCCCAGTAAAATCGTGATTTCTAAATTTCTTTTACACTTATATTTAGTATTGCATTCGTCTATAAGCCGCTTCATTTTAACGTTTTTTCTGTACGTCTATATTCTGTGCCAACACAATTGCAATATTTTTCAGATTAAATATTTATCAAACTTTGATTATTTCTACAAGAAACCCTAATTTTAATAGATGAAAAATTTAAACACGAGATTGTAAGGTGAGTTGTATACGAATTGCTAAAATATTTCACGCGAAATTATTCAGCTCTGGAGTCTGGAATAAAAGTCATATGCATAAAATATTCATTGCTTTTATATAAAGAGCCAGACGATTTATATTTCGATGACGTCATTTGAATAAATTTCATTTCCTCCATGAAGGTTTAAGTATTCAAATATAATAAGTTATTGCAGTACTGTGATAATTTAAAATATATCAGCGCTAAAAGTATTGCCTTTTAGAGACGTTTAAATAAAATTGCATTTCCGTTGGAAAGTGTTTCATAATCCATGCTTAATGGATGATTGACCTTTCTTGTACAATTTGTAATCAAAACAACAGCGTTACTCTTCAAATACTGAAATTGTTTGCTGGCTGTTCTTTCAAATCAAAATATAAAATGTCTTCCCACGGTGAAAATAATTCAACATATATTCATCGTGGATGAAATATTGTGTTACCAAAATTTCCATATGAGCAATTTTTGCTTTCTCAAACTGTACAATACAGTATAGAGAAAGTAGTGTTTTCACAAATATTTTAAAATTCGAGATTTTGATTCAAATGTATGTTTTAAGATCTCCTGAATACGTTTTGACTATTGTTGAAGTGACGTTCATCTGTTTGTCTGTTGTCAATTTTTTGTGTATACGATAGCAGCTACAAATCCGAATGGATTTTCACGGAACTTTATAACCGGTTGCGTCATAAAAAAATCTAGAACTAGTACATATCTGTTTAAATTCGAGGGAAACTTCTAAACTGATATAAAATTTTATATTTTTTGACATAATACCATAAGGCAAAATTTGGCATAATCATATATAAAAAGGGTTTATTTCTAATTCAATGATCACGAGTCTTAGTCATCGTTATGAATAATAGCCGAGATATAATTTTGTTTTTTTAGTGACGTCATTATCCCCCTTGAAGGGCGAGTTACTCCCTGCCGGGTACATTCAAGTATGATATCAGTTAAAATATATTTTTCAAGCCCTCTCAAGTGAAGAGTAACATGCTATAGTTGTAGTCACTTGGACCAAAGGAACCGATTTTTCAAAAATTTTCTTGTAAAATTTAAAAAAAATTAATTTTTGTATAAAAAAGTCGAGTTGAGACACACTACAGTAAATTATGCTTAAATTTAAAACTGTTTTAGATATTCAGAACTTTTACGAAGTGGGTGCGTGTCACATTTAGTGGCAACTATTGATTTCACATGCGTGAAATATGGATAGAAATGGCAATTTGTAGTATTTTTCATAACGAAACATATATTGTCAAAATTAAAGCTGGATTTTTAAAATAATTTTTGAAAAATAATTTTTAATATAACATTAAACGATATCTCTTTCAATTGCATTGAATTAAACATATACTAATGCACGTTTGTTTCTTTCAGGTTTGCATCCAGAGGGGATTTCGCATACCCCCCCCCCGGTAGAAAGTTTATTTTACCTATTTTCTGATTATGTGACAACATTGAGATATATTTATATAAGGTAAATATAAAATTTGCCCCCCCCCCCCAAGGTTTCATTCACCCCTCCCCGACCAAAGTCTTCTCTAAGGAACACTTTGATAACATGGCTATGATATTGAAATCAAATGATTAAATGCATTTGTTTATTGCATTTTCCTTTTAGTGAAGCCAAAGCAAATAATGAAGTAATGAGATGAAATACCGGATGCTATTCCTATGCAATACTCTTAGATGAAAATAGAAGAGGAAAATTATGTTTAAATGGCATTTGTTTGGAATGAAATGGACATTTCCTTACCAATAGCTATAAGATAATATACGAAAGGAAAATGGTTTTTAAAGTCTCTATTAATCTTTGTAGTTCATACTTATTCTATAATAATGGTATAAAAATATTGTAACAGGATAGAAAACGTGTATGTCACTTTTACGGATTTATATACTTCGAGTTCTCAGTGCAAATGTCCCTTGTATCTGTTACATAAGTCAACAAGAAAGATCAATCATGCATAAACATTGATTATGAAACACTTTCCAACTGAAATGCAACTTCGTTTAAAAATCTCTAAAATGTGATTCATTCAGTGGTGATACCTTTTATATTGTCACAGTACTACAGTAATTTATTACATTTAAATATTTAACACTTCATCGAAATATAAATCGTCTGATTCTCTATGCAAAATCAATGAATATTTCATTCATATAAATTGTATTCCAGACTCCAGAGCTAAATAATTTTGCGAGAAAAAATTCAACAATTATTATATAACTCATCTTACAATCTCTTGAGATATTTGCATTCTGCATAAGTTAAAATTAGGTTTCGTTGTAGAAATAATAAAAGTTTAGGGATCATTTAAAATCACAACTATTGTAATTACGTAGGAACGGAATTTAGATATACAGATACACAGATAATATATGTTTGTGTGTGTATGTATTCAAAGCATTGGAGTCGTGCCGAAGAGCGGAACTTGAATTTTCGAAGGGTGTACACGTTTTGGGACTTCTAGAAGATATTATATATTTTCTCAGAAAGAAATTATATATCTTCATTTATTTGTGATAAAATTTTGGATTAACCCAGTTATACTTTGTACATCTATTAACATTATATAAATCTCCCTACTACTATTATTAGTTTTATTATTATTTTTTAGCGCCTGGTAAAAAAGTGTAATTTTTAATCAACACATTAGTGCCCGGTAACCTATATAAATGGGGATATAGGGGATCGATAACCAGCAACCAATTATTTCTCTTTCTTGTTTTGTAGACACTCTTAGATATCACGCCATCACTATTCACCAAAACCCATGTATTTTCGTTCTTGCCGGGATAAATGTTGTAAGACCTGCCCGTCAACTTTACACTCTCAGATTAATAATAATAACCCCAAATATTTATCTTTTTGTAAAGTGTATAACTGCATTTACAAATTAACATACATCTCTTGTAATATCTCATTGGACAAATAAGAACCCCTCTTCACCGTGTTAATGTTCATCGAAACCATATTAAATTAAAGATTAAATCGAAAAACGGTTTATTTCTGCGTATTTCCCTACCAATCCTCTACACGTATATCAACTTTCATATTTTTATATGTTTTCATATTTTTATAGTTTTTGAGATACGAGGCGGGCGAACTCGAAAGATACGAAATTTGGAAAACTGCTGAGGCAGGTACAATTTTATCCAAATGCAGAGACATTTTATTAGAACTATATTTATAAAATGTTCTCTATGTAAATAAACAGACATACAGACATAATTTTGCTCCGACTACCACCTAACCCTGAGACAGTGTATCGTTCAGGAGAGACATAGCTACAAATGGCTTTGTAGCTATGTTTCATTGGTAATGGATCTGAAAGAAAGTGTTCTCGTACCGTCTATCATTTAACTGTAGTATATTATTTAGACGTGCTTAAGGTATCAGGTTTCTCTATTATTTTTCTTAATCGTATCGATTCCGCACATTTTATTTAGATAATTGCTAAATTATATAAATAATAAGGGATTTGACATTATTGATACGTTCGAAATTCGTCTGTGTGAATCATTTATTAAAGGGAAAAGTAAATCTTGGTTAGTGTTATATATATTTCTTACTTGGTTAGTGGTATAGTATTTTTCACTTCCTTCAACTGGCTTTTATATGCTAGTTAAAATAGAGATTTTCGTTTATTGTGTTTTCCTGTATATAACTTTTTTGAAAACGTTCATCAGAGTACAGCGAAAACAGGATTCCACAGTAACAGCAAAATTAAAACATGGCTTTTATTTATGTTCATAGTAATTCAGTTGTTTATTTATTTCGTAAATTTGTTAATATATACAATTTGCTAAAATACAATTTTTGTTTGATACTTTTTTTCCCTGGCTTTATGTCACCTCAAATTATTTTTTCAAGCTTCGCCAGTGAAGTAGAGTATGAAATAATAACATGAGTAGTAAGGTCACTTGCCGAACACCAGTTAAATGTCAACAGTGTCATAATTACAAACTCTGAAAAATATTTCGCTTATTTTATGTTTTCGTAATTTTGTTAAAATACGCAGCGTCAAAATTTTAGATTGCTAATATTAGTTCCAGGCTTTATGTCTCCTAAAATTATTTTATCACGGTTCGCCATTGACATAGAGTATGAAAGAATAACGTAACATATTTTCCCTCTGGCTAAACATCAATTAAATATCAAAGGTGTGCGGCAGCAAAGACATCTGATCAAAGATGCTTGGAACCTGTGCCCGAATTATAAGAACGGAGGAGAAGCAAGCTTTTGCTCAGTGATTATAATGTCGGTCTTGTAAGCACTAGGTCCCTGGTTCGGGGCCTGGCGACACCCCATCACCACAGGTGTCACAATTAGCAAATTCCGAAAAATAATTCCCATATTTTTTATATCGTATTTTATTAATATATACAGCGTTAAAGTTTTAGATTGGTAATTTTAGTTCTTGGCTTAATATGGCCTCAAATTATATAATCACTCTTCGCCATTGATGTAGAACATGATATAATAACATGAATAGTATAGCCACTGGCAATAGACGTTTAAATATCAACAGTGTCACAATTAGCAGATTATGAAATGTAATTCGCATATTTTTATTTTATCTTAAACTGTAATTGACTGTGTGCCAAATGTCATGTCTTTAGCTTGCTTAAAACCGTGAAATATAGTCCGTTGTGTTAACTTATAATTAAAGATATAATTTAACTGCCTGAATCATAGTAATTTGATTAAAAATTTTACTTCGTTACTACACTAACATATATCTTTTTGAGAACATTACTAAAACAGGTATTCCCAATTAGAAGACATCGGTTCATATCGCAGCCTTAAACATGTATACAAAGTACTTTGAAGTGGCATAGAAAGATTGTATTTACATTAAAAATTATAAATGGTAACGCTATCATGATCACGGTAATCACAGATAAAATCACATCATTTTTGCATCGGATTGATTTCCAGTATTTAAAAAATAGGATTCATTTGAGTTGTCATATGGAAGTTATTTATACTATTTTTAAAAGAAATTATTGAGGAATGTCAAGCATATTTTATTGCTAAAATCATAGTGATCTTAAACATTAGCTACAGTTAAAGATTTGTCTATTATCGTATGTAAATTTTGATCATGTAACACCTTTTAATAGAAAAGTGCAAAATGTGAATTTTTATACGGGCCGTTTAAAAATGGTTTATAATTATGAAAATACTTTTCATTACCAATTAGTTAAATAAAAAAATTACATTGCCTTACTATCAAAATTACCTGTGGAATCATTGATTGCAGTTTTCGTTCAAATAACAGGGGTCTGTCGAAAACGTTTGCTAGATACAGGTACTAGTAAGTTTTCGGAAAGAGATTTTATTCAAATTCATATTCAATTTTTGTACGACGCCTAAAATATGCGTTTTCGCCGCTTCTTTGTATCGGGTTGAAATGATTGAGGTCCTATAACTTAAACAATTTCTTCACAGCTGATTTTGCATATATAAGAACCATTTTTTTAAGATCTTTAAATTTTTATAGAACTATTTGTTGACTGGAACTTTCTCTGCAGAGAACCCGTATAAAAAATTAATTTTTGCGCACTTTTACTAAAAAGTATCACATGACCCAAACTGTTGTAGATCGAATGTTTATATTTTTACTTTCCTTCTACACATATATTGTATAAGGAATGTATTGTGACGGGATCGAAAATTCGAATTCGAGTTTTCGACGAGAAAGCACGTTTCAAGCAGCCTTGAACACGAATCAGACGTTTTTGAGATGATGTCTGTGTGTGTATGTGTGTCAGTGAGACTGTGCAGACGATAACTGACGAACGAATGGAACGATTCAAACAAAATTTGGTATAAAAATTTCAATTCGTTAATACTGGATGCTTATTGTTTTTATACGCAATCGAATGCACTGAACCCCCCCCTAAATTTTCGAGTGAAATATTGGAAAAATCATCTAAAAATTAAAACCCTTCATAAAGTTACGCAAATAGTCATTTCGTATGTACTTTCTCATTAGAAAACGATTGACATAAATTTTAGAACACTAGCATGAACCGTTCTTGGGATATTGCACATTTTTCAAAAAAATTAATAGAAAATCAAATAAAATTAAAAAAATGTATTACCTATTGTGAAATATGTTCACTTTTCATGAGTATTATCATGCGATAAATTTGGTGACATCATTCTCGTGGATCTAGCCAGTTCCACTCATGAGAAAAGATAGTTTAGGAAATAATTTTGTATTTGGACAGCTACAGTCATTTATCTGTTACAAGAATAACTCATTTCTCCGTCCATAACGCTTGAAGAGATTTTGGCAGACTTTGTTAAATATTGCCAAAGTAACGAAAATACAGCCATATTAATAAAAGTGAAGCAAAATCAGTAAAAACGACAACTAGACAGTAAAATTTCAATATCTTGGAAAGAACATAAGCGCCGACTATACGAATAACATATTTCTCCGTCCGTCCGTGCGTCCGCAACGCTTGGAGAGAAATTTAGCGGAACGTCGCCAATTTAGCGACGTCCCGATAACTGAGACGTAATGTCTCGCAAATTCTGATTTCCGTCATATGACGGGCATACCTTCTAGTACATAAGAAATGCTCTTCTCTCCGTTTGTCTGTAACACTTGGTGATGCATTTGGCAAACTTAGCGAATAATTAAGCAAAGTATTACCAACTTAGCGGTATTTCGTCCCAGATTGACAAAGATATCATCAAAACTGCAAAAATGACGCTAAATTAGTGAAAATGACGTTATGAAAATTACGCCTAATTGATGAAGTAATTAAATTATTTTAATATATGGACTATATCGCTTACTGAGGATGCTATCAATATTGATGATTGTTTATTTAGAGTTGCGCGAAATATAAATTGATTGGGTACTTTGAAATAGTTTTACATGCCAATTGTACAATTCAACGATAAAAACACAGCGACGTGGATCTTATGCTTTATATTTTGACTTTAAAACTACTAAATCCATTGCATTATATGATGAAAGTTATGTGCTGCCCACATCAGATTTTTTCGATTGTAAACATTTGGACAGAAGCAAGCCCAAATCAGATAAAAAAATGTTCTCCTCATAAGCTATGAAATTAGGAAAACATAATTATAAATATTTTTCTGAAAAGTTTATAGGTACCAATAATATGTTAAAAGTAATTTCTATATAAAAATCGATTTTCCTAAACATATATGTAGAAAAGGACTACATCTCGATTCCAGAAAGCTGCGCTAAAGCAGCAAATAATTTGAAAGAGCATTTTATTCATTTTTTTTACTGAAAAACTAGTGAATCCATTTCGTCATATATGGAGATTCATGTGATGCCCATAAGGTTTTCTTTTAACATTTCATAAATTGGAACCATCAATCTGCGACCAATCGAGCAGGAGATGGAATCTTTTTGAAAAACCCCGTATGTTATGCAAATTCGAAGAGAATAAATTCTTCTGTCGTATTGTAGGTTCAATCACACTATTTGTCGTTTTCGTATATTTTGAAATAATACTCATCTTTGTCAAGCAAAAGATACATTTCACCATTTCTTCTATAAAAATAGATTGTTCAGTTATGGGAAGTTTGTGCTATGCATCATAAATGCTAAAATAAAATAAAAATATTTAAAACGAACATTTAATATTTAAGCTATTTAAAATAAAATATTTCTTTTAAACTTAAATATTTAAATTAATAAAATGGTCTTTGAAATTTAATATGTTTTAAAACTAAACAAAGACTTTCAGCATCAAAATTGAAAAAAATATATATTCATGCAATTTATTAAATTTATTGTTTGCTTTCAATCTGAAATAAGTTATACGTGAATAAAAATATTATCTTTTGAATATTGTTACATAAATAAATATTTGTCATGAATAATTAGAGTTATGAATAGTTACTATAATAAAACACATGATCAAACTGGTGCAGACAAAATAAATTAAAGAAATTGGGACATACCGACTTATTTAAATTCAGATATATGATATATGTTAATCCAAGTAATATGTATAAAGTGAAACGGCACATAATTCGAAACAAGATACTGAATAATATTTACTTGACATAGAGCTTTATGCTTTGAATTTTATAAATACTCGCCGATAAAAGTCAACTTCATTCAAACACTGTTGCTAGTTTTAAAATTTTATTGAAAATGATATTTATTGTTATATTCATTGCAAAACAAACAATTCATTGAAATACAACACTCAAATATTATATTCATTGAAAACAGAGCTTGTTTAGTATACATTATTAATTGTAATAGTTGGGAATCTACATTCAACAGCAGATATCAAAGAAGTTTGCGAATGCATCACAATAACATTAAATTAATCGATTAGGAGAAAATTTAGTGTTCTGATCACATAAATGTCGACTGAAAATAAGAAATATCAAGTTGTTATTGTGTCTGTACAAAATAACAATATCTGATGTGGGCAGCACATGACTTTCCTTATATAATGCAATGAATTTAATACTTTTACAGTAAAAATAATAGATTATTTTTATAGTAGTTATTTATATTATTTCCAAGATATTGAATTTTCGTCAATGAGCCGTCATTTTCCATGTCTCCATCATCAATGCGTCGTCATTGATTTAACGCCATTTTCATCCATCTGGCGAGATTTTTCTTACTTTAACAACATTTAAAAAGTCACCAAGTTGGCGACATTTCACCAAATTCGTCGCCAAAATCAAAAAGAAAATTCGGCGCCAATGTACTTCCAGCTTTCTAACATCGGGAGTTGTTCTTATTACAATTATCATACAACTGAGTTAGTCTGACTGACTAAGTAATCAAATACACAGAATGATACACAGATTAAATATACAGAGTACAGAAATTACACAGATCAATTACACAAAATACTGAAGTTTGAAACTTGAAACTTTGGATACACGTGGGACTTGACCTATGTTGAGAAAAATCTAGCATCTTACAATTATGTTTGAAAATTGCATAAATCTTGCAATCTATGGTTTCCACATTCTTTAAGCTGTAAGGGGAGAATAGCTAGATACACAACATTCGTTTTTATATAATTCTCCGCAGAAAAACGTTCTAAATATTCTTAATTGGCGTTATATCTGTATAAGAAACAGTTCCTGAAATATTTTAATTTATAGTTGTAGGAGACGATTTTTTATACTTTATAATTCAATTTTTCATGCAAATGATTTTACTAACACTTTCCAACATAGATGGAAAGTATTTACGACTTTTATCATTATGTCTGTCTTTCTGTGTGTCTGTCCATCTGTCCGTCCGTCCTTTCACATGATAATTGCAGCAAAAATGAAAGTGTAGTATGCTGTTGAGCCGGTCTATGGCACATATGGGAATGTAAATGAATAATATCACCCAATTAGTTTTGGATTCCACCCAGGTTGAAACATTAAATCCTATGGGACCTAATTTTTCAATCATTTTTTAAACGAAGTTAAAATTCACGCATTCCTACGGAAAATTTAGGAAATATTCAAATTATCCCATAAAGTATATAAAAAAAATTCAGCAAAATATGTGCTGTAGCCTGTTTGAAATAAAAATTCAAATAACAATTACACCCATTTTATATAAAGAAATCACGTGACCCATTTCAAAAGAAAATATGGCATCTACCTTTTTTCCCAGTAAAGTCGTGATTTTTAAAGTTCTTTTACATTTATATTTAGCATTGCATTCGTCCATAAACAGCTTCATTTTTGCGTATTTTTTGTACATCTATATTCTATGCCAACACAATTACAATATTTTTGAGTTTAAATATTTATAAAACTATGATTATTTCTACAACAAAGTCTAATTTTAATAGATGGAGAATGTAAACAAGTGATTGTAAGATGAGTTGTATACGAATTACTGAATTTTTTTCACGAAAATTATTCAGTTCTGGAGTCTGGAATAAATGTGATATGAATGAATATTCATTGCTTTTACATAGAGAGCAAGACGATTTATATTTCGATGACGTCATTTGAATAAAGTCCATTTCTTCGATGAAGGTTTAAGTTTTCAAATATAATAAGTTATTGCAGTACTGTGATAATTTAAAATATATCAGCGCTGAAAGTATTGCATTTTAGAGACGCTTAAATAAAATTGCATTTAAGTTTTAAAGTGTTTCATAATCAATGCTTAATGGGTGATTGATCTTTCTTGTACAATTTGTAATCAAAACAACAGCGTTACTATTCAAATGCTGAAATTGTTGCTGGCTGTTCTTTTAAACCGAAATATAAAATGTCTTCCCAAGGTGCAAACAATTCAACACATATTCATCGTGGATGAAATATTGTGTTACAAACCGAAATTTCCATATGAGCCATTTTTATTTTCTCAAACTATGCAATACAGTATAGAGAAAGTATTTTTTTCGCAAATATTTTAGAATTCGAGATTTTGATTCTAATGTATGTTTTAAGACCTCCTGAATACGTTTTGACTATTTTTGTAGTGATGTTCATATGTTTGTCTGTTGTATATTTTTATGTATAGGATAGCAGCTAGAAATCCGAATGGATTTTCAGGAAACTTTATAACCGGCTTCGTTATAAAAAAATGTAGAACTAGAACATATCTGTTTAAATTCGAGCGAAAGCTTCTAAACTGATATAAAATTTTATATTTTTTGACATAACACCATAAGGCAAAATTTGGCATAATCATATATAAAAAGGGTTTATTTCTAATTCAATGATCACGAGTCTTAGTCATCGTTATGAATAATAGCCGAGATACAATTTTGTTTTGTTTGTGACATCATTATCCCCCTTCAAGGGCGAGTTACCCCCTTTCAGGTACATTGAAGTATAGTATCAATTAAAATATTTTTTCAAGCCCTCTCAAATGAAGAGTAACACGCTATAGTTGTAGTCACTTGGAGCAAAGGCACCAATTTTTGAAAAAAAATTTTGTAACATTAAAAAAAAAATAATTTTTGTATAAAAAAGTCGAGTTGAGCCACACTACAGTAAATTATACTTTAATTTAAAACTGTTTTAGATATTCAGAACTTTTATTAAGTGTGTGCGTGTCACATGTAGTGGCAACTATTGATTTCACATGCGTGAAATATGGATAGAAATGGCAATTTGTAGTATTTTTCATAACGAAACATATATTGTCAAAATTAAAGCTGGATTTTTAAAATCATTTTTAAAAACAATTTTTAAGATAACATTAAACGATATCTCTTTCAATTGCATTGAAAGAAACATATACTAATGCACGTGTGTTTCTTTCAGGTATGCATCCGGAGCGGATTTCGCATACCCCCCCCCCCCCCCCCCGTTAGAAATTTTATTTTACCCATTTTCTGATTATGTGACAACATTGAGATATATTTATATAGGGTAAATAGAAAATTTGTGCCCCCCCCCCCCCCACTGAGGTTTAACTCGCCCATCCCCGGCCAAAATATTCTCTAAGGAACACTTTGATAACATAGCTATGATATTGAAATCAAATGATTAAAGACATTTGTTTAATGGATTTTTCTTTCAGTAAAGCCAAAGCAAATAATGAAGAAATGAGATGAAATACTGGATGCTATTCCTATGCAGTACTCTTAGATGAAAATAGAAGAGGAAAAGTATGTTTAAATGGCATGGGTTTGGAAGCAAATGAACGTTTCCTTAACAATAGCAATAAAATTATATATGAAAGGAAAATGATTTCAAAGTCTCTATTAATCTTTGTAGTTCATACTCATTCTATAATAATGGTATAAAAAATATTGCAACAGGATAGAAAACTTGTATATCATTTTTACATATTTATATATTTCGTGTTCTCAGTGCATATGTCCCTTATATCTATTAAGACCAATCATGCATAAGCATTGATTATGAAACACTTTCCAACTGAAATGCAATTTCGTTTAAAAATCTCTAAAATCTGACACATTCAGTGGTGATATCCTTTCCATTATCACAGTACTACTGTAATGTATTATACTTAAATTACAATTTTTGTTTGATACTTTTTTTCCCTGGCTTTATGTCACCTCAAATTATTTTTTCAAGCTTCGCCAGTGAAGTAGAGTATGAAATAATAACATGAGTAGTAAGGTCACTTGCCGAACACCAGTTAAATGTCAACAGTGTCATAATTACAAACTCTGAAAAATATTTCGCTTATTTTATGTTTTCGTAATTTTGTTAAAATACGCAGCGTCAAAATTTTAGATTGCTAATATTAGTTCCAGGCTTTATGTCTCCTAAAATTATTTTATCACGGTTCGCCATTGACATAGAGTATGAAAGAATAACGTAACATATTTTCCCTCTGGCTAAACATCAATTAAATATCAAAGGTGTGCGGCAGCAAAGACATCTGATCAAAGATGCTTGGAACCTGTGCCCGAATTATAAGAACGGAGGAGAAGCTAGCTTTTGCTCAGTGATTATAATGTCGGTCTTGTAAGCACTAGGTCCCTGGTTCGGGGCCTGGCGACACCCCATCACCACAGGTGTCACAATTAGCAAATTCCGAAAAATACTTCCCATATTTTTTATATCGTAATTTTATTAATATATACAGCGTTAAAGTTTTAGATTGGTAATTTTAGTTCTTGGCTTAATATGGCCTCAAATTACATAATCACTCTTCGCCATTGATGTAGAACATGATATAATAACATGAATAGTATAGCCACTGGCAATAGACGGTTAAATATCAACAGTGTCACAATTAGCAGATTATGAAATGTAATTCCCATATTTTTATTTTATCCTAAACTGTAATTGACTGTGTGCCAAATGTCATGTCTTTAGCTTGCTTAAAAACGTGTGTTTTGTATTTACTACAAAAAATACTGACGTTTCGGTGAAGTATCTATTAAATACATGATATTTAAATTTCCTCATATTTTCTATTAAATGATCTGTCTTAGATCCGAATTTCATGGTGTTATAATATTTTGCAATTAGTTTACATTTCATTAACTTACATTTATTCTGGAGCGTAGAGATATCCTCAAATATCATATTTTTAAAAGTTGATTTTTTGTTAGTTTTATTAAATGTCTACCCTAGTGCCAAGTTTCATGTTTCTATCTTAGTTGAAAGTATATTTTGTGTTTACTTCGTATTTGAACAATTATGGTGGGCAGCACTCATAAAAATGATCTTTTGTCATCAGCACACACTTAAGGGAAACATATATATGTCTCATAAATATTCTTGAACGTAATTTCCAATTTAATTTTACAAAATTTGCAACTACTATCTTTCTTAAACGAGAGAGTTTTCCATTTATTTAACACATCAAGCAATTTGACAAATCTTCCCCTTACTTACCAAACATACCCTTCCACACATAAATACCACTTTCCATTCTAATGATTACAAAGCTTAAAGCCATTCGGAAGGAAATGTCATGTGTTGATCTATTAACTTATTTCTCAATCAGGATCATACTCGTATTTTATTGACGTACCCAGTTAGCATTTACTATTTTTCTACAAAGAAGTGTATGGGAAATTTAACAAAATACATTAACACAAAATTACATGTTAAATTGATTAAATACTAATCCATACTTTAAACGTTCCCCTTTGTTAAATACCAATAATTGCAATAATTTTTCCCTTTAAGTATTATCTAAAACAAAAGAAAACGAGTCAATGTATCGTTGTCAAACATGCCGTCAATTATAACTAATGGTGCGTAACATTATATTCAACAATTACGGATGATAAGCAGTATATCTCTCTAATGACTATGTAGGTAGATATATTTTTTATAGTTAGTGGTCGTTGTTTATTACATTATGCAGGTCATTTTTATACTTCTCTTAAAGAAATATAGTCCGTTGTGTTAACTTATAATTAAAGATATAATTTAACTGCCTGAATCATAGTAATTTGATTAAAAATTTTACTTCGCTACTACACTAACATATATCTTTTTGAGAACATTACTAAAACAGGTATTCCCAATTAGAAGACATCGGTTCATATCGCAGCCTTAAACATGTATACAAAGTACTTTGAAGTGGCATAGAAAGATTGTATTTACATTAAAAATTATAAATGGTAACGCTATCATGATCACGGTAATCACAGATAAAATCTCATCATTTTTGCATCGGATTGATTTCCAGTATTTAAAAAATAGGATTCATTTGAGTTGTCATATGGAAGTTATTTATAATATTTTTAAAAGAAATTATTGAGGATTGTCGAGCATATTTTATTGCTAAAATCATAGTGATCTTAAACATTAGCTACAGTTAAAGATTTGTCTATTATCGTATGTAAATTTTGATCATGTAACACCTTTTAATAGAAAAGTGCAAAATGTGAATTTTTATACGGGCCGTTTAAAAATGGTTTATAATTATGAAAATACTTTTCATTACCAATTAGTTAAATAAAAAAATTACATTGCCTTACTATCAAAATTACCTGTGGAATCATTGATTGCAGTTTTCGTTCAAATAACAGGGGTCTGTCGAAAACGTTTGCTAGATACAGGTACTAGTAAGTTTTCGGAAAGAGATTTTATTCAAATTCATATTCAATTTTTGTACGACGCCTAAAATATGCGTTTTCGCCGCTTCTTTGTATCGGGTTGAAATGATTGAGGTCCTATAACTTAAACAATTTCTTCACAGCTGATTTTGCATATATAAGAACCATTTTTTTAAGATCTTTAAATTTTTATAGAACTATTTGTTGACTGGAACTTTCTCTGCAGAGAACCCGTATAAAAAATTAATTTTTGCGCACTTTTACTAAAAAGTATCACATGACCCAAACTGTTGTAGATCGAATGTTTATATTTTTACTTTCCTTCTACACATATATTGTATAAGGAATGTATTGTGACGGGATCGAAAATTCGAATTCGAGTTTTCGACGAGAAAGCACGTTTCAAGCAGCCTTGAACACGAATCAGACGTTTTTGAGATGATGTCTGTGTGTGTATGTGTGTCAGTGAGACTGTGCAGACGATAACTGACGAACGAATGGAACGATTCAAACAAAATTTGGTATAAAAATTTCAATTCGTTAATACTGGATGCTTATTGTTTTTATACGCAATCGAATGCACTGAACCCCCCCCTAAATTTTCGAGTGAAATATTGGAAAAATCATCTAAAAATTAAAACCCTTCATAAAGTTACGCAAATAGTCATTTCGTATGTACTTTCTCATTAGAAAACGATTGACATAAATTTTAGAACACTAGCATGAACCGTTCTTGGGATATTGCACATTTTTCAAAAAAATTAATAGAAAATCAAATAAAATTAAAAAAATGTATTACCTATTGTGAAATATGTTCACTTTTCATGAGTATTATCATGCGATAAATTTGGTGACATCATTCTCGTGGATCTAGCCAGTTCCACTCATGAGAAAAGATAGTTTAGGAAATAATTTTGTATTTGGACAGCTACAGTCATTTATCTGTTACAAGAATAACTCATTTCTCCGTCCATAACGCTTGAAGAGATTTTGGCAGACTTTGTTAAATATTGCCAAAGTAACGAAAATACAGCCATATTAATAAAAGTGAAGCAAAATCAGTAAAAACGACAACTAGACAGTAAAATTTCAATATCTTGGAAAGAACATAAGCGCCGACTATACGAATAACATATTTCTCCGTCCGTCCGTGCGTCCGCAACGCTTGGAGAGAAATTTAGCGGAACGTCGCCAATTTAGCGACGTCCCGATAACTGAGACGTAATGTCTCGCAAATTCTGATTTCCGTCATATGACGGGCATACCTTCTAGTACATAAGAAATGCTCTTCTCTCCGTTTGTCTGTAACACTTGGTGATGCATTTGGCAAACTTAGCGAATAATTAAGCAAAGTATTACCAACTTAGCGGTATTTCGTCCCAGATTGACAAAGATATCATCAAAACTGCAAAAATGACGCTAAATTAGTGAAAATGACGTTATGAAAATTACGCCTAATTGATGAAGTAATTAAATTATTTTAATATATGGACTATATCGCTTACTGAGGATGCTATCAATATTGATGATTGTTTATTTAGAGTTGCGCTAAATATAAATTAATTGAGTATTTTGAGATAGTTTTACATGCCAATTGTACAATTCAGCGATAAAAACACAGCGACGTGGATCTTATGCATTATATTTTGACTTTAAAACTACTAAATCCATTGCATTGTATAAGGAAAGTTATGTGCTGCCCACATCAGATTTTTTTCGACTGTAAACATTTGGACAAAAGCAAGTCCAAATCAGATAAAAAAATGTTCTCCTCATAAGCTATGAAATTAGGAAAACATAATTTTAAATATTTTTCTGAAAAGTTTATAGGTACCAATAATATGATAAAAGTAATTTCTATATAAAAACCGATTTTCCTAAATGTATATATACGGAAAAGAATATTTGGATTCCAGAAAGCTGCGCTGAAGCAGCAAATAATTTGAAAGAGCATTTTATTCATTTTTTTTACTGAAAAACTAGTAAATCCATTGCGTCATATAAGGAGATTCATGTGATGCCCATAACGTTTTCTTTTAACATTTCATAAATTGGAACCATCAATCTGCGACCAATCGGGCAAGAGATGGAATCTTTTTGAAAAACCCCGTATGTTATGCAAATTCGAAGAGAATAAATTCGTCTGTTGCATTGTAGGTTCAATCACACTATTTGTCTTTTTCGTATATTTTGAAATAATACTCATCTTTGTCAAGCAAAAGATACATTTCACCATTTCTTCTATAAAAATAGATTGTTCAGTTATGGGAAGTTTATGCCATGCATCATAAATGCTAAAATAAAAAAAATATTTAAAACGAACATTAAATATTTAAACTATTTAAAATGAAATATTTATTTTAAAATTAAATATTTTAATTAATAAAATGGTCTTTGAAATTTAATATGTTTTAAAAGTGAACAAAGACTTTCAGCATCTAAATTGAAAAAAATATATATTCATGCAATTTATTAAATTTAATGTTTGCTTTCAATCTGAAATAAGTTAAAAGTGAATAAAAATATTATCTTTTGAATATTGCTACATAAATAAATAATTGTCATGAATAATTAGAGTTATGAATTTTCAAGGCATTACATTTGACGAAATTAAAAATTTAAATTTTTATACGGCCCCGTGCAAAAACATATCCAACGAGTAAAATATGCCCTATACACTAATAAGGTGCTGTACAAAATTTCAGCATTTTATCATAAAATGTCCCAGAGATATGTTTAAACAATGTTGGTGTGGGATTAATCACAAATTAAAACGTAAACGTTTACAGCAAAAGTACAAATACCGTAACACAGAAATGCATGACAGACAAATAATATCTGACTCTTATCTTTAATGGATCTTTGGCATGGATGGAAAACATTTTGAACCAGTTTGTAATCTTTGTATAAAGTTATTTTTTCTACACAGTGTAGATACTTTTGATCCAATAAATAGCAAAATTATTATTTATTTATGTAATCATTGTTTTCTTTCGTAATTTGTGTATGATCTCTAAAACGCGATCTGCCGATATGATTTACCCCTCTGAGAAATCATGTCCATACATCGAACAGTGGTTTAGGTCAGCATGTTTTTCTTTTCATATCTCTGGGACATTTTATGATAAAATGCTGAAATTCTGTACATTACCTTATTAGTGTATGGGGCACATTTTACTCATTGGAAATGTTTTCGTACGGGGGCCATATAAAAATTTAAATTTTGTAGTTCTTAAAATTTAGTTTCCTTGAAAATTTTAATCGATTTCATAAAATTCTGTACCTTTTTTTTACGCAACTTTGTAATTTATTATATATGTCTAAGATCAATATATAAGGAATAAAAACCGATGTCAATGTCTTTGAGACACCCTGTATAGGTACTATTTATTAATATTTTAAATTTTGCTAAATTTTTCTATTCCAGCAATTTCTCGCGTTTCCATAAGACTTGATACAACTGCCGGGCCTCTCCTACTATTACACGCCGATCTACAATATTTCTAAATCTCACCCTTATTCGTCAAATTCGATTCACTGACACGGCGTCTCATGCCAGATGCGTCCAGACAAAAACGTAATCTACGACTGTTTTCGAAAGCTAGCCTTTCGAAATCGACGGTGACGGTATGGTGGATTGCGCACCGTGGGAGAAATTAAAATCACCAAGACCTACTAGTCAAGTACAATCATTTCAATAAATCCATTAACATATTCGTTTAGAATTCATATGGATATCTAAGAAGTATCTCTTTTTCTAATTTATCTGTAGGCAGTGGCATATAAAATATATTCATAATTTACGTATATATATATATTCA
The DNA here is from genome assembly GCA_951213105.1 of Amaurobius ferox. Taxonomy (NCBI): domain Eukaryota; kingdom Metazoa; phylum Arthropoda; class Arachnida; order Araneae; family Amaurobiidae; genus Amaurobius; species Amaurobius ferox. Next base: position 133,502,376 of record OX578137.1, read on the forward strand.
CATATATATATATATATATATATATATATTCACATATTTATATATATATATATATATATATATGTGTGTGTGTGTGTGTGGGACACATAAAACTAAAGCTAAGTTTAAAGTTTAGCTTTATAATTAACATTAATTATTAATCGTCATCTTATCTTAACATTGCCGTAAATTCTCATATTAGTGGATTTATTATTGAAATCGTACATTGCTAGTTGTGCCGCTATTTAAAACCCTGCAATTATTTACCTTTCGTGTGAGTCCTGTAAAGGAATAATTAATTATTATAATACTCACTGATTGCACCATTTAAACTTTAACAATAAAACATTTATTAACATCAAATCTACATTATTTAATTACACCAATTATTCATATTATTAATTATATGCTTAACAACAATTATTCTCATTAATTATTGCGGCGGAGGGGACATATATGACCAGTACTATTAAGATTACTATCATGTGTCTATGACCTGTAATTGTTAATGAGCACATACCTACAAATCTGTCTTGGGCTTTGATCATATATCTAATGCTTGCATCAGTTATTTGCACCGCCTTAACTCTTTGGTGTGTGGCTCCTTCTCGTACAGCTGATTGCACTCCACCTTATATAGATCTAGCCAGTATTTTTGGAACATTTGCACAAGTCTTTAAGTCATGTTGTACAAGCTATATGTGCAGAAGTTGCACAAATCTGCTCACGTCCTTCTTAAGTCAAAAATCTTCATAATTGTCTTCATAAAATGTCTGCTCTCATTCTCGGGTCACTGGCTGTGGTTCCCTCGTTGGGGGGGGACTCCCCATTTTCTTCTATTTGGCGCATTGAGTTTGACGTAACAATCTTATTTTTTTTATTGGTTACTCCTTTAACCAATGGAACCATTCCACATCTCGTAAGGCCCAGATCAGCCCCTCTGTTATGGCCCCCTAAATTTATGGTCTTCTGACCTTTAGGTTGACGGGGTGATACAACTCGGTGCCAGCCAGACTACATGTATTGTTCGCCGCTTTGGCCACCATAAATTTATACATTAAACTGTCTCATGAAATGTGAGTTCTATTTCTGGTCTCACATATCTCCCCTCGGACAAAAACAAAAAAAAATTCAAAACCAACAGAGTTCGAAATAAAGTTCGAGTCACTTGTAACTCTTTAAGTGGCATTTTTCCTTTTGGGACAAAGTTCGTCCGATAATTGCAGTTCAACACAGTCTTGCTGTAAACACAAAAGTTTTTTTGCACACATTATAAACTCAATAAACATAAGTTATGTACTCATCAAATGTGAGATATATTTCTGGTCTCACAATATGCACAAAAAGTTATTTTATATTTATATAAAATATAGAATATTTTACGAACGCAAACTTTCTTTATTTGATTTCTAAAACCTATTCCTGGAGACAATGCAACTCAAAGTCCAATTTCGCAGTAGACTCTGTTTGCAAAAATATCCAAAGCAAATAAATCCCAATACGATGCAAAGAAATGTGCTAAGCATTTCTTCGAATGTGCTAAAATAAAATATTTCCCCACTCCTTCATTTTATTCCAGCTGGTAAATCTCAGAGAAAGTGTGATTTCTATTTATTTCTATTACTTCTACCGTACATCTTTATAGGATACAGTAGAACACCCAATGCCGTCATTTTATAATGAAAATACATGTGTGGGGGTTGCAAATAGCGATTATGATCCCGGGCTTTTTTGCAATCCTAAAATTCTAAGATCCTAACAATCGCTAATTCAATCCCGGGATCTGCAGAATGGGGAATTTAATTTCACTCGTTTTAAAAGAAGCCACTTTTTTCTCGTTTTACTACTTATATGTCTATATTATTTGAGTAAATTTGCTTCAAACTCCTACATTACAATGTTAACTTCTGCTAGTAAATATATGCAAAGTAAATACATTTTTATATATAACATAAGTAACAGGAAGTAGCACGTTATTTTTTCTAGTACGCTGAAATGAAATATGTCTCCATTATTTCTTGTTTTTGTATATTTTCTAGATAGTTAATCTCAAAATGCACGTACTCTACTTTTTATTTTCCTTACATACATAATGTATAAGGAAAGTATTGTGACGGGGTCGAAAATTCGAATTCGAGTTTTTGGCGGGAGAGCACGTTTCAAGCATCCCTGATCACGAATCAAACATTTTTGAGTTGATGTCTGTGTGTATGTGTGTGAAAGTATGTATGAGTGTGTGTGTGTGTCAGTGAGTTTGTGGAGACGATATCTCACTAACAAATGGAGCGATTGGAATAAAATTGGTACAAATTTCACAATCCGTGAATACTGGAAGTCTGTTGTTTTTAAACGTAATCAAATGCTTAGAACCCCCCTAAATTTTCGAGTGAAATTTTGAAAAAATGATCAATACATCAAAACGTTTAATAAAGTTATGCAAATAGACATTTTTTATGTAATTTTTACTTAAGAAACGATTGACATAAACTTTAGAACACCAGCAGAAACCGTTCTCGAGATATTGCATTTTTCAAATACATTTATCAAAAAATACCATAAATTAAACAAAAATATTAACCGTTGAAAAACATGTTCACTTTTCATATGTAATATTATGCGATAAATTTGGTGCCATCATTCTCGTGGATCTAGCTCATTCCATTCATGAGAAAAGATTCTTTGAGTAATACTTTTGAATTTGAACGTCAATAGTCATTTATCTGCTATAAAAATAACTTATTTCTCCGTCCATAAATTTTGGCGAGAGTTTGTCGACGAATTTGGCGGAATATCACCAACTTGGCGACTTTTGGAAATGTTGCCAAATTGATGAAAATCTCGCCAAATGGATAAAAATGATGCTAAATCAATGAAAATGACGACTAATTGTCGAAAATTCAATGTCTTGGAAAGAATATAAGTATCTACTATAAGAAAAGCCAATTTTTTACTGTAAAAGTAGCAAATTCATTGCATTATATAAGGAAAGTCATGTGTTGTCCACATCAGATTTTTTATTAATTATATTGTGTTTTATACAGTGCAGTAGAACACACTTTGCGATATAGACATTTTGTCATATATTTTGCTATTGGATATTTTAAGCATTGTTCCCGTATTATTCTTCGTGTTTTCATACATGTATTGGCGGTATTTTTATTTTATAATGCCTAGTTTCAGGATGATACTCTTACTTACATTCGTGACACACAAAATTTTAACTTCATTTTTGAATTGGTCATATTGATAGGAATGCTTAAAATGTGTATACGGCATTTAGCCTTTATCAAAGGAAAAACGACATTTACAGGCAACCATTTTTATAATGAAGGTCGGATCGTCTGACCTAGGCGGCAAATTTGCTTACCTTGGTGAACATTTAGAGAAATGCCGTCAACTAGGCCTGTTGGGGAGTTCTAAAAACATTTTAACAGTATCAAGTGTCCTGGTATGCCTGATTTGTTTTAAATAAGGCATACCAAGTGTGCATGCTGGTATATATGACACGGGTGAATTATAAGACGATGTTGTCAATGTAATAACACAATATTGTCATATAATAAAATATCTTTGAGTCCAATTTTGTTTTTGTCTATCAATTATTAAAGCGATTTCGAAGATATTGCAAAATTCAGATGCCGTATTTAGATCAACACTGGAACTTTTTCAAAAGTATTATAATGAGACTAGTATTTAAGCATGCCAGAAATAGGATAACTTGTACTCATAAAAAATTAAGTTGCAACATTTTTTATAAATATTATTTTACTTAATAATGCATGATGAAACTCTTTGTCGAACGTAATCTTTTTAATCGGAAATCGGACCAGTTAGATTTTGTATCACTTTCGATACTATAAGCTGCAAAGATACATCAATAAGTCTTACGTAATAAATCAGAATACGATACACACTTTAGTAGTTTTCTCTAAAATGCTTATGGTATTTTTGCGAGCTCTCTGGTTCTTTCTCAATGCATACCATCCGTTACTTTATTATTCCTTTCTATTTTCTTAAAATTGTTATTAAAATTGTTTCAAATTCCTCGCATTACATTAAAATCTCTTAAAAACCATGTTGTTGTTGATGTTGTTGAGACCCAGACCGTCCGACCTACCAGAAAGGTGTAAGGTAACTTTAAAAACCATATGTCAAAGTAAAGCAAAGGTTTCGAAGTTCAAATCACCTTCCCTCCTGTTTTTAAGTTACCTGATATAAAATATTCCTGCAATCTTTTAATTTCCAACTTTCTTTTGGATTGCATAGGAAATTATTTTACATATTTTTATTATTTAATGATTCTGCATACTATAGTGTATTACTTTTCTCATTTCCACACTTTCTCTATTTCATTACTTATTACAGTATAGCACACAGTTTTCGGAATTCTAAAGTCCAAAAGAACAAAAAATTCGGAACAATTTTTAATCCTGGCCTTCTGTGTGTATCAGTGTGTAACACACGTTCACTTCCTGGATGCTGCCTCTATCGCTCTTGGAAACTGAGGATTTTTTTTTCTTTCTCCAGAAATATCTGGTATTCTGAGGAGGGTTTTAATAACAGGAGACAGCAAGGAGGTTTTAATAGCAGGAGAAAGTTAAGGATTTTAATAACAGGAGACATTAAATATGTTTTAATAACAGGAGATAGCATGAGAAGAAAAGTCTTGAAGCGTGGCAACCATTGAAGTGAAACATTCGATTCTACCTCTCTGATCAGCACATTACGTAGTATGACGTATTTTGTGCCCAACATCAAACTTTTGTAGTAGTATGCATATGATGTAAGTAAAAGTGGCGCAGTAAGTAAAAGTGGTTGTAAAAGTGGTTCAACTGCATGTAAAAGCGGTTGTTAAAAAATTCTCCAAATTTCCGACAGATTTTGCGAATTTTACACTAATGATCGGGATTGAAAAGTGGCACATTATGGTGTAATTTATGCAAATGTCAAACATTTGTAGTCAAGTAACTTTGTGTCTTACTAGGCATCTTTCGCAGCGACATGCATTCTTCGAGGCAAAAGAAATTATGTTTTGGAAGACAAATCGGAATTTCTATTTAGGTCGCAGCGTTAGATGAGGAGTTTAAGTGAAGGCAGAAATTTCACCCGGTACTGCAGCAAAAGAAGATATTTTAGAGACTTCAAACTAACAAAAGATACTTTTTGAGACACTTTAAAAAGAGATAGTCTGTGTTTCGGTAACTCAAAAGCATCGTGTCGGGACTCGTCAGTTCTTTGTGAAGAATGGAATGGTACTTCGTAGGGGTTCTGGATGAAGGTATTGCAGAAAGTTTCGTAGAAAGCGATGTCGCATAACACATTTCGGAAAAAGCGGAATCGCTAGGGAAATGTTCATTGACGATTCAATAATTAAATTGACTATTCAATAATTAAATCATTCAATAAATAAATATATTGACTAAATTTAATGAAAAACATTGGCTGTTGTAACTGTAAATTAAAATATCTAAAGTAGGGTTGATTGCATGCGAAGACAGGTAATAAAAATTAGGATATTTTTTTCTGCACAGAATAGTATAAAATCGGATTTTATGTGCCTAGCCGTTCTCAAGTTGAAAGTTCGATTAGGATATTTTTTCTGCACAGAATAGTATAAAATCGGATTTTATGTTCCTAGCCGTTCTCAAGTTGAAAGTTCGTTCGAAAGTCGAAAGTTCCCGATTGAAAGTTTTAAAACAAAAAATTCCGCTATGTATAAATTTCTAGAATAAAATTCCAAGATTTTAGATTTTGTCTTGAATTTTAGGTCAAATCCACTGTGTGTGCAAAGTTTAAAATTTCTACTTGCATGAGTTTGGGCTGCTTAATTAATCATTTAGTCAGTCAGTCTCACTCAGCTGCTTGATATATAGACAAGACAATAACTTTAAACTACCTTTCTCTGCGCTGTTTAACGTATTTCTTATACACAGTGAACTTTGCTTATTGTGATCGAAGAGAAAATGATCAACTCTGTGGATAGATTTATTAATTTTATCATAAGGAAACTAATTTCTAAATAGCGTTTTAAATGTGTCAATAGGTTCAAAGTAGGAATATAGGAGGTTTTCTGTATTTGGAAGGTAAATCTAAATATATCAAAACAATTTCCTTATTATTTTTAAAGAAGCAGTTTGACTAACGCAAAACGGTTTAATTTATTTATTTAAGTATTTTCAACCAGTAAATATATGCCAATGCCCCTATTCCAAGTCAACATATAAACACATTTATAATCGAACAAAATGTCGATAAGATAGGAAGTATCACAGCATCCTTTTTAATTGTTCGAAAAAAAATTGTTACGACACTTCCTCAGCAATCGTGGATGTATTGTCAGGATACAAAGATGAGTTCGAATTTCTGATAAACTAACGCTTTATTAAAAGCACCAGTAATGTATAAACAAGAACATTAGGGAACAAATAGGATATTACATTAGGAACATATAGGATAATATCTATACATTTTATATCGGTAGTACTAAACGTACGGTTGGTATCGGTTTGTCCGAACATGCAAGAGACATAAAAAATGGTAAATTAACGACTGCCCTTGCCCAATTCGTGAATAAAGATAATTTTCGCCCCCTTTTTGAAAAATATTTTCTTCTAATTAGCTGTAATAACCCCCGTTCTATCTTACTATATGAATCCCTTTTTATTTATTTATATCGTTCTTCTATTTGTAATTTTGACCCTGTTCAGGTCTTAAGTTATGCCTGGCGACTCGTTCTCGATTCCCTGCATGTTAAACCTTTGTATAGTTACATTGATTTATAATTATTTTCTAAAATACTTATTACATTTTTTAAACTGTTTTTTGAAGTATTTATCTTTGAACTTTGTATAAATTATAATTTAAATCTGATTTATAATCCACTATTTTATGCGACTAACAATTTCATGATATGCAAATTTTACTTAACAGTATTGAATTGTATTTAAGCATGTTGGCATCTATTTCTAATTGCATTGCCACTGAGGATGAACATGGAAGATGTTCGAATGCGCTTTGGCTGTATTTGCGTATGTCGGATGATTGCATAATAAAATGACTTTTGGATCTGTTTGAGATTTGTCATTTGTTAGTAATTAGTGTTTATCTAAGATGAGTTGCAGAATTTATCATGAAACATTTTATCGTGCTACCACAGATTGTAAATTATAGCAAAACTCTAGAAATTACAGTGGATTTCTTGTTTAAGCGAAGCATACTCTTCTTGTTTTATTGTGTTTCAGTGTATCCAAGGTCAGGAAGCCGTGAAGTGCGGCATCTCACCCCTAGAATTGGGTCCACTCAAGAGTTATTTCAAAAATAATTAAAATTTTCATAAGTATGTTTTTAAGTTGATTTTCGCCCTACTCCGTTGTTCATTAATGTTATTATTACTTTCCTTATATACATAATGTATAAGGAAAGTACTGTGACGGGGTTGAAAATTCGAATTCGAGTTTTCGACGGGAGAGCACGTTGCAAGCATCCCTGATCACGAATCAAACATTTTTGAAGTGACGTCTGTGTGTGTGTGTGAAATTATGTGTGTGTGAAATTATGTGTGTCTGTATGTGTGAGTGTCAGTGAGCCTTTGGAGACGATAACTGACGAACGAATGGACCGATTCGAACCAAATTTGGTACAACAATCACAATCCGTAAACACTGGAAGCCTATTGTTTTTATGTGCAATCGAATGATCAGAACCCTTCTAAATTTTCGAATGAAATTTTGAAAAAATCGTCAAAAAATCAAAACCACTAATAAAGTTACGCGAATAGACATTTCTTATGTAATTTCTCATTCGAAAACGATTGACATAAAGTTTAGAAAGCTAACATGAACCGTTCTCGAGATATTGTACATTTTTCAAAAAAATATCAAAATGTCATATAAAATAAAAATAAAAATATTTCCTATTGAGAAACATGTTCACTTTTCATATGTAATGCCATGCGATAAATTGGGTGACATCATTCTCGTGGATCTTGCTCGTTCCATTCATGAAAAAAGATATTTTTAGTAATACTTTTGTATTTGAACCCCAATAGTCATTTATCTGCTGTAAGAATAACTTATTTCTTAGTGCATAACGCTTGGCGAGATTTTGGCTACGAGTTTGGCAGAATGTCGCCATCTTGGCGACTTTTTGAAATGTTGCCAAATTAATGAAAGTCTCGCCAAATGGATAAAAATGACAACTAATTGTCGAAAATTCAATATTTTGGAATGAATATTAGTATCTACTATAAGAAAAACCTATTTTTTTACTGTAAAAGTAGTAAATTCATTACATTATATAAGGAAAATCATGTGTTGCCCACATCAGATTTTTTTGCTTGTGTTGGTTGTATTCAATTATTTAAAACAAAAAAGCAAACATAAAAAACAAACATTTTTCGAATGTAGTCAATTTTTTATGTTTTGCAAAACTGCAATTTCAGTTTTTCTATCTTTTTATATTTAAATATACATATTTTTTGAAGAAAACCATTTGGTACGTCCATTAAAATACATTTATGTTAATGCGGAGAGTTTCCGTCATCTGTGAAAGTTGCCGCCATGAAGGGGTTTACAAAATAAATTATAATTGCTTATAGAATATTTTATCATTTATTTTATCCTAATACATATGTTTTCTAAATGTAAATAAATTATTATGAATACATAAGTTTCTTGTTTGTGCACCAGGGTCTCAGAATATTGATTTAAGGAAAAGTGCGCCATCTATCTCGGATTTACCCTGAAATTAAAAATGCAGTAAGTATTATCAAATATGTTCATTTTCTAAATACTATAATTCTGTTAACTCGTGGATCTGGTTATTTTCATTCAGAGAAGATAATTTTATAATAGTACTGTCATTTTTGTAATAGTACTGAAATCTGACTCCCAAGAATCCTCAGATAGTCTTTTCACGGGATATCAGTTAAATATCAATTGCATTTTTATGAGTATTTTGCGCATACGTATGAATATCATGCTGTTTGGACTGATAAGTTTCAAAAACGTCCTATTTCAATTTACGTTGTGTCAATCATCTTCATCATCACTCATCGATACTAGTGGCACTAAAGGTCTTCAGCTTTCGTCGCCACCCTTCTCGATCCTGGGCCACCGTCCTTGCTTCTGACCAACTCTCCATTCCAATCAGATTTCTCTCTTGTTCTATTAGTCTCCTCCAAGTTAGCTTGTGTCGACCCCAAGATCTTTTTCCACGGCCGACCAAGTAAGTGCCACAGCAGGGATGTTATGATGTGGCATTCTTAAAACATATCTAATCCATTTCCATCAAGGTTTTTTTTATTTCCAACTCTCTCTCTCTCTCTATTGATTTTTGTCCAGTACTCTTGTAGAGTTCGGTTTTAGTAACACCATAAAGCCAAAATACTCCTAAAATTTTCCTCAGACATTTAGTCACGTGGTTTTAATACAACTCCAAAAACACTGTTTTCTGGATCTTTTACACCATTATGTAGCTGCGACAGTAGTCAAGTCATTGCATTATGTAGAAAAAGGCATGTGCTGTCCATATTAAATTATAATAGGACGTACGCAAGGATTAGGAGCAAGCATTCTATTCGTCTCCTCCAAATTAGCTTGTATCGACCCCAAAATCTTTTTCCCACGTCCGCCTAAGTAAGTACCACAGCAGTGGTGTTATGATATGGCATTCTTAAGACATATCCAATCCATTTCCATCTACGTTTTTTTAATTCCAACTTAATTTTATTGATTTCTGTCAAGTACTCTTGTAGAGTTCGGTTTTAGTAATACCCCAAGGCCAAAATACTCCCAAAATTTTCCTCAGACATTTAGTTACGTGGTATTAATACAACGCCAAAAACATTGCTTTCTGGATCGTTTACACCATTATTTTTAGCTGCGAATGTAGTCAAGTCATTGCATTATGTAGAAAAAGGCATATGCTGTCCATATTAAATTATAATAGGATGTACGCAAGAATAAGGTGCAAGCATTCTATCTGTCTCCTCCATATTAGCTTGTATCGACTCTAAGATCTTTTTCCCAGGGCCGCCCAAGTAAGTGCCACAGCAGGGATGTCATAATGTGGCTTTCCTAAGACATATCCAATCCATTTCCATCTACATTTTTTATTTCTAACTCTATTACTGCCTGTGCAGTACTCTTGTAGAGTTCGGTTTTAATAATACCATAAGGCCAAAATACTCCCAAAATTTTCCTCAGACATTTAGTCACGTGGTATTAATACAACCCCCAAAACATTATTTCCTGGATCGTTTATACCATTATTTTTAGCTGCGAATGTAGTCAAATCATTGCATTATGCAGAAAAAGGCATGTGATGTCCATATTAAATTATTATAGGATGCACGCAAGGATTAGGCGCATGCGCAGTTGAATTTATTTTTCAACACAACAGCGTTTCTAGCAATACTTTAATATTGATATAAGCATTGTTGAAACGTAATTGCCCTCAAGCATTACTTAATTGTTGCTTTGACGATTCCAGAAACTGAATTCACATAGATACCATTGTTATCGATTGTTGCAATGCATTATTTAAATCATAGTAACAAGACTATTTTTCAGTCAACAATCACATTACAGATTTCAATTACCTGCTTGTAGAAGCTTCGTAAGTAACTGCATTTTATGAAAATTTTAATATTTCTTTAAATGTGTTATGGTATATTTAATACTGTGCATTTTGTTCTGAAAAACAAATAGGTTTCTTCCATTACGTGTTTTGCTAAATTATTTCTTTAAAATATCGCATAACCATCTCTTGAACGATTGACCGTATGCCCATAGTTCCAATTTAAGAAATGGTTAAATTTAGGAGATTATCACCGTATGCAAGTTTTGATCTTATTTGGCATATTTCAGTAAAGTATTACAAAATGCAAATTTTTATTCGGGGTCCTTAAAAATTTTCAATTAAAAAATGTTTTCCATAGCTCCAATTAGTCACACAAAAAGTTCTATTGTCATAAGATCAAAAATATAGATATATTATTAAAGAAAATTTTATCACTAGAGATGATATTTAAAAAAAACTAAATATTTTAAACATAGGTACGGACGTACGTTTTCGAATGCAAACAATATCTACCGAAATTTAATTTCTGTACGACGCCTAAAATCTATGATTTCGCCGTTTATTTTGATCGAGTAAAAGGCATTTTCGTTTAAGTCCTGTAACTTTTCAGATACTTTTTTGCATATTAGGGAACATGTTGTTTCTAATTGGGTCTTCCTTCGTAAAGGAAATATAAATTTTTGCTATTTTACTGAAATGTGCCATGTGACTAAAACTGCTATAGTCTGATAGTCGACCTTATTTGAAGCATTTCTGAAATTGGAACCATTATGTTTACTGTCGATCGTTCAAGATTCATTTAAACATGTAATTTTTTTAAACACTCTCTATAATTAAAGATTGTATTCTCTCAGATAAGTGGGAAAATACATATAAATTCACTAGCAATGCATATTTATTCAATCATATTTTTAAATTCAGTCATGATAAAGTGGTAAAGCAACACACATACGTCTGCTGTAGCAACATAACAGAATAAGTAGTAGCACAGGTATTAATCGCGAATATGAATCGGATTGGGGAAATCTGTGTAGAATATTCTATGATATTTGAAATGCTAAATCGATAGGTCAAATGAAAGGACAAGGTAGCTTATTCAACAGTAAAGAAAGATAATGGGAATTTTCTTGATTAGCTTGATCAAATGTATATTAAGCTTCAATCTGATTGTGTGTCTGAATGTTATACATATCGTCACCGCACAATCAGCTTGACGCCTTATAGTATTATACAGTATTGTGTTATATAGAGCAATATTATATGGTAGAGCTTAGTGGTTCTACATTAATGACGTCATTGGCAAGAGTTGAGACATAAGTATACACTTGAAAGGAAATGACAGAGGACGTAAGATGATGTGATGTATTTGGCGTTTAGCATAGACACGTGGTCTAGAGAAATATAAACTTCGTTAGCACAGAAAATCGTTAGCACAGGGTAAATTTAGAAAAAGCTAGAAAAATTCTATCATATACCTATACATTAAAAAATTTTATGTGCGCAGCATTTGATTTTCCTTGCAGGTTCAAATCCATTTTCTCTTTCATTCTTCCTTTCTTTTATACTTCATTAAATTGAGTTTAATTGAACAAAATACGTAACTTGGATCATGATTTGAAATAACTTTGAATACGCAGTTTTAATTCAGGTTTAGTTTACATTTGAAGACTGGACATATTTTTAAAGGCAACGTCAACGTCGGTAAAAGACCTGAAAAATATCTCCAGAGCTGTTAGTCTTAGAGTTATGTGGTTCATTTCATTCTTTACGTCTTCCAAATTTACGTAAAAAATAAGCTGAATTTATAAGAAGTTAAATAAGAAAATTAATAGAAAATAAATGTATAAAATAAGAAGTTTTTTGAGGGCCATTTCGGAAAAAGTAGGTTCATTTTTCCGAATCGTATCAAAATATAATCAGCATCAGGGTAACACACATATGACTTATCTACCAAATTTTGTGAAATTTGGTCAATTAGTTTTTCCACTAGAGTGAATACAGACGATTTTTGCGGGTCATTTCGTATAAAAAGGGAAGCCGTTTTTTCTCCGAATCGTATCAAAATCTACTCAGACCAAGAAAAACCCACAAGTGACTTATCTGTCAAATTTTGTTAAATTTGTTTCTCTAGTTTTTCAGTTTGAGTAGATTAGGGCACGCATGCGCGCAGACAGAAATAGTGTTATTCTGTCTGCGGTAACAGCTGAATGAATCGGTAACAGCTAAACGGTAACAGCAAGAGTAACAGCTGAGTGAGTACAGCTGAATGAGCGGTAACCCGTTCATTCAGCTGTTACCACTTTATTCAATCGCATTCGAACTAGTAAGTTCAAGGATAATATTAACATTAAAAATCTTGCTGATGTGTATGTTGTACCCCTCCTTTCTCCGTATAATAGCTATACATTTTATATCGGTAGTACTAAACGTACTGTTGGTATCCTTTTGTCCGTTTATGAAAGAGACATAAAAAAGGGTAAATTAACGTGCCCTTGCCCAATTCGTGAATAAAGATAATTTTCGCCCTCTTTTTGAAAAAACTTATCTTTTAGTTAGCTGTAATAACCTCCTCTCGATCTTGCCTTATGAATCCCTTTTTATTTATTTATACAGTTCTTCTATTTGTAATTTTGACCCTGTTCAGGTCCTAAGTTATGCTTGGCGACTCGTTCTTGATTCCTTGAATGTTAAGCCGTTGCATAGTTTCATTGATTTATAGTTATTGTGTGTTTTTTAAAAAATCATATATTTTTAAACCTTTTTGAAGTATTTGCTCTTAAGCTTTGTATAAATTATAATCTGACTCATAACCCACCTTTTTGTATAACTGACAATTTCATAACATGCAAATTTTTCTTGAAAGTATTGAGGTGTGTTTAAGCAAGTTGGCATCATTTCTAATTGCACTGCCACTGAGGATAGACATGTAAATTGTCGGAAAGTGCTTTGGCTATTATTTTTACGTCTGTAGGATGATTTTAAACTAAAATGACTATTGGATCTGTGAGATCTGCAATTTGTTGGTAATTTATACTTAACTATATATTGGAACATTTCCATAGTTAATGCCAGATTATATCTGAAGTACATAAAAAAAGTTAACTTCATTAAGAATTTAGATATTTTGATATTTTGAAATGTATACGTCTAAATTAGTGTTGCCCGACCTTTGGGGTTTTGAGATCCATTTTTGTTACACAATTAACCCAAACGTTGAATTCTACCATAACCTATGATCGGGACGTATTTAAGAAGGGATTGGGAGTTTTGCATCAACCTCCCCCTCCCCCCCGAACTTTAAAATTTCAAGATAATCCCAATAAATTTGTAAATTTTCATTTTTAGTTATTTCAGACGAAAATATCACCGAAAACCCTACTAAAAATGTATTCAGTACTAGTATCTCATAAATTAGAGAGAGAAGATAAAGGCAGAACTGATTTTTTTACTTTCCTTATGTACATATTACTTTCCTTATATACATAATGTTTAAGGAAATATATTGTGACGGGGTCGAAAATTCGAATTCGAGTTTTCGACGGGAGAGCACGTTTCAAACATCTCCGATCACGAATCAAACATTCTCGCTAAATTGATAAAAATGACGCTAAATCAATGAAAATGACGTCTAATTGAAGAGAATTCAATATCATGGAAAGAATATAAGTATCTACTATTAGAATAACGTTTTTTTTTAGTTGTAAAAGTGATAAATTCATTGCATTATATAAGGAAAGTCATGTGTTGCCCACATCAGATTTTTTTCACTTATAATGTTGCACTGATATAGAGTGGGGAACGTCACAGAAATTCAAAATTCTATATTGATTATCTACCGCTTTTATAATGAAATACATTTGTTTAATTTGGGAGGTTGAAATCATTCTGTGTCTAGGGACTTCTCATCTAAAACACACTGTAACCAAGAACTTTCTAAATGATCATTTAGAATTTTCTGCCAGCTATAAACTTTTTGACAGGTATATCAAAATATAAATATATTTAACTTCACTCGTTCGGCAAATGAGAATTAAAAATCTGATGTGGGCGGCACATGACTTTCCCTGCAGACTTATATTAACGTTCTCTTTATTTTAATTAAATGTATTTCACTTTTATTCAATTTTCGTTCTCATTCGGTAATCGGGCTTATTTTCAAAGGTGGTGTAGGGAAAGTACGAAAAACTAAAATATCTCGAGAACGGCTAGTCCTAGTGTAATGGGGTTGGTCTTATTCTTTTCTTCGTTAAACATTACGCATTAAACAAGCATTTAATGGATATATTTGAGCATACGTAGCTTTTTAGTTTAGATTTTGACAATTTTTGCGGGCCATTCTGCAAAAAAAGGCAGGTTATTTTTTTCTGAATTGTACCAAAATCTAATCAGCACCAGGGTGACCTATACGTGACTCATCTACCGAATTTTGTGAAATTCGGTCCATTTTTTTTTCAGCCAGAGTGAATACAAGCTTTTGCGGGCCATTTCGCAAAAAAATGCGGGTTCTTTTATTCTGAATCGTACCCAAAACTAATCAGCACCAGCCCCACCCACAAGTGACTTACCTACAAAATTTTGTGAAATTCGGTCCATTAGTTTTTTAGTTAGAGTGGATACAAAATCTGCACAGACAGACACACATACAGACAGACACACAGACGGACAGACACACACACAGACGTCACGCTAAAAATGGTTTTTTTCGTATTCTAGAGGTCTCGAAGCGTGTAGATCCGTCGAAAACTCGAGTTGCGATTTTCGGCATGAATCCAATACTTTCCCTATACATTACCATGTATTGCAGGGAAAGTAAAAATCTGATGTGAGCAGCACTTGACTTTCCCTGAAGACTTATATTAACGTTCTCTTTATTTTAATTAAATTTATTTCACTTTTAATTCAATTTTCTTTCTCCTTCAATAACCGGACTTATTTTCAAAGGTGGCGTAGGGAAAGTACAAAAAACTAAAATATCTCGAGAACGGCTAGTCCTAGTGTAATGGGGTTGGTCTTATTCTTTTCGTCGTTAAAAATTACGTATTAAATCAGCATTTAATGGATATATTTGTGTATACCCTGTTTTTTATTTTAGATTTTGGCAATTTTTGCGGGCCCTTTTGCAAAAAAAGGCAGGTTATTTTTTTCTGAATCGTACCAAAATCTAATCAGCACCAGGGTGACCTATACGTGACTTGTCTACCGAATTTTGTGAAATTCGGTCTATTAGTTTTTCAGCTACAGTGGATACAAGCTTTTGCGGGCCATTTCACAAAAAGGCGGGTTCTTTTATTCCAAATCGTACCCAAAACTAATCAGCACCAGCCCCGCCCACAAGTGACTTACCTACAAAATTTTGTGAAATTCGGTCCATTAGTTTTTTAGTTAGAGTGGATACAATATCTGCACAGACAGACACACAGAGAGACACACACACAGACGTCACGCTAAAAATGGTTTTTTCGTATTCTAGAGGTCTCGGAACGTGTAGATCCGTCGAAAACTCGAGTTGCGATTTTCGGCATGATTCCAATACTTTCCCTATACATTACCATGTATTGCGGGGAAAGTAATAATATGGGTAAATGTAAGTTTTACATCGGCAAAATAAGATAGGACTTATTTCAGTTGAGGCGCATGCGCGGTTGGTGTCATTTGCAACATAGGCGCGTTTCTCCATATACGTTAATTTTTATATTGTTTTATAATAAACATTGTTGAAAAGTTATAAAAATAAACTTCCTTCATTGTTACAAAACGATTAGAAAGTTCATTGCAATATGATTATTTTTAAAATGTACTGCTGTGAAAACTTCGAAATAACTTTTCATTTAATGTTTTACTTACACGACGTTTTTAAATAGATTGTGGTGGCTAGCTGTCAACCAGCAGAATATTGTTTAACAGCAGAAGGGACCAGCCGAAGATAGTTTATATACATCCTGGCGGACTACATAGACCATTGTAAGCAAATTACTCATAAATGTTTTAATATTTTTATGATGTAAAATAATGCGCAGTTTTTGAACGAAATATGCATATTTTTCCAATTGTGTTCTTTAAAGATTTAAATGTAATTCAATTTAATATATAAATAACAAATATAATTTTCGTTTAAAATGTTCTTATTCACAGTAAATTTTGCTTAATTTTTTGCCATAATGCTTTAATGGATCAAATTGAGAAAAATAATTCGGGTGTCCAAATATTAGAGATTCTACGTTTTGTACAAATTTAATATATTAGTCTGGATGGTCATTTTCTTGATATAAGGGTCAAGCCTTGCTCAACCTTTTTAAACACTATTGTTCTTAGTGGCTTATATGGTACTAACGTTTTCATCTTTTTTTATCATGAATATAGTAGAAGAAAGCTTTTTCCCTGCATTCCATATAGAGGTTGCAAATAAAATCTGGATCCACGTTTGAAAAGAAACAATTTCTTAATATTTTATTCAAATATTAACATTGAGTTTAGTCTTTCAACATAATTCAGCAGAACTCAACAAGGCACGAATTCCACAAATTCATCAATGCATGAATGGGGAGGGGGGGCATTTCGTACAGTGTCGCCAAAGTTCTGTAATGTCGCATAAAATTTTGTCGAAGCATATCAACGGTATTAATCTTAGTTGCAGCCCATATAAGATAATAGATTCTTGTTAAATGTGGCTGACGAAAACCATTATTTCTTTTTAACTGATAATGTTTAATATAAAGCATCTTTTTAAGCAGGGTTTACTGAGTAAATCGTGAAAGAAATGTGACGGTGTCAAACTGAAGTTTGTATCGGGAGTGACAACATATTGTTGATTTTTATAGTCTATCTTGCTTTATTGCCGAGTTTGAAACTCTAATTTTTTTTTTATAATTAACAGATAGGAGCGTTAAAATTATTTTTATTCGATCGGACATGTGGTCACTTTACTGTAGAAGGACCTAATGTGTGAACTCATGGACCTTTCCTTGCAAAGTTATTGGTGTGTTTAAGGACTTTTCTAAGAATCCTATTAATGCAAGTGAAATATTAATCTGAATTTGAAAGCAGGTCCGTGTTTATGATTTTGGGGGCTTTGATTCATATTTTCGAAGGGTTTTTTCAATGGTCACCTCATTATACCACTATAAATATTGACTTATTTATGGCAAAGTTGTCAATTTACCCCCTCCCCTTCCCTCTCCTTCAAAAGATCTTTAATGAAATGGTCATGTCTGACGAACTCAGAACGCCTGGATACATTTATTGGTTTTTATTATTTCAAGACCCTTTTAGATGTACTCATAATGAAACTTTCAATGTTTATCTGTGATCTGATAATTCGGGCATTTTTTACAGACTGGGATTATGATCCTATCCGACATCCACTTCCTCCAGTCTGGGAGGTATTTTCTGTTTAATTTACGTATATTACTTCCTTTACTAGTTTAAATATTCTTAGGAAAGATATATTGAAATATTGAAATATATAAACATACTGTATGATTGATGATTATTAGAGCGCAAATTTGAAACGAAAAAACATTTTTCACTTTCTCAATGGAATGCATAAAATCTTGACATAAAAATGTCTGAAAAAATTTCTAGTGGCCCCCTATTTTGCAAGAGCCCAAATATTAATAAACAGCTGCTGAATGATACATTTTAAATGAATTAGAAATTTTATCAGCTCTAGAATGTTTTCGATTTTCATTTCTAATACAATAAGATTGATTTCGCTTTGGCAGAATTTGATAGTATGAATTTGGACACAGAAGGCTTGTATAGCCTAAGCACAATCTTTATGTTATTTGACAGCAGCTGGTTGATAGAACTTAATTTGTCGGTCTCCATAGATGTTGCCAAAAATGGAGGCATATAAAAATAACTTTTGCTGCTATTACAGGAATCAGCTATTCCAAGCTGAATTGTTCAAAAGAAGAACAAGACCGGCATGTGGATTTTATAATTTGCAATAGAGGGCCATTATAGTTTTGAGAAAGAACCCTTTCTCTAAGTTCTGTTAGTATGATTCATTGTAGTTCAGACGCATGCGCAGTTAAGAGTCATTTTTCAACAGAGCTTGCGTTTTATTTTTCAACACATGCTCATTTAGTACTTCTTTTCATAGCGCATTGTTAAAAAGTATTCTGCTTACAAGCAATCTTTCATTGTTACTTCATGCAAAAGAATTGGAAAGTTTATTGTTATCAACTGAGTGTTGCAATGCATTGTTGGAACAAAATTATTAGATCAAATTTCAATAACTACGCAATTTGAGGATTTTTAAAATAGCTGTGTGTAGCGCAATATCAGTGGAGAGATGTGCCACCGTAAGTAAATGTATTTTATGAACATAACCCTTAATATTTATTTAATATATATCAGATCTAAAGTATATAATAGATTATTATTCGATTATTAATAAATTATTATAGAATTCTGATATTTTTTTAAATGTATTGTTTGAGCCGTATTATAATCGGGTTTTAAGTATGATTTTACAAACCCATGTAGGTAAGTTGAATTTACATTTTATATTACAGGTTAATATTAGTTATACACTGTAAAGCATTTACAAGTATGTTACTGAAAGTTTCAGGGTAATTAATTGTCGGTAATAGGGAGTAAGTTTACTGATAGTTATTATAATATATATATATATATATATATATATATATATATATATATATATATATATATATATATATATATATATATATATATATATATATATATATATATATATATATATATATATATATATATATATATATATATATATATATATATATATATATATATACAGGTAAATACAAAAATAATGCTTTTGCAGACAATAATTAGCTGAATCTTTCAAAATTAAGCTGTAATTTTTATGAACACCTGAAATTGCGTGTTTTCTGTAAATTTGAAGAAATTATCAGCAAAGTAGCTGAAAAAAATTAATACAGGTTGCAAAGTGTATTACATTATAGTGACGTTGGAAATGTTTCCAATGCAACAAATATATACCAATGTTGGGGATGCATTGACCACCAATATTGGTTAGATTTTGTCATTACAATTTTACACCAATATTGGCTTTACATTTGAAATATCTCCAATATTTGGAATATACTGGCAAATAATACTACAAACCGACCAGTGAATTAAAAACCCAGATTAAATAATTTATCGGACCGCTTATAGCCTGAGTTGCAGCATGTATGAGGTTAGGAGAACACCAGGCGTTGAACAAGGAGATCGTAAGCGGAAGTCAAAGTTATGCTCCAAGAATTTCTGCTATACGGTTCCCACGCGGTGGTTGGTAGCGTTACCCTCCATGGAAGTCTGGTCGCCTGGAGGATAAAAATGAATCATTTCAGTGTGGACGTGATCAGCAAGAATGTTCAAGTACTCCATGAAGGACACTCGACATTCTGGAAGCATCAAGGTACCAGCACGAAAGCAGCAGAACATGTCCCACACCATGATACTCCTACCACAACCTTGAACTGTACGAACAAGGCCAGTTGGGTTCATTGCTTCATGGTGATCTCGCCACACTTTTCGCCTGCCGTAGGTACACAGCATGGTGTAGCGCGATTCGGCGATTCGTTCGACCACAAAAACTTCTTTGAATTTTATGATGTCTAGTGATGCCATTTCCGGCAACACTGTTAATGCATTTTGGGATCAAGACCAACCATTTTAAGGTCAAAGGCGCCTACCGTAAGAAAATTTTGCTCTTTAAACTCCAAGTCCTAAAAAAGGGTCAGTAAAAAATAAAAATTTAAAGGAAGATAATTTAATGGATTTATCGAAAAAAGAACATATGAATTCTGATCAGATGAGCAGAATGCCGAGAAGTTTGAGATTCTAATTCCATCGAGTCTCATAATTTAGAAAAACGGAGAAGAAAAAACATTTCTCCTCTAGGAAAAAAGGGCAGTAAAGAATTTATTGGGGAAAAAGCATTCAGAAAATGCAATCTTGGGCTAGGAAGTGCAAAGATCAGTGGAGACACTAGAATCATTCGAAGTTATTCATCGGCGGCGAGGTGAAAGAATTGCTAACCCACCAATGGAAAACGCGGAAGCAAACTGCAGAAGATCGGCAGAAGACAGGGAGCGCTAGGCAATGGACTTCGGAGAAATAAATTTTCGTCTCAAGGCTGAAGTTATTATAATTTTGATGGGTCGCCTTATCTGGGAGCAAATCCAGATTTTAAACTCCAATTGAAAATGGAAGAGATCGAAGGAAACGTGATTTCACTAAAAGGTAGAATTTAAAAACGGTATAAAGCGTGATCGTAAATGTTAATCACTTACGAATCTTATAAGAGGGATATAATTTATTTAATTATCTGAACTGGGATTCCAAAAATTTTAGTAGAGAGAGTATTTTGAAGTGGGAGTGCGCTAAAATTTAAGCTGACCTTGAGCGATGAGTTGAACCAGATGCTGAGAATAATCTGAAGGGAAGAGGAGTAAAATGGTTGACGGAAAAAACGTATCCCAATGCAAGGGTGTTTAAAATGAGCAACACACCAATGACGATGAGAGTAGGAACGCGAAGGGCGAAAGAAGAAACTCATTTTCGTGTTCTTTAAAATGTGAGGTTTCCGCGAAGGCATGTGATTTGCTGAAACCAATACCGATTTGCTGCACCGATTTCCTGAAACCGATTTGCTGCAACTCCTTATCCATTGCTCGGTTCGATATCGGTTTGAGCAAACTTTCATTAAAATCCTCCGTTAGTTACTGCGCGATCGATCTGCTTTTCTACCGTACAAGCCGTCTGAAAAGCCACCGATCACAGACTTGATGGTTTTATATCCACAGGTCCTCCTTTTAGACCATGCATGGGGGTTTTGTTTCCAACAGACAGTGTTTATGTCAGACATACATCCGGGAGGGCGAATCCCTCCCTCCCCCGAAGAGATTTTATGAAATCTAGTTTCTATTTATGTGACACAGCATTTAGATATATTTATATAGAGAAAATAGAAAACTTGCCCTCCCTAACATGTCATTTGCCCCCCCCCCGGCCAAAATGACCTGAAAGAAACACTGCTGCTATATGCCTTGGATATCTCATCTTTAGAAAAGCCAGTGAGTTGTTCTGTTCAGGCAAACGTGGTTACGTCAAAAGTGTCACTACAATAAGACCGTTTTCAAACGGAGGTAAATCTGCCATTTCCCCAATGTTGCTCCACTTCTCTTAGAACACACATCGACAGCATGTTATCTGTATCTGTGTTATTTGCGTAGCTTGCATTTATTCAATACACGTCAACGCCGGGTTATCCATTCTAATAAAATATAAAAATAACTGCGATTATTAAAATAGTTAACTCATTGCATGTATTTTGAACCTGAAGAGAGAGTGAATGGCCAATGTGGTTTATTCGTAGACGTTATCACGAGGCTTTCTTCCGATATTTCAAACTTTTTGTAAACTTTGGAACAAATTTAAAATATTGGTTATACTTTTTGTACTGATATTTCAATAAGAAGTCTTTCGATTTTCTGGAATCTCAAACGGAGAAACGTCTTTAAATATTCGAACTTTATTTTCCAAAAATAAAAAAAAATTGTATTTATGTTCATAATTATTACTAAAATAGCCATTTCATATGTAATTTTCTATTTAAAAACTATGTCTTTTATACAACGAAAACATGAACCATTCTCCAGATATTGTCCATGATTGATATCTAGTTAGAAAATTTATATTATAAAAATACGTATTTTCAACAGAATACAATAAGCAAATGATTTAAAGTGTTTTATTAAAACATAACATGACGCCATTGTTTAGTAGTTCTCCCGAGTTGTTTTCGAATAATTACAAATCTTACTTTCTAGCGGGCAGTGTTGTTGTTGAGAACCAGATCGTCCGATCTACCATAAAGGTGTAAGGTAACTGTTTGGACGGCCGGGAAGTGCCACCCAATTCAGATCGGAACCCAGTGGGGGAGGCATCCACAGGGACCGTAACCTCCTTCCCCTACTACCAACCTCTTGGAAGGACTTGCGGACCCACATATTTAACGCGATCGTTCTCAGCGTGAACATGGCGACAGTTTTTTCAGTAGCGAGAATGGAACCCAGGCCTACCGAGTGCAATTCCCGCGCGCTAACCACTGGGCTACCGCGCCCTTCAGCGGGGAGAGTGATATGGTGCTATTTTATTCGGTTACAAAAATGAAAAGAAACTATTTATTTTGAACGAGACACTATCATGTTATTTAGGCGTACATTCAACTTTATTTTGGAAAATTATGATTTTATTGTGTGGATATCAGATTTGTTTAAGACTCGTATGCATCCAAATCTGTCAAGAGATTTTTGAATCGTTTTGTAAATTGAGTCATTTAGTGAATCGTATCTAAGAAACTATTCTTACTCGATTGACAAGAATCTATTTTAAACAAGTATATTGAGAATCTTAAATGTTATATTTTAGATGCAATATAATTTATTTTTATAATCAATAAAAATGTCAAGTTTACAGCAATATATCAAATCTATATAGCATTACATGATATTTAAAATAATATCATATTCTTGCTAATTGGAGGTGTTTTATTATACTGGCGTTGCCACTCAGCTAGAAAATATTCAAAATGAACATAACTAACTAATTTGCCGATGTTTTTCTTTTAATAGTTTCGGTGTGAAGTTCGACTCGGATGAGGTATTCTGATGAGAAATTGGACGTCCAAGCTATATGAACTTTATATGGGTCTGATGATAGAGATCTACAAGATAGGTGCAACTTTTGTTTTATATTTTATGCTTATAAAATTATTACTTTCATTATTGTGAAATGTTTATGTGTATTTTCATAAGTCTAGCAATTTTCAGTCACGTTTAACTCTAATTCCAAATGTGAAATTGGGCTTAACTCGAATTTCGTATAATTCTAAATACATGTTTGCAATTAAATACACGTGAAATAATCAAACTTCACCTCTTTCTGATATTCAAGCAAGACATGTATAAACGCAAAATTTAATTTTACGCACAAGCACTAATCACAATTTAAAATGTTAGATACATAAAATGTAAAACGTGGAATATTGTTTTGAAATCACTTTCAGTTGCGAAACCTGATAAAATAATTTGGGGAGACATAAAATCAGAGATCAAAATCAGCAAATAAAGGATTTCATGTCGTATACTAAGATTACAAACAAAATAAAATATAGTAACTAAATTACTATGGACATAAATTGGTCATTTTGCAATTTTGTTATTGCAGTGAACCTCGGTTGAGTGTTTCTCTGTCGAATCGATTTAGAAGCGTCATGTAACAAAACGTAATACACTTGAAATGCTATGTTAACACTAGTGTATAATAGTCAAGTAAAACAAGTAAATAAAATAAATGAATGTCATGAAAATGTGTCATGAAAAATAATTGCTGACCCAACCCGGACTCCAACTACGGATCTTCGTACTGGAAAGCCGACTCTCTACCGTTGAGCTACTTTGACAGAATTACAAGCTCTTATCGAAGTGAACTCTGCATTCTCCATCCTCTAATGTCAGATTGGCGTGCAACTGACAACCTAACTGACCACTTCCTGTTATTTTTATCTCAAGTTAGCCTTCTGCTACTAATTTTATCATCCAAGTTAGCTTTCTGTGTAGTTGTTGACTCCCGATTTGAAATCGACGCTCAATATATCAGGATCAACTCAACTAAATCTGCACAAGTTGTGCTAGGGACATTTTTAGACCTTCGACATATTTGCACTAACCTACAGAGTTCATTTGTTTGAGAGCCATTGTAAGGAACCTTGCTGGTCCAAACATGAGTTGAACCAGGCATCTTCGTACTGGTCGGCGGAAGCCCACCTTTGAGCTACTGTGACGCAATTGCAAGCTCTTATTGTTAAAGTGAAATCTACAATCACTCACCAAGCATTAATTTTACTCTTGTTTTATTTATGCGTCACATAGAAAGCTTTATTTATGCGTCACATAGAAGCATTACAAGCGCATTAAAACTGTCAAAAAGCCCTATAATTTAGCGATTCACTTCATCAAATGTTCTATTAATTTTTAAAATGACACTTCAGAGCCCCTCAGACGTAAAACACTATGTGGAAACGAAAATCCCCTCTCATGTTTTCAAGTTTATTAAATATTGTAATTGCTACAAATTTGACTTCTGATAAAAATATAAGACTGGAGCCCGTTTTGCTAGTTTTATGAGCGAAATATTACCTTGATATCACCATATTCTTCCGAAATTTCACTGAAAATAAAATTCGGAACTTCACAAGAGTTGGAATGTAAACTTCAGAAAAGTTATAATTCAGTGCGAAAAGTCAAACAGATTTTAGTTCAGATATCACGCTTCCTCAATTAACGGGGACTCTTGATAACCGGGCTCGGATAACCCAGCCTCTAATGTATTTAGTTTCGTATAAATACGATTTAAGTTTGCCTTTAGTTAGCAGTCTCAATAAAAGGGATTAATTTGACATTAAATAAAATAAACTTGGTCACAACTTAAAATTTTCCACATTTCCCTATGTATTTATGCATAAGCAAACCTACAGCTAAGAGGCTTCGCATACCAAGCAGCCTTACACGGTTACTTGAAAATATGTTTAACAGACATCCTGCTGTGCCGCTTCCATATATAAAAAACAAAATTATAAGGGGACAATTTATAGATTTCACGAAGTAAAGTCATAATTAAACATAGAGCACCAATATTTTAGGTATTTCCTGTATTTGTAGGACTGATCTCCTTAGTTTACGGAGGACGTAAAATAGTATATGCGTATTACAATTTGTAAATTTATGGTGTTCAGCTTTATGGCAGAGGTCTCAATATGAGCAATTTTTACGATCACCGGCCTGCTTGCAACAACCTAGCGGAGAAGGGCCCATGGACATAGGTCACGAAAAGTAAGCATATTTGCATAATAATAATAATTGTAAGAATAATGACATAAAATCAATCTTTTATACTACTATATATATACTTGATAAATATAGTATATACTTGATAAATATAGTATTTTAGGTGAGATTATACTCATTACAATATTCGGAGGTATTAATTTAGTAGAAGTTTATATTTGCTTTGCATCTTTAATATTCTCATGATTATAAAGTTATTTTTAAATGTACACGCAGATGATTTAATTCCAAAATAAGTTTAATGACTTTCTTGGTGGAGGTAATGGTGGTGTATGTGGTAGTGTAAATTATGGTGATGGTGGTGGTGGAGGAGAATTATAGTATAGGTCATATATAATATAGCTTAGGACTCAATATACGGTTCTGATTAATAATACGCATACGATATCTTTATTCGTCTATAGCATAGGTTCTCAACCTTTTTTTGCCCACCCGCCTCTTTGAAAATATTTTTTTTCTTAAAGCCCCCCCCAATTTTTTTACTTGCGAGTCTGAAACAGCTATTGCCACGATTATATTTAAACGTGTAATATTATATACTATAGTCGTAAGATAGGATATGGCCCTATCCTATTTCTGAGTTTAAGGAAGACTGTTTCAATGAGAACAATTAAAACGCATACTTAATTATATTGAAAAGTATTTTTATTAACATTCAAAAGACATTGAATTTATAACTTATCTAATGAGAAGGTTGAATTTGATGCATTTTAAGGAGTTTGTTAATATCAGACTCGATTTTACTTAAAAACAACCGTAAGTCGCCGCGTTCAGTAACATGGAGCCGATTTCTCTTTTTAGTTACCAACGTTGCTACAACAATAAATTCACGTTCAGCTAAATAGGAAAATGGGAATGCTATCGAAAATCATTGAACAATCGACCATAATCCTGGGTACAGTTGTAAAATCGGCTTCTGCAGCCAAAATTCTTGGTAGCCATTCTTGAATTTAATTTTTAATTCCTCATTTGTCGTCAGTTCCATTAGTTCTTCTTCTAACTGGGATGATCCTGCTGTGTTGACATTTGAAAAAGGATCCAAAACCCTGTCTGGTATGTCCATGTTTAAAATGTCCTGGAATCGTTCCTTGAAGTCACTGTGGAGGTTTTCCAAGTGTTGACAGTAAACAAGCAAGTCGTCGTGCTTGAATGATACTGTTGATAAATTTGGGAAGTTATTGAATCCGCGTCTGCCGATATTTCTTTTGTATAATAGCAGTTTAAACACGAAAGCAGCAACGCTATTTTTTTTGTCTTAATCAAGTTTAAGTCGTCGCCTTGAAGTTGGAGATTGACATCATTAAACAATTTATACAGGTCTGTCAAGTACGCAATATCGTTCTTTGATGAGATAAGGTTATCGCGCAATTCCATGACTTTGTTTCCTAGGAACTCTATCACAGACCCAAACAGATTGTAAGATCGAGTCAAACAAGTAACTTTTGACAGCCAGCGCACCTCTGTCTGAAGCAGTAATCGGTTGAAATCTTCATCATTGGCAATGCAAAGCTGACTAAATAATCTGTCATTCAACGAGTTACTTCTGATTTTATTAACTGCTCTGATGACATATTGCTGTGATGTATGGAGGCGTTCACTCAACTTTTTCGCAACCAAATGCTGGCGATGAATTACGCAATGCACAGCAAGCATGTCTGGAACTTTATTTTTTAAGCACGCTATAAAGCCTTTGTGATACCCTGTCATAGCCAGTGCACCATCCGTAGCAACTGATAAAATATTATTAAAAGGAATTTCCTTTTCGTCACAAAACTTTTCCAGTGTATTAAATATGGTTTCTCCTTCTGTATCTGTTTCCAAATTCGTAGGAAAGAACGTTCTTGACATATTTTCTCATCTTTGATAAACCTCACGTATGACAATAGCAATGCTTCATTGGTTGGTAAAGTAGACTCATCCAGCTGAATTGAAAATTGACAAATCTGCTGATGATTGCCCAATGATTCTGCAATGTTTTCAGCCATCTCATCAATTCGTCTTTGCACAGAACTATTGCTCAAAGAAATTTTTCGAATAATATCTGCAGCTGGTTTATAGAGCACAGTGGTTATTACTTCATTTAGTGCTGGTAAAATTAAATCTTTCCCAATAGTTTGTGGTTTGCATGTTTTAGCAATCAACAATGAGATATTGTACAAAGCTCGAAGTCCGTCATCGCCTTGCTTAGAAGCTGATGAAAAAAGTCTTGATACAGTTGGCTGAATTTCGTACTTCTTTTTCATGTCTTGAAAATAGGTCACATCTTTGTCTTTCTTATCCGGGTGTATTTTATTAAAATGATCTTGAAGCCTAGAAGGCTTCATCGCTTCATTTGAAATGTTTTTTGACAAATAAGGCACATTGGCGATGATGGATTTGTGGGATTTTCGATAAATCCGTACTTAATAGAATCCACACTATACTGCCGCCTCTTCTTTTTTGCTTCCGACATGGTTTTTACTTTACAGATACGTGAGTAGTATTAATGTACTTTTAAAACCCTGTCATCAATTGCGCGCGGTAATGCTAATGAAAATAAAATGAACAATCATGGCCTTTATATAGGTTGGAGACATATAACACGCATCGACAGGAATAAGATAAACATGCAGTGACTCGTTTATAACACCCGGCGCCGAAGTAAAGTACGGGGGCAAGGGTGATTCGGGAGCAGAGTGCGGGTTAGAACAAGCACAGATAATACTGTCAATTCTTACAGGATTGCAAAAATCACGTTATTTAACAAAAACTTGTTATAACTGAATTGCTACAAGCATATTTTTTGCTATTTTTTATTAACAGGCTTTTGTTAAATTTATCTGTATTTATATTTGATACATTTCACGTGAATTTGAAGATTTGAAAATTTTTAATTCAAATCTAAAATTAAAAATTTAATCATCCAATTTAATGTAGATCTGAATGTAATGGAATCTTTAAGTTCAATTTTCATCCACTTCCCCCGAACTACCGAAATATGTGAATTTTCGCACACGTGATAAAAATGATTAAAATACATACAATAACGAAAATTAACCAATATTAAAGTTTACTTTAGTTAGTACGTTAGTTACTTTAGTTAGTAGTTGCAAAAGACCTTCCTTTACTGCAATTTTTAAAGATGGGCACTGAATTTCGACATCAAGTATTCAAGGGAGAAGTAGAAAATAATTTTAATAAGAATCTGGAAGCCTTTATTTACAAAACTGCAATAAAATACAGTTATCCATTGTCCACTTTTAATGAATGGCGATGTAACGTATATAATGCATTTAAATCTCAATATAACCTGCTTAAACAATTTACGAAAACATAAAAAATCGGTAAAGCAGTTTTGGAGACATTTCGCAACAGCTATGTCATCACCTATATGGATAAAGCCATTAATAACTACGCCTTTACTTTCAAATCATATTACGTACAACTCCTACTGGCATGCTATAAAGACATCAATATGTATTGTCCAATTAAACAAGGATATACTTCTAATGTTAATAGAATTATAGCCCTCTATAAACAAATTGGTATTAATATTACAGTGGTCAAATTTCCATATTTAGTGCTCATACCAAAAATCCATAAAAAACCAGTTAAATTTAGACCTGTCACTATAGGTTGTAATACCTATTTAACCAAAGTGAATTCCATTTTATTAAAACTATTAACACCTGTTATGAAGAAAATACGAAAAGAGGGCTCAGTTATGATTAAAAATAGTTATGAAGTGGTCGACAGATTGAAAACTTATTCTGAAAGATTTTATTTTAGAACGTTTGATTTTAAAGACCTATTAAACAATATCAACTTACAAGATCTCTTTGAGATTTTAATGGAAGTTTATTTTACATCAGATTTACACAAACATGTGGAAACCAACAAGTACAAAAGCC